>OX439051.1:13478410-13880910 GCA_949317995.1 Acholoe squamosa | reverse complement strand
CGACTTACATAAGGGGATTAAGGATCATTAGGAGATTAAGGAGTTCAAAGTCTGTATACAAAAACTACAGGGGGTGGTTAACAGTAGGAGAAAATAAAATCTTGTAACAGAGAAATCAAAGTGTTTTAATTGGGTCACTCACTAGCCAAGTTGTGGGGTGCGCAGCAGCAGCGCGCGTGGCACCAAAAATGGTTGACATGTGCACACTTCTCCGCCTACCTACCTACCTTCCTACCTTCCTACCTACCTACCTACTGTAGTACCTCGCATATAAGGCACGCCCCCAACCTTGAGGGAATGCTATAAAGTGTATCTGCAAGCTTTTTTTTGGTCATTTCAGTAGTGATTTATAGTAACCCCTACCTATAAGGTACACCCTTAAACTTCAGGGGTCACACCTAGCCTAATACGCGAGGTACTACGGCATCTACCTACCTGTCTATGCATGACAGGAAAATACCCCAGGGCTCGTGTCTGCCACTCTGTCTTTGACTACAAAGGCGCTTGTGCGGTAAGTAGATTAGGTCTAACAAAATCAACAAGTTAATCCCCCTTCCTCCTGCTCCTCTTGTCGCCATGAGACAACACTTTGATGATCTAAGTTAAACCCTCTTGCAGTGAACAGTGGGTGACAAACAGATACCCTACCAAGGAAGAATTTCTGTGACTATGTGATCAGATCCTTTAATTCTTTTATCTTTTCCCTCTAGGACCGACCACACTTAATGATCTAAGGGATCTGTGCCTACAGCAAACGGCAGGTGAGAATCAAAACAGACAGATACCCTACCGAAGGTCTCTGTGAAAATGGGATTAAATCTCTTTTAAGTCTTTGATCGATTTAAAACAACAGTTGAGAGGCTTATCTCAGACATGTACATAAGGGAGAGTGAAATTTTGTTCCCTCACACTTTCTCTGCCACCTTCAGCATGGAAACACCGACCTCTCTAGAGCTACTACACCATCACCATATTCCCCCATGGATATCGAGATCCTTGCTGATCTGTTCACAGGTGTCACTAACAACGAATTTTATATTGACCCTTACAGATGGTTGGATGCTGCTGCTGCCGCTCACACCTAAATCCAAAGACATCCCAGCTTTAGCTAAAGTCGCTGAGGCGAGTAACCTCACCGGAGATGGAGGTAAATATTTTGGATGCTGTACAAGATCGCACATTATTACTACCACCACCCCCATCGCCCATGGATATAACTCTTCTGGCTGGAACCTCTAACGTTCAAGGTACTACCTTGCCTACTCGTTTATTGTTAAAGGAGAAAATGTGCACTTGTGACCTGTTTTACACATGGGAAATAATCAATGCAACAGATGTGCTGTTCTTTAAAGCACCGTTGTTAAAACAAAAGGTTCATAAAGCACTCATTTCTACTTAGACATTCGATTCATTGAAAGAGTCTCTCATAGATGTTTTCTGGAGACAGATCAATAGGACTATATCAATTTCACAATCAGAAAACCTGTCCTCTCATCAAAAGGTGGTATACGTCAGAATCTACTCCAGCTTTAATATTTCTTCTCGACTTTTCACGGGAATTATATGTTGTCATAATTTCTGAGAGAATATTCAACACCTTCTGTCAAGAGTGTTTAGATCGTGTGCTCTGTAGAGAGTTTCATTTTGAAAATATACAGAATGCTCTACTGAGAAGCGTCATGTCCACACAAACTGAATGGCGTATTTGGTATTATACTTCAGCAGATTTTTATTGTAATTTAGATGAATTGTGGACAGGGGGTATGACTCACACTATTCCTTCATTTCAAAAGAATGCTTGCAAGAAAACCGTTTACAAAGATTACACTATGTACAGTCTGGATTATGATTAAAGATGAATGTATATACTTGTATTTATATTTTGATAAAATAAAATATAAAAAAATGCATTTGATATATCTCATTTTCATAATTAACCTCGTCCACCTTATAATCATGTGACCACCTATTTGCATAAGATCTACTTTTCTCATCATGACACTACCTTTATGATGATATATTTCAGTAATTAAACTAGATAGAGAAAATTGACTGGTCTATCTGACTGGTTAGCCAAGCTTAACCAGTCACCATTTCTCTCTAATTTGAATATTCACACAATTCCAATGGTTTTTGAGAGTTTATGTTATAAACTGAAACCCAAACAGTCACTCTGCAATACTCTAGTAAAGGAAGAGATATAAAGACCTGCATTCACCTGCTACGTCAGAGGCCATGTAGGCCTCCGTACATGCTACATGTAACAACATGTTTCCCTAAGCACCATTTACAGGGTAACTGGAAGGTGTACTAAATAAAACCCGTTGGCATACACTCGGAATACTGTCTTCTTGTTTCTTTCGAATAATAAGACTCAAACCTAGCTGGTAAAACCAAACCACTACATATGTCTGAAATAAATTTAATACCTTATACAGAGGTATTTTCTTTGTTTTGTGCTGCACTGAAAACATGGAGTTCTGAAAATAGGTCCTCAAGTTGAGGATACCTAAAACTTCAACTTAAGGTAGTAATATGACAACTCATGAATATGACGTGAGTCATCAATATGACAACTCTGTGCTGTCAGTTTTGTCATCCTGATGACTGTGGTCATCAGGATGACGACCTAAAGTCATCATTTTGACTACCTAAAGTTGTAGTTTCAGGTATCGTCAACTTGAGGACCTAAAGTGGTCACCGCTGACTATTTCAGATCTTCTATGTTTTCAGTGTGGGATTGATGTGTATTGGATTACTCCAGATTTAGTTCCACTGGGTCCACAAGTGTATAGCGGAATTGGATAACCTAAATGTTATTTGGACACTGTCCTGCCGCCCTTAGAATCTACTGCCACATCATTGTCGTTTGTATTTTCTTTATGACCAAACCTCACCCTGGCACTGAACCAGGGTGTGCAAAACGTAGAGGTAATATCAAAGCATAAATCTATCAGGTTTTGTATTATCTTTAACAGAATCTGACTGAACTTCTGAAGACATTATTTTACCCTCTCCCCTGACCCTCATCCCCTAATGCTCTATTCCATGACAAACATTATTTAAATCTAGTTTTACTTGATAGTTTGATATTTAACAATTAAACATTGTCATTGAACAGCATTTCACATAATCGGTTGATGGGCCTCCCTAGCCCACTTAAAAGGGTCTATTTCTCCTCTTTCCTATCCTCTCAGGATGTGTTCGGTGCACATATACGTGGGCACTGACACTTTCCTCTTTGAAATTGTGTAATGTAGTTCTCACCATGAATATGACCTTAGCTGTCAAAATGGTGTTAAACATCTATTACTCACTCACCCATTCCTAATCGGTTGATGTACATCTAAACTGTGAATCATAACTACCATCTGATATAAAATTCCCAGAGCAAATAGGAATGTCTTGGTAGAAAATCTAGAAAAGGTACCAGATCCTTTCAGTACAGACACCTTTTGTGTATGTTGCTATAGTATAATTCCTTCTTAAAACATGTACACTATATGATGATGCATTGAAACACCCCAATACACTTTAGATAATGGGAGGGATAACATTCATTAACTATGTAGTATTACATTGATAAAAAGTGCAGCTACAGTGATGAATTTCGGTCTTCAGTTGCGACCTATAATTTTAAAATGTAGGGTGACCTAATGTAGACTTGGGGTATCGTCGACTTGAGCACTGGAAATCGTCAGTCTTGATGACTTTCTAGTCCCCTAAAGTTTACAGTGGCACAGGTGAAAATGATAAATCAGTCCTCCAAGTCCCTATTCAATTTCAAAGCTCTAGTACCCCCGACCCCTATTCAAACAAGATGGCTATTCTAAACCCCATTCACAGCCCAGCAACAGCACGGTCCGATCCATACACCCTTAGGAAACTTGGTGATGTAGCCGTACACCATCCATGAAATTGCAATCCTCAAAAACCAGTAGCAGCAGACTCAGCAAATGATATCAGTGTTCCCCAGCCCTACAGTTCTTTTATGTTACTCAATAAATGCTTTATGCTTGATACGAGGAGTTACATGGCTTTACACTGATTCCTGTATCAAGCTACTTCTTGTCTAAAGTGTTCGTATTAGGCAAAAAGTTTTCCCATATCAAATTACTTCCTGTTTGCAAAAAACGGATGATTATATGTCAAGTAAGTGCTTATTTAACCATTATTCTTAACAGAAGCATTTATTGATAAATTTTATGAAAGGTAACGTGTCAAAACATGACAGTTTAGTCATATAAATCCTTTCAACTTATACTGAAAAGTTTCAACAAGATATTAAGTCATGTGTTGACACTTTGCCATATATGTATCCGTAAAAGCTAGTAGTTTTAGGGTACAAAAGAGGTTTGCAGATTATAACAGTGCTTCCCCAGCAAATTGTCGTGAGTCCTCGTTAACCTGTGTGAAGTGGCTAACACATGTCACTAGATGGAACACAACGTCGTTATAGCACAAGATCACCAGGAATAGCAATTGCTATGCCACGTGAGTCTAACATACAGTGGCGAAAGATGACGGAATGAGTTATCACTCAAAAAGGAGTCACCATTGATGAAAAATCATGGCGACAGATGATGACAATTTGCTGGGTCATTTCCCAATTTATACTTTTTTTTAGAGAAAAAGGTTAAAAGCCCCATTTCAAGGTTTAGCATATGAAAACAAATTAAGGATTAGGATGGGGAATGGTCCCATGACCTTGTCATCAAAAGAACGTTGCTCTATTTAACTAACTGGGCAGGGGTATACTCTGCTGTCAAAAGAATGGTACGTAATGACAGTTGGCACTATGGCATGAATTGTGATAAACTGTACTCTCCCAGTATCGCTATACCAGGATGTTTTCAAATAACCTCCATGGTCCACAAAAAGTCAAAATCTATAATCTTATGTTATTAGCATTAACCTTGAAATCATCTAAATCAGATAATAGGGACCATGTCATCCATCTCCAGTACCACATGGATTAGTTTTATTAATCAGGCTGGTAACTACATATTCCATCAAAATTTAACTTCCTCAACAAAAAACAGTTCATGAGTTTCAAAACTGATGAGAAATAATAGGCATTAACGATTTGACTATAGGTACTAGAAGCAATTATCTAAAATCGATTATAAACTGCTCACCTGTGCAAGGCTCTGTTTCTGTGCCAGCGCCTGGGTTTGGGTGTTTGTGTTACCACTGTTTGATGTAACCAGCATGCTTGTCTTCACTGCTTGGCCAGGCAATTTCGAACTGTGTCCTGAGGTTGACTGGTGACTGATTGTGTGGGTACTCTGAAACTTATTGGCGGAGTCTGCGAACCGTAGCTGTTTGGTTATGAATATAACAACGTAGACAATGCGTATGTTCAGCACAAGGATTATTCCACATGGAATAACCAGGGTAAATACGCTGTCAACGCTGGTGATCCATGTCGCTAGTTTGAAGTACTGGGGCAATGGGGCACACATAGGTGTCTTTCCAAATGTTTGCACCTTACATGTCCATATCGCAAAGTTGTACAGCAGTAACGCCAACCCCAATAGTGCAAGAACAACAATCTTGGCTCTTTTCGGGGTGCACATGTTCTGGCGCTGGAAAGGCATGCAGACAGCAATGTAGCGCTCTACAGTGAAGGCAACAACATACCAAACACTGAGGAAACTGAATATGTAGGTAAAATAGACAAACGTTTGGCACCATCCAGGCTGGTGGAACCAGTGGATGCCAATGTTATTGGCCCAGGACACAAACACACAGAGAAGGAAACCTGTATCAGTGATTGCCAGAGCGGCCAGGTACACGCTTGAGCTTAATCGCCGAATGTGTGAAAACACAAATACTAGAAATGATATGGTATTCCCCACTGCTCCTACTGAGAAGACAATGGGAACAAAGCAGTAGTCCATCCAGCGTATAGCAGAGTCAAAGGCAGCCAGTGTTGAGGACATAGGCTCAGAGTTGCTGAGGCTCATGTTCCCTGGATGCTGCATGGGGAAAGTGTGGTTAGTATCCATGCTCATCCATGCAGCCATTATGTCTGCCTCCATCGATACATCATCCTGAATCGCATTAACACTGCCATTCAGGTCTGAGCCTATTCCTATTATATTAGCCGCCATGTTCGAATTTCCACTCAAGAATTTGATCCTCAGTTTAATGTAATGCACCCGATGGTTGAATTTTATGAAAGCTAAAAGTAATCTATCAGCGTATACCAACACACGTTTGTATAACATTCAAGTATCAAATTAAGTTGTGCAATAATAACTATTGTCTGTGGTCCATTAAATGCCAATGACGAGGTGTACTGTCAAATTTGAGTGTTTGTTCTACACATTTGGAGTGGTACTTGCAAATTCCTTGGCTTTGATGAAAACGTGAATTATCTATGAAAGTCTTCATGAAATTCGTATGCACAAACACGTTATCCAGTGTCACTGTTATTTGTTCGCGTTTAACTAGTATTCCTATAACCTTCCAATAACATATCCCTGTCATCCACCCATTATATATTGAGCATTTTCTACTTGGGAGTATCACTCAGATTAGATGTGAATATCATTAATCAATCCTCAGAAGCTTACTTCAAAATTATGTCAATTAATTTATCACTATTTTGAGAATGGCTCCAGTACATATCACATGAAATTATGTGAGGCGTTTGTAGTAGTAACTAATCTTTTGACCCACTAAAAAAGCCACAATCCTTACACGTTTCTACCATGGATCCTCACTTGCAGCTAAATTGACAACCCACATAGGACACTTTTTTACACATATGGAGGTATTTTTCCATGAAAGCAATCACGGTTCGCATCTCCTTACGGGGGCTTAAGATCTTTGAGGGTACAGTCCCTGAAAGCAGTCTTATTGTGGATTTCAAAAGAGAAGAAGTCCCAGGTCTCTTTCACAGACCTGTCCAGGTCCTATCATATTGCAGACCGTTAGATGCAGGCTTGGTTAGCAGAACCGATACCTACTTCTACAGAATCTGACAACCTTTGTCCATATGAACCGTCTTGGTGCAGATCTTCCACAAAGAGGCCAGCGTAATCAAAGTGGAATCATCTCAATTGATATGGTGTAATCAGTATCGAAGCCACCTTTCATCCAAATATTCTACTTGTTCCTGTTGTCGATAAATGGTAGCGGCTCGGACAAAGTATTTGAAAACATCAGTTATATTTTTACAGGAATATTTTCCATGTTGAGCACAGTTAATCGCACCTGTTACCTTGTACCTGTTGATGAGCGAATTCAAAATATTCCACTCAAGTTTCAATCTCTAAGCAGCTCACATATAGACAGCTAATGATGAGTCTCTTGCTGTGCTTACCGCCAGACTCATGATTATGGGTCTCTGACATATCCTGGAGATAAACGTCCATAAATAGACCAACATTCACAGGTGAAGGCTCTTATAGCCTTTTATCACAGTCATCAACTGTGGCTAGTTTATCATTGTGTCTCATTTTCACATTGCTAATACGCAAACATATGTGTTGAATTGCGATTGGACGATAAGTTGTGCTTTAATTGAAGGTTTTTATCTTCATAGCCTGGAGGAAATCCTGAAATAAAACAGAAGCAGAAATCAATGTCAGTGGGGTGTCAATGAAAGCTGACTCCAACCTATCATTCTAATATTCCAGAATTCCACTTAGCTGCCAAATCATATATATATACCTAGATTAGTATTGAAACTGCCATGACTGTTCTATAAAATCATGAACTGCCATTGCTATGAGAACCCTAGCAATTGCTATTAAAATCATGATTTTAAAACGCAGTTTGACAGGTTGACATTTCAAAATGCACTGAAATTAGTTGATTTCAAAAAAGCCTTCTTAGCATTCCCAAGGCACTACGAGAAACAGCATAAAAACTGTGTATACTTAAAGCATTGGTACACACGGCTGTAAACAAAGAGGCAGTGATCTCCCCTATTGTATTACTGCGAAACAGTACCCCATGGCGGACAGTGTAAGCATAATTATGTGGATCAACATGGTAAAAGGTACGCCCGCGCACCCCCTCGCAGCCATGACATTTCGGAGATACACATAGAGGCAGGCATGCATAAGTTGCCAAGGTGTTTATAACATCTGTTTTACACCAGGGGGTTAATTCATAACTTAATCTGTTCATTGAAAAGGTCAGGCTGACATGATCGTGAATATGCAGAGTAGATAATCGGAAAAGTCCCAAAAGCGTTCATGGGGATTCTTTATCATTTTTTTTCACAGTAATTGTATAGTGTAGACTGTTATTAGCATTGAAATAATCTTTTTGTCCCCAAACTGATCATTTCCAAATAGAAAAGATGTTTGATAATCGTTTGATATATGAATCACATTTCAAAGCTGATTTGAGGAGCAACAATAGTTGAATTTCAATCCCTTACCCAGCCTGGATTCCTTGCCGTTTCTAATATTTTCTGGATCAGGATATGAGCAAAATTAAATGATAATATAAGATCGTGTTCAGAACAACCATTTCCTTGAGACCAGTAAATCTAGAATTCATTATTAAACCTATCACTCTCATCTATATGTGGCCCAACGGGTGAGATCGTTCCGCCGGGGGGATTTTGGCTACCAGGGGGCAGTATATGGGTAAAACACTGAGATATATGCTAAAAAAAAACTTTAGACCAGTTTTTGGTACAGAATCCAGTGGTATGCTTAAAATCATTCCATCTCCACTGAAAATGTTCCATTTTTGGAATGTTGGTTGCCTTGGAAGCATAGAAAATTGGTAGATGAGGCAATTTATGTTTGCCATAGCAACCACTCCCCTATTCCAATTGGGAATTTCTGCCTCAAACTCTTTTTGAAATTCCTCCAGGAACCAAGAACCAACAACAGAGCTCGAAAATTCCCTCTAGAACCAATTTTATGACAAAAACAACACATTTATTTGGTTATTTTACTATAAAACTATATATTTTTTGCATTATTAGTGTTTATAATAGGATATAATGCATTTAGAGCTTATTTCCTATTTTCAGTTGTACACACCAACCTATATTTGACAAGCAATTACAGCAAAACTACCGGGGATATTTTAGCTCAAGCCAATGACTTAAACCTTAAAAAAACATTTCCCCCCAGGAGGCATGTTTTCCCTCAACTGGCCACATATGTATCTTTCAGTACTCCTGCCAGAATATTTCTGTTTGATTTTAAGGCATGAAAATAAGGTAGGGGCTTTCCTCAAACCAAACCGGGTTCTGAATGGCATGTGGATTGAACCTAATCACAGGATTATTTATTCCATAAGTCTAGCATTAAAAGTTCTTTTAACACAGGGGCCTGATCATGAAAAAAAGAGATAATTCAAACCTGTTCTTCATTATGGAATTGAAATTATGACTCAACTCCTGCTCACCTTAAAAGCAATGACGTACCGCCTCAAAGCCTCACGCTCATTAAATTTGATTGCTCTGGCATTAAAAATGCACGAAAGCAGTGCTTGGTTGCAATTTCTGAGTATAAAGGTCACTTTTGACAATTCAATTAAATTTAGAGAAAAGGATGGGGGCTCAAATGGAGAATGATTATTGGCCCATTGTTATCCATTTAGGGTGATTCATAAACTATGTCACACCAGAGGGGGGTGTTGGCCAAACAGTGGAATACAGTGGTGTAGGTATGGCAAGAAGTGTAACAGTTGGGTCTGGAGGCCTGTTAATAGATGGCCTCCAGAGTTGTGTCAAAAATTGCCAAAATTTGTGTTAGATACCTTATGGATCAGTCCTTAGATGTTAAATCAAGTTAATCCTGAGAGTGAAAAAGTTTATGTCAATAATTCTGTTAAACTCACAAAAACACCAAACACACCTGAATTCTTGTAATGTAAGTCTGTTGTAAATAGTACATGCATTAGATGTTATATTCTGAAATACAAAGATGAAAGATACTTTTCTAACACGGAGCGTTACTCTGAATTTTAAATGATTATAAAATTTTGGCGAATTTAAGGCAGTGAGTTACTTTGATGTGTTGTATTGAGCCCTGGAGGCTACTTCGACACAATTGGATCCCTACTATTTGGAAATGCCAAATCTCACTCTGCAATATAAGGACTTTGGTCAAAGTAATTAAATGGATGACTATATCTTTAGTTGATAGTGCTGCGTGGTGGCAATATTTCAATATAGTTGACGATTTATAGGCACATTCCCACCTCAATCAACCCAAAATCAAGTTATGAAATAAACTAATGCAGGCTTCCAATACCCATTTCCTACTTAATCTACTTAATTGGTAGACCTATGCATACATTGAAAAAGCCTATACATGTTGTGAATGGTCACATTGCACCCCTTGCTGTGGTTGATAATGGTCAGCTCTCACCTATGATATATTATATTCAGCATCTAATATGTTATTTACATATACTATAACAGTAGTTAATGGCCCCAAATTGCTCATATAGCTGTAAAGGTACATTGCCCATAAAAACATAACGAAATTGAAAAAATCACCCAAAGTCAGCTGGTTATATATCTTTGAAACTTCTCTAACGATTTGGCTATCTTAGCATGGAGTCATGCTGGCATCTCAAAGGTGCTATACTGAAATACCCTCCAGGGAATCATCTCTACAACTCACTCCTATGTGATTAAGCAGATAGGATTTGATAGAGCAGCTGCTGCACTGCAGCCACTAACATTGGTCACTATGAACAGCGCAAGATTGTGTTTCTTGATGATTCAGGGCCTATGATGTAGATGCTTTTTCCTTCGCAATATCCCCTGGAGGTCATTTCTTAACATACTACGAGTGTTGTCCTTTAAATCGTAGTGCTATGTCTTATAATATTGCCATTACGGTATCACACACTAGTAGTCACTAATGCCTGCAATACTACGACTGCCCTACCAAACCTTATGTAATATCTACATAGCTGCTAATCGTACTGAGCAGTCGTAGGGTAGTACCTACGATCACCTGGCACAGTCTCAAATACTAGTGACCGTGTATGGTCGTAGTATGTTAAGAAATGGCCTTCAGAGCTTCTTTCAACAATCCCTATGACAACATAGTGGCATATTAGGCACATATTATAGTCAGGGATATTGAAAAAGGCCCCTGGCTAAAACATAGTGTTCAGGTATAGACAAGAAAGTCTAACCAAAACAGCCTAATAGGTGCCTGCAGAGTTATGACTACTACAGTCGACTCTTGATTCCTCAGATACAAGGAAAAACAACTTATCTGAGGAGTTAAGTCCAAATCTAATAGAAAACATTAGTAGCAGTACTTCCAGATTTTCCATCTGAGATAATGAGGGATCTCGGGTATCAAAAGAGCGAGGAGCTGAGGGTTGGCAGTATATACCAAATCCTATATGTATGATTTAAAGGAACCCGTCACAGGGAGGAATATCTGCTGACAAAATAGTGAGACTCACTATAAGGCTGTGTGCCTTGAGGGCTAAAGAAACCTACTGAGCTATTGTCATACTAGTAATTGTGCATGATCAAGTTGTCATATGAGAAATATCATATGACTAGTGGTGATAGTGAGTAAGAATATCAAGCTCTTATTAATGCTATTCCAGTTATCACTGGTTTATTCAGCTTTAGACAGACATGTAAGAGTATCAATCATACACATGTTAATATGCAGGTAATTTCCACACACAGTAAATATGCAATTGTTTATAAAGTATAATGTTCTGTTCCACTCCACCTGTGAGGTAATAATAATAATAATAATAATAATAATAATAATAATAATAATAATAATAATAATAATAATAATAATAATAATAATAATAATAATAATAATAATAATACACTGTCCAGTATGGTTCTAGGTGGGTTCCTACACCTAGCTCCTGACCTGCTGCTTAGAGGGATAATATATAAATGTGTAACTTTACCCTCTGGTAGGTGTCTTGTAGCAGGTAGCCTCTGGCCACCAGTGGTCTAGTCCTATGCCTGTCTGGCATAGTCTAACCCAGCATAGTGCAGAGCTATAGCAGGTAGCAGGAGAGTTGACTGGAGATGTTACCTCAAGGGTGGTTCTGGTGATTCTGCCTTCTAGGAGGAGCAGCCAGTGGTATAAGTACCATTTAACTCACGCTGGTTTGTCTGTAGCGCATTCGGAGGTCAAAATAATCTAGGTGGTGTAACTTCCTTAATATTGGGAGTTCGGCCTTGATCTTGGGCTCATTTTGAACGTATGATTATGGCCTTTTTTATAAATGCTTTCATATTTGACCTAGGTTGCTCAGGAGCAACGCTTGAGCGACTGGAATGTTATGGCATCGTTACTTATGTAACCTATTGTTCAGTGTTGGGGTTGTCAGACACCCATGACGGCGTGAAAGCCAGTTGCATTCACTTACAAGTTATTATATTGTGCACTGAACCATGAGGTCGGTCTCTTAGACTCTTAAAAGCATTATATTGTGCAGTGGACCATTAGGTCGGACTCTTTGATATTGTAACCTATGTATATTTCACACAGCTGGTGTTCAGTGGAGCATGAACGTTCTCCTAGAATGTCTGACCGCTCTCCTAGACATTCTATGTAATAATTTCGTACATATTCTTTGATTAATACAGTAATATGTTACAATTTATGGAATAATAAAATGGTATATGATACAGTCACAGTCAAGTGAGTGCAAACAAATAATAGCTAGTGATCTGTCATGTTAAAAGTCAGGAAGGCAAAAAGGGGATCTCTTGGGGGGCATGCTGGTTTAATCAGTCTCTTCCAGCCCCTGGTTTAATGCATACATTTGTCAAAATAATTCTCAAAAATATCCAAAAAGGTATCATATGTATGAGGAGGTCAACCTATGGTGTATGAAAGTTTATAAAGTCAAAAATATTCTATTTATATATGCATTAAAACATATAGGAAATGAGATATGTACAAAGTTTGGCTGTGATTCTGAGGTATTTTTGTATCTATATGTGGTTTGTCTAATTCTTTGCAAATCTTGTAACCTTTTGTTGAGCTCATAGCAGATAGGTTAAAGCTAGAATGATATCAAGTAAAGCCTTTTCCCTCATATAATAATATCATTAGTGCTTTAGGTCAGGATCAGTAACTTAAATTTTGGTTGGAAAATGTGATGTTTGTAACAATTTTATATGTATTAGACCAGCCATATTATCTCTATGGAATATGATATCAAACTACTTTTAGAATTTGAGACAAAATCCCACATTCTCAGGATTATCCATTTTCTCTTTAAATGTGAACAAAAATTCATATATTGACTCTATACTTTCGAATTCTTTGTTTAAACTAACATCTAAGTTACATTTCTAACCTTTCAACAATTTCAAAGTTTTTCATTTTTTTTACCCATTTTTACAGACACATACATTTGCAAAACAGTCCATTTTTCTGATTTTCACAATGTAATTATTTCAACATATCCCTTAATAACCCCTTACGCTTTGCAGAAAAATGCACCCAATTCTGCAAAATCATGAACTTCATGTCATGAGCTTTTTAGGTGTTTTTGGTAATTTTCTATGATGGATATTGAGAAGGCAGTGTCATTCCATAGATATGATGCACAGAAAAGCTAGTTTTAAGTCCCCTTTTTGTAGGCACCTAAGTAGGAAAATAAACTTGAAGTTATGAATAGTGGGAATGAAAAAGTGTTGAAAACAGGGTGATTGCATTAGTAGTATATAGGGGCAAACTCATCGCATAGGAACAGCTACTGAAATCGATTTGACCTACTTATGAACTTGAAGTAACATAGTTTTGAGACCAGAAGTGACCATATATGGGCATGTGACCTACTTTCTCAAGCTGTGATTGATTGACAACAACAAAAAACGTAAACAAAAACAGACCGACCACGTGGTCGACCACATGGTCAGCATGGTCGGCACAGCAGAAAACATAAAAAAAAACGAGTCTTACCCAAGGTACACACTCTGCTGTTGTAGCAGCAGCCAGCTGCAGCTTGTTTATCCTTTGGTGCCCAGAATTATTTGACAATTTTCTATTTATTTCATAGGTATATCACTGTTGTTAAGTACCTATTTACTTCTATCTTGATATTGGCCTCTTATGACATTCCTGAATTAATTTAGACTTTCAGTTTAGATATGAGGTATCAGGTCTGGCCTTAGGTCCAGCTTGGTTGCCAAAGCAACTAAACATTTTGTCATAATTTAGCAGTATTGGGGCCTATCTGCTCATTATCTCCATTTTCCTATATATTAGTTAAAATTAAACTAAGCAAAGGTTGTTCCTACATGGAAATAGATTGTTTTGGAAGAGAACCATGAAAGGAATTTTATTGATATGAAAGATTTCTATCAATGAATACCATAGAACAAAGGACAGTTTCTACTTCTTATATGATCATTGTTGAAATCTAGCCAAGGAATAGTAGTCTGGTACCATGTCAGACTCTTGCTCTAAGGAAGGCGGACACTCTAATGGGCCATATATCTAACAACCAATTTTCATACTTCACTAACTGTTCTTGGAATAGAGCAATATGGAATCGTGAGGTCATGGCCGTTCTATAGAGGGTATAACTTTGCAGATTTGACCATTAGAAGTATGTGAATGATGTTTATGCTCCTATGTATATATATTTAAGCCCAAAACCGCACTTTAAAGCGCGCTTGGGCACCTACTATCTACTATGCTGCTAACACATGTGAAAAAACAACTTGAAGGCAGCTGAGTTTTTATTTTTCTCACTTTTATTTTCACCACAAAAAAAAGGGTAACACACAAATTCTACTGCTACATGCTAATAGAGGTTTTAGTACAGTTCCAAGAACATCCCAATTTTCTTGCTGCTGGTGGTGTTTCACTTTCCAACATGCACACTTTTTCCTCCAACGTGGTGATCTTCAACTTGTCTACAAGTTCCAGAACTAGCTCCACTACGAATTTTATTTGTTGTAAGTCATTCATTGGCCACGTCTGTGTCACCGATCCATATACATGTGAGATGCCCCTTGCAAACTATATCCTCATTCATGGTTGGACTATTTTGTCCACTAGTTTTTTCTGTAGTTGAGAGAAGGTTTTCACCATGTAAGAAGGGTCCTTACTTCAACATGCCTCTATGAGAAAGTGGATGCGGTGAGCCCCACAGTTTTTGGTGTACAGGTTCTGAAGTTGCGTTCTGTTGAAGCTTCCTTGCCCGTTTGACTATTTCGACAAGAACTTGCAATGATATATAGTTAGAGGTGGTATGCCATAGGGATCAAGGTACTTGACCGTTTTCTTTGACGTAGAAAGCCACCCAATGTTGACCTGGTACAGAACTAGGGTCGGTGTTGCATGTGGAGGGTTTTGGAGTTTTAAGACATTGGTCACTGGAAAAAGTTCCCAGTTAGTGTCTTTGTGTGTGCGGATTGCTTTTAAACAGGGCTGTGTTGTCGCCCTTTTTCATTCCTAGTTGTCATAGAAGGAACACAGGAAGGCCGAAATGGCGTTGTTGGTGGGAGTAGCGAACCTGAGCACTATGTTCAGTTTTCCTTGTTTGATGAGGTTGATTTGAGAATCTTCTGGAATTCTGTCCAGAGTTAGGTTGAATATGAAGAATGAGTGCCCGTCCATGAACTCCTCCGGAGAGATGATGCAGTTTTGACAGAGTGCTAAGAGACTGCTGTCGGTGTACATTTGGTGGTAAGCTCTCACGCAGTTGTCAATGTCGAAAGCTATTCTCAGTTCAAAGTTTTGATCTTCGTATCTGAGAGCAACCTCCTTCACTTTGAAGTGCCTATAGTAAAACGGATTCTCAGTTTTGCTGCCTGCCGAAGCCGTTTCTTTGACCATAGCCAAGACCACACAGGTGGGGATTTGACTGGTGTCTGGATGAGTCCACATGTGTAGGGGCCGGCATCGTTGTATATATATTAGTGCGGTTCATCTGAGAGACGTGTTCGTGTGGTGCTCGTTCCTTCTATGCAAACTAGGTGTCGCTTTGCGATACCGGGCTGGTACAAGAGGGGGCAGCACCATGCTTCGCGTCCAGCTTCTACTAAGAAGCCGGACGAGCCGCAGAAGGGGACTGGACGTAGTTCAGTCAAGACGTTTAAACCATAAGCAGCTGAAAAGTGAATAAAGTCCTACCCGAGAGGTAGGGGTATCCGGGGCTTTGCCCAACCCGAATCACTCGTGTTGTGTTGGTATCTTTAGTGATAAGCGAGCCAACGAGCTACCCAACATATAAGTTGATACGAACCATTACACTGGTGCCGTGACCAGTTGGTTCGGGGGTGGAGCGCGGCCACATTGGCCGAAAGCCTTGGGAAACCCGATGCGGATCCCTCCAGCCCTGGGCTAGAGGGATTCAAAGAGGATGGTTTCACATCCCAGCATCTGTTGTTAGACTGGAAACCGGGTCAACAACAAATGTTCAACCCGGAGGGTGTCCAGACTGTCTTCTCGACACCAAGTCTAACAGACGGTGCCACCAGAAATGGAGATGGCATCGTTAAGTTGTATCCGGGTACACCTCAAATGGTAGCCCCGAATACAGGACTGTTTAGGAGGGTACTAAGACCCCCAACCTTGAACTTGAGCGATTGGTCCCAAGTTATAACTAGCAGACGCCAGCTGGGTCCTATTATACCAGCAGGCTCGGCTAGCAACTTGGGTACCCCAATAGCCCAGAGCCCTATACAGCGTACCGCGATCCCCCCGGGAGCGATACCAGAGGGGGCAACCGGGGTAGCCCCACTAATGACGTCGTCGGATCATGATAGCGACAATAGTAAAGCCAGCTTTGCCAGTGCTTATGTGTACGGTGGTGAACATATGGAGGCGAGTGGCCGCACTGGGGGAGAGGAAGGATGGATCAAGGAGTTGATTCGAGTGTGTGGGACACGCCTTCCCCCAAGTCATCCGTGTCTGGAGTTTTTGAGAGGACTCGGATTGAATCTTGGTGATTCGGGAGACTTTCACCAGTTTACCAGCAACCCCTCTCCTTTAGGGGGGAGACGGTGGTATGTACCCATATCGGTGGATGGCCGGGTAGGCGAATTCTTGGTGGATACTGGAGCCAGCCACTCCTGTGTGTCCAAAAGATTCTTCGACTCAGTGGCCGGCAGTCATGAGAACCTCAAAACAGGGGTAAATGCTTGCACAGCCGACGGAAGCAGTATGCGTACTTTTGGTAGGACGTTTATGCCTATCCGTATAGGAGGCAAAGAATTCATTCTTTCGCCAACTATAGCAGAGGTTAGTGATGACGGAATCCTCAGATTGGATTTTGCAAGCTTATATGGGGCCGTCTTGGACCCCAGGGATGGTATGATGAGTATATGGAACCCGTATGGCTTGCATGTCCAGTGCGTATTGAGACAGGTGTCTTCGGTTGCATCAGTGATACACACAGTGAAGATTCCACCGGGTACCACTTGCGACATCCTTTGTGGTGGATCTATGGCCCAAAGGAATGAAACTGGAGACTTTGAACCCAACACGGTATATTTGTCAAGTATCGGGCTGGATTCAGTGGACACATTGGTGGCTAATGCAGCATGGACTGTATTACCCATAACTAACCGAAGTGGTTCAGTGGTTTACTTGAAACGAGGCGACAGTATGGGAGAGATGAGTTCGGTAGAACACGTGGCCGAGGCCAGGTTCCATAAACCACTAAACCCTGTTAGTAAGCATCCATTGGATGAAGAATTTAAGAAACTGGTTGAACAATCAGATTTACAGAATACAGAGGATAGGGAATGCCTAGCGAAACTCCTACGGAGGTACGAGAGTGCTTTCGGTAGGGAAGGAGGACCGATAGGCAGATCCACTATAGACGTGGGCGACGAGAAACCTTTTAAAATCCCGTATCGCAGACTTCCTCTTAAGAAGAAGCTAATTTGTGAACAGGAAATACAAAAGCAGTTAGACCTAGGGGTCATCGTGCCGAGCTCGAGTCCCTGTTCCAGCCCTGTTTGTATGACCACTAAGAAAGACGGTACAATCCGCTTTTGTGTAGATTACCGAAAATTGAACGGTATAACAAAGAAGAACTCGTATCCTCTGCCTAGGATAGATGAGACTTTAGATAGCTTGGTTGGGAACCAATGGTTCTGTACCTTGGATTTGCAATCCGGGTATTGGCAGATACCGATGCACCCCGATGACAAGGAGAAAACTGCGTTCTCTAGTCATATGGGGCTATTCGAGTATAATGTCTTGCCCTTCGGATTGTGTAACGCCCCTGCTACATTCAAGGCCATGATGGAATCCTTGTTGAGCGACCTTTTGTGGAAGAAATGCTTGGTCTACTTGGACGACGTTGTCGTGTTCGGCAAGTCATTCAAGGAATGCCATGCGAATCTGCAATTGGTACTCGACCGGATACTATCCAATGGTCTAAAACTTAAACCCAAGAAATGTAATCTGTTTAAGAAAACAATTACATATCTGGGAAGGATCATCACCCCTAACAGGGTGAGTGCAGATCCGGAGAAATTAGAAGCTGTAGAAAATTGGGAATGACCCACGAGTGCTAAGGAGGTGAGATCATTTTTAGGATTTTGTTCCTACTACCGTGATTTCATACCAAATTACTCTTGTGTCAGTTTTCAATGAAGTGCTTAGCTCACTGGACCCCGGGTAGGGCAAGGGACCCATTCCCATGGACCAGCGAGCAAGAAGAATCTTTTAATAAAATAAAGGATTTGTTTAGAAACACACCCGTATTGAAATATCCCACTCCCGAGGGACATTTCATATTAGACACAGATGCGAGCAATGATGCAATCGGGGCGGCTCTCTCTCAGGTCCAGGATGGAGTCGAAGTCCCAATAGCATTCGCTAGCAACACGCTAAGCAAGACCCATCGTAATTATTGTACCACTAAACGAGAACTCCTCGTGGTAGTGGTGTACACGAAGAAGTTTAAGCATTTCCTTTTGGGGAAGTGACTTTACTTTGCGAACCGACCATTCGTCTCTAAGGTGGCTCCTTAACTTTAAGGATGCCGAGGGGATGATTGGACGATGGTTAGCTCATGTATCCGAGTTCGGATTAGAGCACAAACAAATAGAGCACAGTCCCGATGCTAAACATATCAATGCGGATGCCTTGTCGAGGCGACCCGTCCGAAGGTGCCAGAATGCCACTTGTGAAGACTGCGGGGCCTACAATGCTGTGGTAGCTGGGTTGGTATTTAATTATACCACCCCCCGTATCCCCTGGGAGGAGGCTGTATGTAGCTATCTCGATTGGTCCCCGGAGACCATCAAGAAGTTCCAACAGTCGGATCCCACCACTGTGCGCATAATGGAATACTTACGGACAGGTATTAAACCAGCAAGGGCGTTGGTATCCCTAGAAGATAGGGAAAAGAGGCGATTGCTAGCTCAATGGACCGAGTTAGAGATCCGAGATGGCATACTGTGCAGGTGGAAGACTACTTCTTCCAACGGTAGGCTGTTACAAATAGTGATTCCCACCCCGATGAGGAGGGATATCATGTATTATTGCCATGGCCACCAAACTAGTGGTCATTTCGGTAAGAAGAGGTCGATAGAGCGTCTACAAAGACGTTACTACTGGCCCGGAATGAGAGGTGACCTACTTCGGTGGATCGCCACTTGCCCGGATTGTTGTAAAAACAAGCCGGGACCCGGCCTGGGAAAGCAACCTTTATCCCAGGAATTGTTTGGTGTCAGGTTCGCTCGAGTAGCGATAGACATCATCAGCGGAATCAAAACGACGCCCAGAGATAATACTTGCATGATGGTCATAACCGACTATTATACAAAGTACACTCGGGTGTTTCCTCTTCCTAATCACAAAGCCGCCACATGCGCTGAGGCGTTTGTAAGAGGCTGGGTGCTCCATTTGGGGGTCCCCCTTATGATGCACAGTGACCAAGGGAGAGAGTTCTAGTCAGAGCTATGGCAGGAGATGTGCCATTACCTAGCCATTTGCAAAACCCGAACCAACCCATACCGACCACAGTCGGATGGACAGGTAGAACGGTTCAATAGAACCCTGATACAAGTGCTAAAGCCCCTGGTTAATACCCACCAGGATGACTGGGATGAACAGTGTGAGTTTCTAGTACACGCCTACAACAACACTGTCCATTCATCCACTAATTGCACTCCAAACATGCTAGTGTTCGGCGAGGACATCATAATGCCCGCCGACTTAGTGTATGGAGTGGTTGGGATAGACCCAGAGGCGCCCTGCACCGTATTGTTTGTAGAGTCGTTAAGGGATAGGTTCAAACAGGCATACGAGACCGTTCGGAAAGACCTGCTGAAATGGCAGAAGGTGGGTTATGACACCAATGCCAAGAGAATTCGTTTTAATGTCGGGGACAAAGTACTAAGGTACTACGAGCCACTGGAACGGTTGAAACTCGTAACGCCTTGGGAAGGTCCATTTAAGATTATTTGCATCATCTCCGAGTCCACGGTGATGATGGAGGACTGCCTAACTGGTAGGAAATGGAAGACAAATGTCGGAAAACTTCGGCCCTGGAAGGGACGCGAAGAGGCAGAGAGGGAGTTCGGTTACCATCCACCTGAGCCTGCGCCTAGCAAGCTCAGCGTGGTGGTACCCGGGAAACGCCCTAGGGGCCGGCCGAGGAAAATGCCGGAAGATGAGGGAATAGTTAAAAGGAAGACCAGGAAACGACCTAATCATAAGAAACGGAAAAATGTCTCGCTGGGTGAAGGCATTACGTATGGGAAAGGTCTCGCCGTGGCTAAGCAGGACCCAGAGAAGGCCGTACGTAAAGCTGGGAAGAATAAGATGCTAACCGAAGGCGTTAGACACAGTCCCCTGTTGAGGTCTGCTGTAACCTAACTCAGTACACAACGAGCTGCTGCGTGTTGTCCGCCGTAGGCGAATAACATACTTTCCATGGCTAGGGATGCCGAACGCGCCCTCCCCGGGTAGCTGTATCCCGTGAGCGGCGGTCAGATTAACCGGTACATTCGCTTTGAAGCATTGTATACACCGCCAAGCTCCAGACGATAGCATTTGGGTAGTAGGCCGCGTCTCGCATGTCGAGTCAAATGTTAGTTCGGATCTAGTCCCCTAGGTGGCGCCGCGGGTGCGGCGGGAAAGCGCGGAACTAGGTCACCGGATAGCCCTTGCGGGATCTCGCGAGACGAGAGGTCTGACGTCATATTGTTTATAACTAGAGCGGACTCGTGGCGGTAAGACGCCACCCGTTTCGCTCCGGTTATTGTTGGCGTTTGGCAGCCGGTAGCTGTTTGGTTAGCTTGGCTATACCTTCCCCCTTTGTTGGACGAATCCTTCGGGAGGAGTCCAACACATTTTTTAAATTGGAAGTCGCCCTCAGTGCCATGGCACAGGGGACGATTGACGCCGCGCGTCAAACCGCCAACGTCCAGTTGGAGGCAGGCGAGGACCCGACGGTCTCGTCTCGGGTTGAGGAGAGTATGGACTCCTCAACGGCGGTCCCTGCAAGGGGATCCGAAGTCGAGGAAGCAGCCCTCACGCTCTCTGCAATGGCCGAGGTCACCGACAGAGAGAGGATGCCACCTCCAACACCACCACACCCGGAGCCCACGTCTACAGCAACGGCTTCGGGTGGCAGTCTTGATGTCCTGGACATTCCGCTGTATCCGTGTCGGATTCAGAACACGCATCGAGCGCATGTCCTACGTAGACGTGGAAACCGTGTCGTGTACACCTCTTGGGGGACCTACATCCCCATGCATCCCTCTATGTTCGGATGCGGTCCGCTGGCGGAGACACCCGGCGTGCCCGATACTGTACCAGATGACTTCAAGACTCTGGTCATGGACTCGTGCACTGACGAGTTGGCAGAAAACATGCCAGTTTCTTGGCTCTGCAACTACAAACGGTTGGCGGAGGAGATGGCGGTGAATGAGAGCTTGGCCCGAGCTGTGCTGCTTTCCGAAGGCATTACCCGGAAGGCCGCACAGTTAAGAGAGTCTGAATCCGACACGGATACAGACTCACACAGTCGTCGGTGGAATCCGGACGGGTCAAGCGATTGAGCCATAAGCCAGCACCAAAGGGTCCTCTCACCGAGAGTGACCTGGAGTTGGAAGACGTCCGAATCGCCATCGAGAGGTCCACGACCGAGCAGGAGCCGGGCGCCAACATACCGGAGGCGGCTGGTGAGATCTCGGAAGAGGACATCTCACGGCAACAGACTGCTGTTGAAGCCAAGCGAGTCGAGCTGGCTAAACAGCAGAAGGAGCTAACCGGAAACACCGGAAACAACAGGCCCAAAGTAAGGCGAAGGCCGCCTCCGACTCTGACTCCCCGGTCAGTGGCAGGATGAGCCCTCGTTCAAAGGACAAGGATCTGCGTCAGTCGGATTCTAGTCCCAAAGTGCTGGCGCAGCCATCCAAGGTCGTGCGCTGCAAGAAAAAGAACGGAGCGAAAGCGTCTCCGGCGGAGCCCGCGCCCCCCACCAAGCCGAGGGGTAAGGGCGACCCGAAGAGGCCCGCCTCCAAGACCCCAGCAACCACAGTAGCCACCTCGGTTACTGCAGCATCCTCTGCTAGCTCCAGCGGGACGAGCGCCAAAACCTCTACCAAGGCTTCGACTGGTACTACTACCACCAGCCGAGCCGGCTGTAAAGGGGAGGCAAAGACGAGAATCAGAAGTGGATGTGGAAGAATGCAGCTGAGGGGTTCAAGGAACGGACTCCCCACTGCTTCGCGGACGACACAGTCAACTACATGTGCCCGGGCGCCGTCAATAAGAATGGTGATAGCGATGACGAGGAGTGGATGAAGTCCGGCCCCTCGGATACGCCAGTAGGTAAATTCTCCCTCATTTGGATTGACCAGCTCAAATCCAAATTGGGGTCGATTTACAATTATGAGGCCCGGACGAAAGTTCAGTGGGCTATGACCAAATGGGGACCAACCGGCAACCGCCGAAATTGCCCATTCGAGTCGTGCCAGCTTGCCCTCACTGGAGAGAAGATGTTTGAGACGAAGCCTCGCTTCGCTCGACATATCGTGGAGCATCATATGCACCACAAGCCACTTCTTCAGTTTGTAGTCGGAGACTGTCCGAGTAAACTCTGTGACGGCTCATTTTCTACCAAACGGCGTCGGCACATGGCTCTGCATCTGCAGAAAGCCCATGGCACCGGCCTGGAAAAGACAAGGAAACGGGCCGTAAAGTGCTTCAACGAGCTCCTGGCTAACTGGGCTTCGTTGAGCCTAAAGGACGTTAAGGAACAGGCATTCGAGACCGGATTCTGTTCATGGAGGAGTGGCAACCTCTTGGCCTACTTCCAAATTAACTTCTCGCCAACCAAGTTTGGGATGCCCACTGAGGTACACCTGAAGGTGAAGAAGTGGCGAGGAGACCACAAGTGGGAAAAGGGCAAGGCCCGCTCGAAGGGTCCTAATGGAGGCACAGCCACGGCTACCGGTGCTTCCAAAAGGACCCGCGCAGACTGATCCGTAAGCCCTTCGGGTAACAAGGATCAGCCCAGACCAGCCAACCCAGCTGATCGTCGCCAGTCGGGACAGCAAGTCTCTGCTTTGGATATGCCCGGCAACCAGACCCGTAGGGTGGTTAGCCAGGCTGCCACTCCAGCCACCCCAGCACCAACACCCACTGCACCCGAGGAGCACCCCCCGAGTGAAGCCACTGGCAGTCCGGATGACTGGAGCACATACTTTGGTGCCCCATCTGGATATGGATCTTGGTGGGCCGGTGAGGGGTCATCCGGCAAGCGCCCCACGTATAGTGAATACGCAGTGAAGTTCCCACCAATGGGACCAGCGGGACCCGAATCTCAGGTCCTAACCTCCTTGGGCCGGTCTAAACCCCGGGGTAGGTGGCCGTGGTCCACCCGAGTCCACCCGAGCTCCCCCGGGCGGCGGCAGAGGCCGAGGAGGTGCGACAGTTGAGGGTCCCTCGGTCCCTCCAGCAGGCCCTTCGTCTGTCACTGTGGAGGCCGCCGCGCCCCCACTGGTTATAGTTCCACCAACGGCCCCTCGGGTGCCCGTTATGGAACTCATTGCAGGTATGCTGTCAGGTCTTCAGGATCCGAACACGTTTGTCGATCACCGCGACGTTCAAACGGCGAAGATCCGGAACGACCTGATGGCAGAATGGCAGGCATTGCATCGCCAGAAGTCAGTCGACTATTGGCGTACAATGACTGAAGCCACCTTCAACCTGGTCTATGAGATCCAGAAGAAGGAGGAGGAGAAGATCCGGGTACAGGAGAGGAGGAATGTCAAGGAGGCAATCCAATCCTGCCGGCGCCAGCAGTTGGAAGCTGAAAAGCTTAAGGAGTTCCACCGTGCTGAGAACGCCGGGTACATTCATAAGTACAAGAAGGCCTACCTCAAGTTCTTCCTCTGCTTCGGGAAGCACCTGGACGAGTGGGACGGCTCTGCGTCGTCCCTTTCCCTCGCTCCGGTTGCACCACCCGAACCCGAGGCAGTTGACAGTCCGTCCGAGGGGATGGGCATGCTGAGCTTGTGTAGCGAGTCTCTCAGCGAAACCCCAGCGCTGCTCTCCATGAGCAGTTGCAGCAGCTCGGCTCCAGCTGCCCAAGCGGAGTCGGCTGAGAAGATGGACACTGATCCCGAGGATCTTTAAGTGTCCATCTGAAGGAGCCTGTGGTACCCGAGGGTAAAGGCATTTACCATGCCAGAGGTTCTTATCCTTATGCTGGACTCGCCGATCTGGAACCATACCTGCAGCGAAGGTGGACGCTACCCGAAACACAAAAAGGATTACCACACTAAACCGGGGCTCCATCTTCCCATCTTCATCAGGGCACATCACAACAGCAACATGGCTTGCCACCACACATATGTCGCCGGGTGGAGCTGCAGACACCAGTTGTTCCAGATTCGCCAGAAGTTCGGTATTTTGTAAGGGCGATCCTACTACCCTGGTAGGACGCCTATTTTCATCAGTATTAAAATTTTGTGTAAAGCTATTTTTATATACTATTTATATTTTTGTAATCAAACTAAACAAAATTTTTTTCTCGGGTTATTCACCCCACCTCGGGTCGGTCACTTACTATTGTAAAATAATGTTAATACCATATCACCACATGTCCATCACTTTTATCATGTCTTTAAACTATAATAACACTGTAACATTGTTACCATTTATCACGTTAGGTCGATGGTGCAAAAGGCACCACTTCCTAATTGTTATTATTAGTTACTTCGGGTTATATGCGACGATGCCTTATCATGTACATATTATTTATAATGCCCCTTTAATGTTGTATGATCTATACGAACACTTGTGTATAGACTTACCTATGTAAATATAACTTATTATTGTATAAAGTTAACAATAGGTATTTGTTAAATACACCCAACCCTAGGTATAGTCTAGTGGGGGTGGTGTAGGGGCCGGCATCATTGTATATATATTAGTGCGGTTCATCCGAGAGACGTGTTCGTGTGGTGCTCGTTCCTTCTATGCCAACTAGGTGTCGCTTTGCGATACCCGGCTGGTACAAGAGGGGGCAGCACCATGCTTCGCGTCCAGCTTCTACTAAGAAGCCGGACGAGCCGCAGAAGGGGACTGGACATAGTCCAGTCAAGACGTTTAAACCATAAGCAGCTGAAAAGTGAATAAAGTCCTACCTGAGAGGTAGGGGTATCCAGGGCTTTGCCCAACCCAAATCACTCGTGTTGTGTTGGTATCTTTAGTGATAAGCGAGCCAACGAGCCACCCAACATATAAGTCGATACGAACCATTACACATGTATTCTTGTGAACCACCATCCAGCGTGTGCTTGGTCACTTTACACCTCGATATGTAGTAGTTGAATGGTCCGAACTGTGGATCAATGACACATTTATTGTGAGTCTCGACCACCTTTTCGTTGACTGTCATCTCCTTGATGCTCATTTCTGCTTTGTTTATCTTGATCCAAAACTCTTGGTCGGAAGCTTGCATCATGTAAAATTTGGGATCGTTCTTCTCAAAGATGAACTTTATTTTGGAGTGGGGCGTTAATTTCTTGCACTGTCTGATTAGGTCCAGGTGTGGCCGCATGATGACCACATGTTTGTTCCTGACGACAAACTTGGCCCTCCTCCCCGTCCATCCGCCATTGTTGGCTATTCACGCCTCCATGTGACCCGCAGTGTCCTTTTAGTATTTCTGACATCCCCGTAAGAGGGTTTCTTTGCCTTCTCTGTTGTTGGTCAAGGTGTCCAGGAGGTGAGACTTGGAGGGGTATTCGTCGTTGTTTCTCATCATTTTTCACCATTGATGAGTAGTTGACATGAAGAAAACAGAGCATGAGCAATGTTGTTGACTGGTGCAGCATCGTCGGTCGCCGCTAGGTGGGTAGTTCCGTTGGCGGCTACCACTTACAATTCCAGGTACAGTTCGGTTTCACTCAGGTCTGTGTACAGGGTTGTGGCTTTAAACGTAAAGTCGAAACTTTCCGCGTGTGCAGTGAGTGCATTGTTTAGGGCTTTGGTGATGGTTTGATTTTTGATGATGTCCTTCTGAATGATATGCAGAGCGTGAAGATCCAACTTTTCCATGGCACACCTAGCTCTTAGGGTGTATGACACTTATCTTTTCACTCTATTTAAAACAGGGTACCACGTCCCTTCTGCTGCTTTCTCATCTTTGGCATACATCCTTTACCTACGCTGGTCCCACATCGTTTGGCCGGAGTGGGCAGAGAAAGCGTATTTATGTACCCCTTGGCTGTTGTGTTGGCCCTCTTCAGAAGGTGTTGACCTGCCACTTTGCTTCTGTCTGCGACGCTTTGCTTGAAGCTCTTTCCTGCTATGATGTCAGACAGTACTTCCGTTCCGGTGGTCAAAAGAGCTTTTCCGGCTATCTTGGCGGCAGAGCGACTGACAGATGTCAACAGGGGAACAGCACTTCAAAAAAGGCCCAATATGATAGAGCCTACCCCATGACCACTCTGTCTGCCTACACCTCTGTAGGCCGATGCTAAACCATATCCGAACTGAGACTTGGTGTAGTACTGCGCATACTTCCCTCTAGGCGCTTTGTAAGCTGGTGGTCTGGAGTAGTGATGCATGACGGATTCAAACTTGCAGAGGTCGGAAACCAAGTACCACAGTCAAATGTGTTCAAATGGAATGGGTTGCCCGGTGTTGTCCCTTAAGTAGATTTCTATTTGCCTGAAGGTCCTCTTGTTGTCGGGGAGGTAGTTTAAGTTCTTGAAGCTTAACATGAGCGTGTCACCCATCATAGGATTCACGGCGAAGAGCGGAAGAGAGGTGCTTTCTTGTCACCTGCCAGACTGTGTTTCACGAGTAGACGTAGATTAGACGTAGATTCAATGCGACTTGAAGAAAATGTCCACCACGTAGGGACTTTGCATTCCCCACTCAAGAAGACGCTACCCTCGAAACCCAATTGGGTTCCAAAGTTCTCAGGCAAAATAAACACTGTGCCAGATGGAAGGGAAACGGTGCACTTCATGTTGTAATAGTCATAAGAAAAGAACTTTCTTAAACTTTTCACCAGTTCAGGAAAGTTGACCGCAAAGAACTTGTTCAGGTAGGTCACGAGGTGCCAGTTGCTGTTCAAGAAATCCAGTTTCAAGGCCAAGATGTGATAACGGCTCTGGAACGGCCAAAGCTTATCCACTAGTGACACAAGGTTTTGTGATGTGTGACTTGACCGACAAACTGTCTTGGTTTGTGAGGTGAGGACGTTTGCTATACGCATACAGGTATTTATAGTGAGCGGACGTTTCACGTTTTCCTCGCTGGCTGGACTGTTTGTTTTCAGAGGTTTGTTCCGGAGGGTGACATCATTCGAACCCTTTGATGTCTTTTCCCTCCTTGCGGAAAGAAGAAGGGCGTTCGTTTGTTCAAGATTTGCACAATCAAATCGAGGGAAACGTTCAGCTAAATTCAAAGGGATATTTCAGTAAAAATTATGTTCATCGTAGTTGCCATTCCCATCCAATTAGAGGTAATAATCATAGCCCTGCATTAAAAAGGCTTTGTTTTATGTCTATCTATCAATATCCACTACAGTAACATTTTGCTTGACTTAGCATTTATGTTCTTGAAGATATATGGGTCTTTTGCATACTACTCATAAAAGAAAAACAGCAAAGTTTAAAACCCATGCTTAGAGATATCATCTAGAGATTTCTGGACAAATGGCCAGTTGGCCATGATAAAATCCAGTCAAACATGGGTACTTTGGTGTATTGTTATTGAACAAGTAATTAGTGGATATGTCATGACGTGTGACTGATATCCAACAATATTGTTGGATATTTGTCACAAGTCATGGCATATCAATTAACTACTTATTCTATTACACGATAATCAATAGATAATCAATAGAAAATCAATAAATATAATTTGAAAACAAAAGTCGTTCCCCTTCCCGTTGACTAGAAGCCTGCCATAGTGTGTGTACACACACACACTATTGGTTTGGTCTGAACGTCCTCTGCAGTTCTCGCGGTTATGGGAGTAGCAGCAGTAGTGCTGGGGAGGGGTTGGCGAGAACGTGTACAGCTACTGGTAGCATTCTAACCACTAGACCATTGGCACACACACCTTGGCGCCCGGCAGCCGTTGGTTTGGTCTGAACGCGACTCATCCCGCCTACCTCTAGCAACTGAGCGCAATGCGCTAACCACTAGACCATCGGTACACACACCTCGGTGCCCGCAGCCGTTGGTTTGGTACTGTGGGTGACTGGCCTGTTTATGGGTCAAGGTGGTGGACGTGTTCACACTACACTACTGCTAGGTGGCTTTATATCATAGAGACCTGGTTGTAGCCAACCAATTATCGTCAGTAGCGCAATGCATAGGGAGTTGGATTTGGGATCAGGAGACTGCAGGTTTGACCCCTACCCTGGCAATGAAAATTTCATAGGTTTTAACATGTAACATATGGCAATGTGTGCATGTTATCCATCAATAACCACACTGGGTGCCTGTTATCCTTGGATAACCGCACACCTTACAAAAGTCATGATGCATGCATCATGCCATGCAATATCGACAGGTATGTGCATGGGAATATCCAGGAAAAGCACCCAAAATCACAGAAGTTGTGTAATAAACAATGATAACTACTCAACATATCATAGGTGGCCAGTCCATGGGATACTATAACACCTTTATTTCAGGAATATTAGAGGTACAGCCCCATACAGTAGATGTAAAAGTGAGAAAGACAAGGTGGCAGGTGTTCAACTCAAGGTATGTGGTCGTCTTTAGTTTAACCTACCCTGGGTAGGTAGGTAAGGTAAGGTAAGGTAAGGTAGGGTAGGGTAAGTTACGGTAGGAAATAATAGGTAGGTAAAATTATGTGCGCGGTGTGTGTGTGTACCTCTATCAGCCATCAAATATGTGCATAGGCTAATTCATCTAATGGTGTTCAATCGTCTTAGATAAGACGAAATAAACAAACTCAGTATAACCTAATAACATTTTGATAATTCCTAACCTGGCCATGAAGAAAGGTTTATTCAAATCACCATCTCCAAATGGGTCATTTTTTACAAGCTCTTCGTGGGTAGCAAAATTAGGTAGAGCATCAAAACTACATAAGAAGTTTCCATTCCCCTATCCTTTTTGCCCCTCACAGGGCTATGGGAGCGGATATATGCACTGAGAAAAAAAAAGTTACTCACTTGAGTCTAGATCCAGACTCAGGCAGTGTCGCCAAAATGAGTATCATTTGATACTCACCCTGATCCTTGCATGATACTCAGGCAGATCCTGAGGCTGATCCTTGGTTGATACTCTGGCTTTGCCTGAGTATCATGCAAGGATCAGGGTGAGTCTCAAATAATACTCATTTTGGCGACATTGCCTGAGTCTGGATCTAGACTCAAGTGAGTAACTTTTTTTTCTCAGTGTGGCCTCCCAGCACTGCCTGGGCTTCCCTTGGGCTTATACCCCCCTCAACAAAGGGAGTGGATCGGGGTATCCTTACACCTCTCACAGGCTCGCTCAGATGTTTTTCATCCATATAGCCCTCAGAGGAATATATTTACTTGCATTACATGTATATACTTGAAGTAGTATCAAAGTCAGGCCTTGAGTCTTTTAGCATCAGGGCGTATCTTACATGCAGGGTTGACCTTATAATTATGAGAGGTATTACTATATCACATAAACTATGTTGACCTTGCTTATAAGGACAGATTTCCTTTTTCAATGTCATTTTTAAAAGGTAGGAGCAAGTGTAGGCCTAAATTTAAAAGAGGATTCGGATTTGTCACATGGATCAAGAATTTGCCGTTCTGAATTTCAGCACATATGACATTATAGTCCAGAGAGTATACATGAATATATATATGTATATGTACTGTCTACACTTAAAACATGGAAAATCCGAAACTAGTCAGCGGTGACCACTTTAGGTGCTCAAGTTGACGATACCTAAAACTACAACTTTAGGTAATCAAAATAACGACTTTAGGTCATCATCCTGATGACCTGAGTCATCAATATGATGAATCTGTACTGTCAGTATTGTCATCCTGATGACTCAGGTCGTCAGGATGATGACCTTAAGTCGTCATTTTGACTACCTAAAGTTGTAGTTTTAGGTATCGTCAACCGCTGACTAGTTTCGGATCTTCCATGTTTTCAGCAAACACTTCAATGTCTGTACATAATCAATAAGTTTACCAAAGATATTATAATTGTTTACACCTATAGACCTCTGATGGTGATTCAGACAAGATTAGGAGTGAAATGAATGCAGTGATATACCGAGGCTAGGACTCAATGTGAATGGCAGTGAAAAAGGGAGAAGAATATTTATTGGGATGTAGTTTCATCTCCTCACCAGCAAAGTTGGTTTTTATTGGGAATAAGTTTATAAAACTTACAAAACACAATGATATGACACTAACAGATCATTCAATCCATGGAAATAAGGTTATCAATGAACACACATAGCATGACAATGTTTACCTGCATGGATTCATTGCGTTTTGGAACAAAACAGGTGTGGCATTTATGAACATTTTGGAAAAAAGTGGATTTTAGGTGGGCCCTACGTGGCAAATGGTGACTGTTTTGGAAAAAAATGATTTTGTAGCATTTTTTCACTTACCCAAACCTATTGTTTTTTTTCATCTTAACTCCAAAATGGTGTTTATTGTATTTTGGAACCAAACCCTTCAAGTGGCATTGGTAATTTTGTTGTTTATAAAGCTTTCCTATTGTTAAATAATACTGTAAGCCTGTGTTATGTGTAGCACACTATTACTTCTGATGTGAAAATACAGGTTTCTTCAGTCAATGACCTCATCATTGATATTATATCCCCTAAATAACAGGAACATGAAGTAAGGCATTTAACCTTGACCTACAGATATTGACAAAATGTGAATATACTGATAACCTACTATGTCCTTTGCTGCGAGGTCGCTCTAGATAACACCCAGCAATACTCTATTATCTGATAGTTTCATGTTTTGTCACCCAGTGCGATTTATGCACATTGTAATTAGGATGTCAGTTCCCTGTGTAGAATGTCAGTACTTATAACAAATTCAGAGCAGACGGTTTGGATGTCAGTAGTACACAGAAAGTGGGTATTTATAATGCAAAGACACAACTTTGTAAAGCATTAAGTTCATCATCTATCTCTAATTCTCACATCATCAGGGGTGCATCACAAATGTACTGTGAAAACGCCACATTGTATGGACACTACTGTCTCTCAAGAGATAATGATTACATGCCTGGGACCCAGTGACCGGGGTGGCTGTCCTATAGTTATATCATTCACTGGTAATCAGTGCTGGTAATCAGCTTGCTGCGTACAGAGTAATTATTAGATAGAGTGATACCCCTACTAGTTGCGTTTAAAGGTACTGTCATACTAGTTATTGTGCATGATCAAGTTGTCATATGAGAAATATCATAACCCTGGAAACAAAATCTTGTGTTTAACACGTGTTTGGAACCTGTCATATTGGTGAAAATATGGTGTCGTTCACGAGTATGAAACACAAGTATTCTTGTGATTCTGTGACCTGCCAGACTACTGAAATCACATGTTTTGAACACATGATTTATTCACATGAAATCACAAGATTTACACATGTTTTGGCATTGGTAATCAGCATAATTAATTAATACTATAGATTTATAAATGAGTGATATGTAGAAAAAAATACTTTCATTTGATGGAGGGTCTGTGGTGGTGATGTATAAAGTGATAGCCACCTGATATAGGCATTGGTTATATATTGAGATTATCATTCTCTTATCTCAGGGAAAGGTAACCTCACAAATATAGGTACTCCAATGCATTGGTCATCAGCTTTTATTCATCACTTTTCTTAACAGTTCACTGAACGTGCACCTGAGATGCACAAGCAATGGAGCCATGTGATTTACAGATGGTGTTGGTGCCCAGGCATATATGAGCAGATTTTACACCCACAGAAATGGTGTCTGTGTCACCTTATTCATTGTTACTCTTTGTTTTAGCTGCTGCTTTTATGGTCAATAATCAATGCATGCAGATAATATCAAAAAGGTTATATACATATACAGCAGTAACTACAGGTTAGAGTATCAGTGAAGTATTAGACTTAATAGATTAAGTTCTCAATGGTTTGAGGAAGATAAAACTGTCAAAACAGAATAGTGCTGCCACCTAGTGCAGAATGAATTTGACATGAGTATTTCTTGTGTTGATATCTTAAGACAAATTCACATGAAATTCTTGTGTTCTACACATGAATTGTCATGACACCAGATTTTCACCAAACTGACACGTGTCAAAGTGGTGGCAATCACGTGCCTTGTTTCCTGGGAAGACTAGTGGTATATAGTGTAAATACATTAAGCTCTCATAAAATAGTGTTACTTCCAGTTGTCACAGTAAGTTATAAGGTATAATGTTCTGTTCCACTCCACCTGTGAGGTAATAATAATACAATGTCCAGCATAGTTCTAGGGGGGTTCCCACGCCTAGCTCCTGGCCTGCTGCTTAGAGGAATAATGTAATAATGAATAACTTTACCCTCTGGTGGAAGTCTTGAAAAAGATACCCCCTGGCCACTAATGATAGAAACCAATGCCTGTCTAGCATAGTTTCACCATAGTGCAGTGGTATAGCAGGTAGCAGGAGATGACTGGAGATGTTACCTCTAGAGCGGTTCTTGGTGTTCTGTCCTCTTGGAGGTGCAGACAGGCTATTTGTAGCAAATCTTGGAAAAGCACCTCCAGACTGACTGGGGCCAGTAGCATCTGCCTAACTCTGCAATTGTTTGAGGGGAGGCTTTCATGTGTCACTGGGTCCACAAAGGACCCCCATGGGCGCCGCTGTGTCCCCCATTGTCTTGGTCGGTTCTGTAACTTCAGACCCTCATATCTCGGTCGTTTACGCAGCTACAACCGCCATTTTGCGCATGCGCGGAGTTGAATATGCCAAGTTTATAATGCCCACTGGATAAGCGCGTAACTCGCGTCGGTTTGTCTGTAGTGCACTCGGAGGTTGATTCAGTCTCCATGGCGTAACTTCCTTAATAATGGGAGTTCCGCCTTGATCCTGGGCTTATTTTGATTGTCTAATTATGGGCTTTCTATAACTGCTTTGATATTTGACCTAGGTTGCTCAGGAGCGATGCTAGAGCGACCGGACAGTTATGGCGTCGTGCTTATGTAACCCATTGTTCAGTCATTAGAGTGCTCAGACACTCATGACGGCGTCTGTGGTGCCCAGGCACCCCTAACGGCCGTTTGCATTCACTTACAAGTTATTAGTTTGTGCACTGAACCATTAGGTCGGACCCTTTGATGTCACAAACTCTGTCTAACTGACTTGGCTGGTGTGCAGTGGGGCATGAACGCTCTTATACAAAGTTTGAGCGCTCTTATAGCTCTTAGAACCAACCTATATATTAATTTCTTAGATATTCTTTGATTAATACAATAATATGTTAGAATTTATGGAATAATAAAATGGTATATGATAGTACTAAGCCAACCCTTGGATTTTTCCAACCATTATTGTCAAGGAATATAATATTATAATTTTGAGGCCAATCTTGTTTAAATCTCAGCTAGCCTTCATGTTAATTAAGTCACCCATTGTTGTGAGGCCTGTGTATACCTGTAATCTTTGATGTGGCTTCTTTGTGAATATCAAAGTCATGATAATGGAATTGTAGTTGTCTTATAGCTCTTCTTGCTGATTTAATGCACCTGCATTCACATAATTCTCTGTTCCCATTCCCTTCTTCAACTTATGGTGCCTTGCAGCTTTCGAATCTGCATGATTCATTGCACAGAACCAGGTGAAGCACGGTGAAAACACGTTGGAAAGGCTGAGATTTAACCCCCAAAATCCTCATTAAGAGGCAAATGGCTTACAGGATTTTTGTGCTAAATTTTTTTTCCGATTTGGAAGGGTGATGAATATAACTACCAGGATATTTTAGGGTCCCAAATTTTTCCGGATCCTGGAACCCACTTTTTTCTGGGCCAATTTCAAAATAACCACCACCTGAATACCAACAAGTCATATCTCATGAATTAATTCAATGAATTTCATGATGATAACATTATTTTTATTTAGAAAGGGGGTTTCAAGGGTACTGATTCCAAAAATAAGGGTGCCAGATCAATTTGAGGTCAAATACAAGGTCATTTGTACAAAGTCAAGTTCATAACTGCAATACAAAGTCAATTTGAACTATTTTCTAGCAATGTAAAGAACAGAGTTTTATCCTTTTACCCAGATGTGGGTTTTTAAGGATGCTGATTCAGAAAATGAGGGTATCAGCTCCATTTGAGGTGTGTTATAAGATTATCTGGCCAAGGTCAAGGTCATGTTAGCAATATATATACTCAATGCTAACTTCTTTGCTGCTCATATTTCAGGAAGTAATTAGCTGAATTTGATGATCCTTACATCTAAAAATGGGTTTTATGGGGATGCCGATTCACTTTCTCAGGGTGGCATGTTGATTAGCCCTAAAGATCAAGGTCAAGGCTAAATTGGAGAGGCAATATCCTAGTTGTTAATGCATTATATGAAGAGTTATCTCAGATGATATAATTAATGGATAAAGAACTGTCATTTCATTATTTGTGATACGCTCTACGAAAAAAGGGGGACTAAGGAACCTTTTCTCAGTCCAGGTCACATGTTTATATTGTTTGAAAGCTACATTCCATCAATGTAAAAAGCTAGTTCAGTCACAAATCATACACTGTTGGGTTAGGAGGGCCATCTTTGAGTTGATTTCACATCACGAACAGTAGTTTTATATGTAAGGGCAATTAACCAATTTTGATTATTTCTTTAATCTATTAAGCTAATAACCTTTTAATCAATGCACAACCCAGAACAAGTTGGGCTTGCTGGTTATAGTCAATGAGTGGCGCTTGTTGACCACTGCTCCTTTCATTGATTATAACCAGCAGAACTCAACTCGTTCTGGGTTATACATTGATTAATGCATTTATCACACCGATTTCTCCATTTTGTATTAATTTCTTACCAAATAACCCCAGAATAAAGGCAGGAGAAGACATTTTCTGAGTGCAAGCGATCCTCCCTGGTTCGCTTTGCCATGGGCATTTTTATCATTGGTGGTTGACTGGTTTTACACACATATTTTCCATAGAATCCAGCCTGAAGTATGTATGCATAATTGATGATAACATGCCATTTTGGTGCATAACAAAAGATATATAGAAGGATTTGATGAATTATCATAGCAAACTGTATCGTCACCTGCCATGGCTTTCTTGTTGACCATGCAGAACTAGACCAAAAGTCAAGGCCTGACGCACATACGCAGAGATATACAGGTCACAGGTTGAACAGGGAGGATGACTGGCAATGGCGGAGCCCGACTCACTTTAAAAATTCATATAATCCTTCTATATATCAAATGTTATGGAGTAAATTGGCATGCTATCTATGGATCCTATACATGCTTTAGGGTGAGTGAATTAACATGACACGTTTTGATTCTGTGGAAAATATGTGTGCAAAGGCAAAGGTATGGTGGGCCAGTGAGTGTGTTTTTCTTTTATATTGGATTGTAGCACCCGCTGGCTAGTGTAGTGGTTATGTCGTTCACCTATTGACAGGGCAGCCAGGGTTCGCATCACCATAGGACCCTCTCCAGGAAATTTAACCTGGCAAAACTACCAGTTGGTATCTCCATTCAACTTCATAGTAGTCAGAAGGTGGTGCCCCTCTTTGAAGGGTTATGACATGACTCTTTATAGCAGCACCTCTCAGCATGTCCCCTGTGTGAGGTGGATATCTCAAATAGAATTTACCCACAAATATATCATATCAATATAACCCAAATTCAACATATTGCTATGAATCAAGTGTTATGCTGAGAATTAGTGGTTGACCAATGTATTGATGGGGGTTCAATGGTGATGGTCTATAATGGTTTGCTAGTTACAACTTAATCCCTTAAGAAAACTGTTGTATGTCACAGAGAAATGTGGGTGTTAGAAACTTTTTCCCTATTTAAAATGACCGTTTTAATTAAATGAAACAAATGCAACTTTACATTTTCATCAAGGTGTAGACCCCTCCTGTACTAACATGCTAAAATGTACCTTACTTCCATAACAGACAGTCCAGGACATGTTTAAATTAAGGTATTTAGCACTGTGACAGAAATAGTGATGAGATGTCGGATGTAGGGCTGTCTTACCTAATTATAGCTTGTTAAATACCCTTTTCAAACAATTTGTAGTTAGCCAAATTACAACGATCAAGCCTTCAATTGAGGGGGGAGGGTTATAGCCCTCTTGATTTATGTCCAATAAGAGAAATGTAAATGATGTATAACAAGTGATAGCTAGTCCTCCCAGTTATAACTTTTATTTTAGAGACAGAATAAGTGTCACCACTCTATTTTTGCTCTTTAACATTTTTGCCCTTTTCCTTAAAATGACTGAGTTCCTTATCTTACAATACTGTTTACATTCATACAAGTCTAGGTTCTCAGTGTATATCTCTATTAACTCAGTTCTCCATCCTTTAGAGGTGAGTGACAGGTTGCTTTACAAGGAAGCATATGAATACATACCATAAACATGTTTAGACCTCCTGCTCCTCATGCAGATCTTGGCAGCTGATCTTCGTGCAAGGAAAATTACCTCTCCTCTCCCATTTGCAAATGATTTTCTTCTGCTTGTTACAATATATCTAAATGCAACATGACAAGGAGGAGGATGGGTTTGAAGTGGTCATAGTATAGGCAGTCAGTGTATCTAACAGACCATGGGAAATCTGCCTTTGTATCAATATAATGCTCAAATAGGCTGCCGTTGTTTGTATTTGATCTATTCAACCTTGACATCTAGGGCTAATCACCATGACACCCTGAGAAAGTGACTCGGCATTCCCACAAATCCTTATTTAGATGTAAGGATCATTGAATTCTTCCTGAAATATGAGCAGCAAAGAAGTAAGCATTAGGTACCTTGACCTTGACCAGATGACCTTACAACACACCTCAAATGGAGCAGATAACATCATTTTCTGAACCAGCATCCTTAAAACCCACATTTGGGTAAAAGATAAATTTATGTTCTTTACATTGATAGAAACTAGTTTGCATTGGGTTTGTATTCCAGTTTTGACCTTGACATTGTATCAATGACCTTGTATTTGACCTCAAATTGATTTAGTACCCTCATTTTTGGAATCAGCACCATTGGAAACCCCTTTCTAGATAAAAAACGTTAGGAAATTCCTTCAATTGGTTCATGAGATATAACTTGTTAGTGTTAAAGTGGCAGCCATTTTTAATACGGCCCAGAAAAAGGGGTTCCAGGGTCGGAAAAACTTGGACCCTAAAACCTCCTGTTATTATCGTCCCTTAAGATGTGGAATGTGCAAAAGAAAAAGTCAAATTTAGCACAAAAATCCCACAGAATTACATAATATACCACACTATTAATTGGCTTATGTCCAGGGGTGATATCTTGAACCACATATAACCATTGGCTCTCCTTGTGTGATTTAAGGCCAAATAGAAATCCCTCTCTGGAGACATGGACTCTTGGTGAGGCCTGGAGCCATACATGTTGTGATAAAACGCTGGACATCTATCTGGATTCTCCATGTTCCTGAGCATCATGGGGAGAACACTACTATGGTGAATACCACTACCTTGCCTCGTGAGCCTCTTCAATTTGAAATCATCCCGTCTACATTGCCTGGATTCCTCATTTCCCCAAAATCATGGATACTTTATGTTCATTTGCCATATGATATTTAAGAGTTGCACTGGGTCACAACAAAACTGACCTATCAATCATAGGTTTTCTTCATATTCTTGAGTTAGGGACTCAGTTTGATTGGGATTACTTCCTTTGACTGCTTGAACTCATTCTTTTTAGAAGCCAAGACATCTCTGGACAGTTCTAATTCGATACGTTTGACGATATCCATATTGCAGACATGGTTGACAGACAGAAGTCTTCTTGTCTCCCCCACAATAATACCACAGTGATTTATTCATATGAACAGACAGGTGCCTTATGCAGAGCAGCAGTGCATTTAGTAAGCTTCCCATTCCACTGAGGAGCACTCTGAGTTATTATGGACCACAATGGATAGTGTTGCATGCTTCTGACAGACCCATCCCATGCCTTCATTAACTCTTTAAGAACTGCATATAAGGCGTATGTATTATTCATGAATTTTCTTTATGATCCTTCCATACAGGACTGATTTAATACTCAATGATGCACTGCAATGACGCATGAATCCTGATGACCAATTGATAGGAATCATAAGTCGAACCTGGCTAGTATGGCAATTTTATTTCTGAATGACACTTTTGCATTAGACCAGGTTGGAAGGTAACTCTATATAAGCGGACGGCCCAACAGAATCCCGGGTACCTTTGTTACATTATGAATTATGAAAATGGACGGGGAAGTAGATGGTGACCAATTATGCTTAATGGGTGACGTTAATATGACATAGCAGGAGCATTCTCCCCATCCAGGAGTACTCAGCAGGAGGGGAGGTCCAAACACATCTCATAGACCAGGGTTAATAGCTGAAAATACCTAGACATAAAATGTGTGATATATATGAATTTTTTAGGCTTGTAATGATTGGAATGATTCATTAGTCTATAGCCCATCATGAGTGACTAAGTGCACTGGAGAAGGAGTGGGCGCATTCCTTCTGTAGAGCTATTTTATGTTATTTCAACATATTTTTTTACGGTGCAATGTTGTACAGCCTATATGTAGCAGTTGCTTCTCAAAATGCCAAGCACTAAAAATACAACATGCATTGAAGATTTTGTACAACTCTATCACTCATTCACAAATTCTATGTTTACTATGTGTCCAGTACTGTGTCAGTGCTCACACATCATGACATCAAATTATTATGAATATTGTATTTACCTCATTTCACACCAAGACAAATAATATGGGCTTTCCTTGCAGAGTTGAATGCATGACTCATGACTGTACATTTGAAGCATACAACATACAATGCGGTATCTTACTCGTGATTCAGTGAACATAATCTTCTGGGTTCTTAAAAAACGTTCATTGTCCATCTTGAAATAGTAAAATCGGTATCTGTGATGTCAGATATGTGAATGAAAAATTGATGAATAGATAACATGTGTTAGGCCTACATGATATTGGTAATTTGAATCCATCAATACAGCACCTCCATATTTATATCATTGCGACCGATACAAGTAATCTCTCACAACTTGGTACCAACCTATAAACTGATGGCTTTATTGTCCGTTAATGGAGAAAGGCCTTTAGCATTAAGGTGTCAATGGTTAGGCAACCTGAAACTGAGTAACTGGTCTGCTTGTCAAAGGGTTAGATCACTTACCACGGTGAATGCTACGTGACCCACATACTATGCATTTGTTGTTGTTGTAAGGCAATGTGAGAAACTCTTCAGCGCCGTATTACAGATTATCCAGATGGGGTTAAGTTTGTGATGTTGTAATGCAGTTGTTGGACATTAACAAAAAGAGAGAAACATCCATTGAACACTATATGTCCTCAATATTGATAGGTTCTCAAGGAAACACTGCCCGTCGTGCCACCAAACGGCACATTGACCTGATACAAGGCAGAGGTTTTATAAAGAAAAAAAAAACAAGTGCAATACAATGGAGCTGTGGGCAAAGTTGATGTTTTGAACGTTTGCCATACATCAATAGGAACAAAGTGGTTTTGATGAAGAACAGAACATAGTTGGTTCAAAGATGTAAACTTTGACTGCTGAGATAATTAAAATGGCATTGACAGTTTACAAATTTTATGTTAGACGGCGCCTGCACCTGTTGCTCAAATACTGCAAGAAGGCTCAAGAACAATGAAGCAAGAAGACAATTGTGAATTCTGACTTGCCTTCAGATACACCCTTATAAAGTACCAGGGATTGGGACAGTCAGAATCAATGCATTAAGAAAAAAAAGCCTATGCTCCAGAAACATACACGTTGCTGTTGTATTCCTGATACTGACACAGAAGATAAGACTGGATAGATATCAAGATACAACAGAATGTATTTACTTAGCTTCCCATTGTCCTAAAGAATATATATAGAGTGACTCATTATGGACTACAACGGCATTCACTGGATGCTGTAGACAGCTCCATCCCACACCATCCTTAAACCTATAAAACAACCTAATGCCTTAGTGTCCATGGTCATCGTTTGCTTTGATACTCACTGAGACAAAGATATGGAGGCATCATTATGGCACAGAAGATCTATATGGGGCTTCAAATAGTTAAGAGTAGGTGTTTTTTGTCTAATTCAAAATTGATTTTAAGATAAAGGGTGTTTTCCATCATCTTTCCTTTCCATCACAAAACATCTAAGCAGTGCATACATTCCCTATGGAGTTACTTAAGTACATTACTTCCTACTGCCCCTGCTACAGCAAAGTCACATGTTAACAAATAATAATTATGCAGTTTATTCTGGCATTGTGTCCTCCTCATATATATTAATTTTAATGGTACAAAGGACCAACAGTGCCATGGATATTAGTTTGATTATTCTTCTAAGAAGAATCTCTGTTGTAGGCACAAGGGCGTAGGAAGACCTCAGGCCTGTGGTAGCAGGGAATTCACAGCCCTGCTGCCGAAGTATGTCCCCTAAGTGGTGTGCAGAAATTGTTTTAGTAGGGATGGTAGTTAGGGGGCATTGGGGTTCCTGGTCTGCAGCATGCTGACACCTTGGTGCATTATGAACAAGTTTACTGTGATAACACGTGGCAATGTTGTTGTTTTGATGCGTGCATTAAGTGTGGGCGTTCCTGACCGATAGTTGCCATCACGGCCATCATTTTGACATTAGGGTAATTGATTTCAAGAAGGCGATGAGGCACAGTGTCTGGCGGGAAAGGGTCTTCCAGACGCTGTGGCCGGCCCCTGTTAAGCAAACAATGACCTAACTTGATGATAACATTAGTTATGGTTAGCTGATGGTCTAATCTAATGTTTTCAGGGTAATAAGTGTGAGGTGATGACTGAGGCATTTGGGGGGTGTTGGGGTTCGGGGGTTCACAGTGGCGGCTGGGGGTTCTGTGGGGGATGGGGCCTTGGAGGGGGATCCCCACATCAGTGTCTCACCGATTTATCCCGTGCTTTATCCGGCGCTGCTGTGTCAGGGTAGCTGTCATCCCCACATAAGTGAGATGGTATGGTCCAGTCCTTTCTGACATTTAGATTAACCTTTGGGTTGGTTTATTTTATGGGCTAGCAGGGTTGGCCGGTAGCGGCTTGTGGGAACGGCAGTATGGGACCAGGGGTGATCCCTATATGAGTCTAAACCAAGAATTTCAGGATTTGTGTCGAAGAAAACCTACCATCAAGAGTGTCTCTGGCCCTCTTAGCCAGTGTGGGGTCAATGAGGTACATGTCCTTTGGAGGTTGGGCCTCGTTTGGCTTCAGTAATGCCATTTCCTTACGGTCAACCTGACTCATTTATTGCTGTGGTTCACGGGTCTTTCTTGGAGGTGCTCTCCTGGGCCATAATGGCGACACTGTGGTGAAGCTTGCTGAGACTTCTCCATCGCATGGAGTCAGCTGGAAGTCTTGCTGACCTTTGTGTTCAAATACCAGAGCCAGTGTGTGAGGCTTGGACCTTAGGATAATTGCCAGGGGAATCCTCCAGAACACAGGGCATTGTGGATTTTTCTCCAGGCGGACTGTTTTGAGCCAACCAGCAATAACCATGGTGACCTCATCTTTCCAGTTAGCATCAAGGTGGCGGCCAATGGGCTAGGTCAGCCTTGGTGGTTAAAGCTTGGGGGCCACAATGGAGGTGGGCCAGAGGTGTTTACCATAAATCATGTCTGCTACAGGCAAGCTATAGGTCTTCCCTCCAGGATGTATCTGAAGATCGAATCTGGGAGTGTTATCCATGGGATCCTGGCAGCCTAAGGGCCAGTGCCATAGGCATCTCCTTATGAAAGCTCTAAAGATTTACAGGGCAATCAGGACAACTGCAAATGACATCATCGCATCATAACGTCCCGGTACTTGGATCCACTGATGCACCATTATTGGATAAGTGGGCGTTGGGCTCAAGGGCCATTCCTGATTGGCATCTTTGATCATCTCCTTAAGTCTTGTCCAAGATGCAGGGTCCTCAATGGTTGGGGTACTGTGATGAGCTGCACCAGGTGTGTCACAGGCATGTACACACGGCATGTAAGTGACTATGCAGCAGAGGATGGTGACAACAGGTGTAACCAGGGTGAGAATTCAAGATGGTATCCAAGGTGTGTTATTGAGTTTGAAGACAATCTTGAAGATCTATCATGGATACCTACTGCTGCGTCCCTGAGGCTGAGTACATCTTTAATTAGGATTTTTTTTATTATGAAGGTCCTTAAGACACTGAAAATTGGGTAGCCTCAAGGTGGGCGGGGTAGTTGCTATGGTTACACCAGAAACATTGGCTGGCGGGTTCCCAATGGGGGCTGATGGGGGCTAATGTAATGTTCTGAATACAGGACAGATTGGAGTTTACCATTATCATTCCATGGTTTTTGAGTGAGTGCAGGCAAGGTATCGGTACTATAGAAAAAGCTGTGTTTTTAATTTCTACTTGTCCTGAGTTAGAGCACTGCGGGACAGATGGTGATCTGTTGGTAATCACTATGTAGGTACTGTGAGATATGGGTTTGATTATCTCAGGGATTTGAGCTGTCATATGAGCCTGAAGATTACAGGTGTGATGAACAGCTTCTGGTATGTCTAAAAATAGAGACAATGTACAAGTGGGGTGAACAGGTGATAGCATGGGCAGTGGCAGGTCACAGCTTATAAGTGCACTGATTTCACACATATATCCATATCCACGTGGTCCATCTCAACGTAATGTGAGTGAGATTTAGACATGGCTATGTAAGTGGGTAGTGCCTGTACCAGTGTATACACTGTAGAGTTGACATTGGTGGTGTCAAAGGGGACTAGGAATGCCTCTTTTCTATAAATAGAGTAGGTGTTTCCCCCTAGTCCTATGGGTATTGGTACGGTAATGTGAAGTTTGTTTTGATTCTGCCAGTGCATGTGCACTCTCCTCTTGTAATAGAAACCGACTGGGACGCTTAGAATCATGGCCCACTTGTGGGCATTATGGAGTGCATCCGACAGATTATTAAAGCCTAGTTCCATTGTCTCATGGGGGATTAGATTTGGAGGGAGCTCACCTTCCATTAAGGAGTTAAGTGACTCCAGCAGGGTGTCTAAATCAGTTTGTAAATTTTTGATGGATTCAATTTGTGAGTTTCCTGCCGAAAAAAAACATTAAGTAGAAGGTATCCTGTTGGTCTGCAGTTCCAGGTTAAAACGTATATCTGAGATATTACTGTTTAAGTACTGGAGCTTGGAACCAATTGAGGACTGCGCACCATTAGTATAATTTTGAATACAAGAGAAAACACTTAAGGATCTATAATTGAGTTCAGATATGTTTAGCAAGAAGTGTGTGGCTAATTTGACCACATGCATCTTGGTGGCTAATTTTTGCTCCAGCTCAGTCATATTAAAATATCTATTTGTTGCCGAACAGGGGAGAATGTGCCTCTGGGGGGATCTTTAGTACTGTTTTTGGCCACCAGGGGGCAGTATGTATGGGTAAAACACTGACAAATATGCTAAAAAAGGCTTTAGTGTGAACACTAGGGGATAGTCCATGTAAATGAAAGTAGTGTTTGGGGTAGTTCTGTGAAAAGAACACTTTAGTTGGGTCTAAAAATAGTTCCTGGATTTTTCATGAAATCCTGTGTTCTTGATTGATGGATTTGCAGCATGAAGATAGCAATGATTGCTGCCCTAAAAAAAACTTAAGGATATGTTATCGGATTTGTTGTGATAAAAGTCATGGGACTTAGTGGGGTGGGGAGGGTTGGTGGTTTGGAGGGGGGGGGTGGTTGGCTGTGTGAGGGAGTATGTTTTGGGGTGCAGTGTTTGGTGGTGGGAATTGGGTGAGTCCTATACAGTGGGTGGGTGGGGGTTTTGTGCAGAGTTTTTTTGGTGTTGTTGTTAGTAAGACATTTGGGCATATTTCTTAAACAGACAAGGTTGCAAAGCTAATCAAGTAACTAGTAATTGGTGAATCTTACCCTTTAATCCGGTGGGTAAGAATTAATTTAGATGGGTCAACGCAGTGGTGGGAGTATACATGTGACATAGGGGGCATATTTGAACATTTTAAAGACTGGCAGCTGGGCCTGAAGGTTTATGGTGTGTACTTTAACACTGTGTCTGCCGACACTAGAATAATGTCGTGGTAATTCAAGTAAAGATTGCTCTGAGGCAATAAGTGTGCATGCGCAAAGTAGTGTGATGTAACTAGAAGTTACACTACTGAATCTGTCCCACATTGGGACTGTAAGGTGGTCGCTACATAGGGCTAGCATGGCAGACTTGGTGGCTGAGGACACAATACGGTCCCGGAACTGAAGTTCATTTTTGACGGTCTTATGGGTGAGGTAAAAACCTAGGTCACTGCTGTTTATGTCAGTGAACATGTGTTTATGCTCCATTATGATCAGTCTTGCTCCTAATGCCATTTGGGCCTAAAAGACCATGGATGGTCCACCCTGAGTTGGGTCCATGTTTAATCTCAGGAGCCTCAAGGCTGTTGAATAATATAAAAGGTAAAAGTTAGTTTGGGGTAAGATAAGTTTGGTTGTTGGGGGAGAGGGGGTGTTGCCAAAAAGTTAATAACTATAACTTAGAAAATAGTCAGGCTGCCCATACCTGACTTTGAGGTAGTATACCAAACATATTTACATGGGAATCATATAGGTATAATCACCACTTAATCTATTTTAATAGGAAAGATAAGCAGTGTTGTATAGAAAGTACAATCAATGACCAGATACTGAGCTGGATCTTCTTGTGTCTGGATCATTGTGTCTGGGACAGTTTTGTTGTCAACTTTGGGATTGTCAGTATTGACTTTACCAGTTTCTATACCACTCAAGGCATTTTCAATGTATCCTTTTAGAAAGTCCTTTGGGCTTTTTTGAGCGTCATCATCAATAGGGAAATTAGCCCTTTTGAACTCCCTGCATTCCTCCTCGGACATGTATGCATATGGTTTAAGTCCTACTGCGTTTAGAGTGTCATCTGTGGCTTGAGCCACAAGTCCCAGGGATTTTCGGCATTGTTGTCAGCTGGTTGGGTACCGGTGTCAGCACTGATCTCAGTAGGGAGCTTTTGTAGTAGAATATTGCCTCCCACAGTGTTGTCTTTGTTAAGGGATTTTGCAATTCCCAGATGCCTTCCTGCGCCATACACTTTGTCATATGACAGCTCATACAGACAGTTTTTTCCCCATCTTAAGCAGAATTTCCTTCATATGATAAGGTGAAAATTTGGACTTAAGAAGTTCATACATCAGCACAATCTTTGCCTGGGATGACGCTGTCCCCAAATTTCTTAATTACGTATGGGTCACTGGTGGCTAGGATGTCTGAAGCTGTAGAAGTGTCTTTGCATGCTTTGGTAGCCTTGTCGTGTCGCCTGTTCAAGTGATGTGTAGGTGAAGCCATTATATTCACCTTTGCAAGAGTAGAGCTTACTCAGGGGGTTATATTCAGAACCTCTGTTCTCACTGATGTTGCTTTCCACATATTTAAGCCATGAGGAAGACCGTCTAGGTCTTTGTGGGCATGTGATTTATCCTGAATGATTACTGTGCACTGTCTTGATTTGACATTATGACTTGCCTTTTTGCCAGAAAGAAAATTGCTCGCAGGTCGTTGTACTGCTTCCTTTCTATTGGTGTTAAGTTGTCCATCAGGGATATACCAGACCAGTCAGAGTTCTGTAAATACCTGATATTACGGTATATATCGCCCTTGGTGCTTCTGTGTATTAACTTCCCCATGACCGGTCTAGGTTTGGATCTGGGGTCTTGTGTTACTTTTTTTTGCCAACACGGTACACTGAAAACATGGAAGATCCGAAACTAGTCAGCGGTGACCACTTTAGGTCCTCAAGTTGACGATACCTAAAACTACAGCTTTAGTTTGTCAAAATGACAACTTTAAGTCGTCATCCTGACAACCTGAGTCGTCAATATGACGACCCTGTACTGTCAGTATTGTCATCCTGACGACTCAGGTCGTCAGGATGACGACCTAAAGTCGTCATTTTGACTACCTAAAGCTGTAGTTTTAGGTATCGTCAACTTGAGGACCTAAAGTAGTCACCGCTGACTAGTTTCAGATTTTCCATGTTTTCAGTGTATACACTGTCACCCTTTTTATTGCCATAGGTCTTAATATAAGTCATGGACTATTTTTCTGAGATCCTCAGTGCCTATGGGTTCCTCTACTCCTTTATTAACAGAGTTTTACTACAGTCTTGAGCTTCTGATTTGGCCATTTTGTCAATGTGAGTGTTGATAATGATGCTTAACTTGTCTTCAGACACTTTAAACCTAGATTCCAGAGCTGCTAGTGTGTCTGCGATGTTCTTACAGTCCGTTACTCTCTTTTCCAGGTTGTTTACATACTCAATTACCTCTGTCATCTGTCAAGCTTGCGGTTGGTGTCAATGCCTTCTTCCGTCTCAATCGGTTGAACACCATTGTTATTGTTATTGACTCAGGGCACCGGTTGGTAGTTGGGTATGCAGTGGTACAATTTTTTCGCCGTATGAAGTTTTCACTTCAAATATGGGTTGACTTTACCGTCCACTTTGGTCACTAAATGCTTATAGTGGAGTCATTCCCGTATAATAATTGGTATTATATCTGTGAACATCTTCCTTGTGATAATTCAGCGGAGCCCCGTTGACATTCCCAATAAATGTCTGCCATCTTGCTGCATCTCAAGATTGAAATTCAGCTTTGACATTAGTCAACCCGAGTGACCATATCACAGATATGAACAGATAGCCATCTTGCATAATGTGTAAGTTATCAAGTGCAAATTTCCAAGGCACAATCTGTAATAGGTGGAGCTCAATGTAGAGGCCAAGGTTAGCTTCCCAGATAGATCTGATAAGGCATATGGGTCAGTTCGCCAGAAACCATTACATTCGGTGGGTTTCAGGCTCTTTGTGGGTTTGGGTGGTTCTGTAACAAATTATCATGACCTAAGCTGGTATTCCATGATCCTGTTCTCTTCATAATTTGAGTAGTAAGTATTGGTAATCACTTTTTTTGTGGTATTGAGATGTTTACTTTATTTCGTTGGATGGAACATAATAGAGGTTTTCTTTGAGAAGATGTTAAAGCTGAACCATTGACATGAAAGGTGTATAATGAGGTTTTGTATGCATGGTATGCCTTGTTATTTAAATAACAGTGATATATTTGTGTAAAATCTCAGAAAATCGCAGGAAATGTGTGAAAAATTAAATTATTTTTTTTCTAGATGACAAATATTGTGAGGAAAATGTAAAACCATATCATTCCATTAGGCTTAAACAGAAGATATAAGAGTTTTATGTATCTATGTAAGGTTTGGTGATGGTTGGATCACTCTACACCCTTAAGTGGTACCAAAGCCATGACTGAATGATGAAAATACACAGTATTTTGTCCCGTCCGAGTGTTTTATAGGGACATACTTCAAAGCAGGTTGTGAAAACATGTACCATATATATGCACAAAAGGCACCTTTTCTAGTAAATATGTGTATTGAAGATAATGTGTGTTGATTTTAATGGATGGGAAAGCATTATTGAGTGTATGAGGCTAAAGTTAGGACTCTGGTACAGAAGAATCTTTTTAATTTTCATGACTCCCTTCGACAGGTTTTGGAAATAGCTTTTACTATAATTCCATCACCTGAATCTTAGAGATGATTACGTTGGCAATTCTTATATGAATTTTGAAGTTCATGTACAGTATTTGACAGTATATCCTTGATGTTTCATTTATTTATGACTCAGATGGGACATTTTCAAGTAAGGTATTTGTTGCTCATCGACAAAAACTGAACCGCTTGGAGTAAGTGAGTTCTGCCTAAACTTTGAATAAACCAGTGATAACTGGAATCCATATAAGAGCTTGATATTCTTACTCATGATAGCCACTAGTCATAGTTACACAGTCATTTCTTCTTCAAATTTCAAGGTCAAATAGATGACCTTGACCTTTATCATGGTAAGAAACATGATCTCATATCATACCTAGTCCTGATTTTCTGTACCAAATATCCATCGTGCAACAGAAAAAAAACTTCAACGGTCAGCAAAAACAATTATAATGTTCACAGCTGAAAATATGCAAATTCTGAAAAATGATCTACTGTCACTTGTAATCATTTAAATAGCTTTGTGTTGGTGTCCTCAATACAAATAAATCATAAAATGTTAGGACTGTTCCTTGTTTCCACAAGAGTTTAAACATGGTGATATATGTGATATTTTGGTTATTTTCTCACTTTCAAGGTCAAGTAAAGTGATCTTGACCTTGATAATAGATGCCGTTTTTACAAGCTGTAATACTGGTAATGCCATTTGCCATATAGAGTCGGAATTCTGAATAGTCCATGATTGATATGAAAGTCATTAAATTTTGACACACAAATAAAAACCCAGAACCTAATATAGTTAATTAAATCCTAAGGTGATCATTATCATCGAGACAGTCTTCAATGTCTGAATAATACATTCTAATTTCATGTCCATGATCTGAAGTGAATCCCTAAAACACAGAACCATAATGGTCAATTATATTAACGGCTGTCAATTGATCGAAGTAAAAATAAGGTAATGTGTCGACTGAAACAAGGTCTAACCAGTGATTATATAGCTGATTCAAAGCAGTGATATTGATACTATAAAGTCTACCTTTATGTTCTGGTTCTTCTTTTAGCACAACTACTTCTGATTCGGACACAGTGACTGTGAAATGACTATTAATTACTCATGTATATTCAGTTATTATGCTATATGAATCAATCAGTCTCTGAACATTTGGTGAACTATTGATGACAGAACTTGCAATGTTCTGTCTGAAATAAAAAAAATCGATCGTTTGGAGATCAGGATCACCTACCATACTATATAAGTACTAATATCACACTTAAATCTATAATACACTTAAGTGCCAACAGTCAATACACAATGAGTTGTCAAAATGAGGTCACTAGCTTTTCAGCTTAAAGAGCCTTATTAAAGAATTCAACGGCTTAGTAAGCTAGTGTGCTCATCCACTCTAACAATAATTAACTTATGGATCTGGACATAGAGGATTTTCTGGTCTTATAGCATGTCTGTACACATCAAGTCCTATTTGAAAATGAAATGAACAAAGAGGTCACCAAATTTATGGATTAAATCCTCAAATATTTCTAAGTTGTACAAATGATATGGGCTATCCCAACAACAAATGCACAAATGTTGGAAATGTACCGGGTTATACTTTAAATGATTCATTAATCACGACTATACACTTGCAATATGCACTTAGACTGTCATGAAAATCATGATATGTCAAATATATGTCCATACAGCTATGATTATAAACAGCTGACCAAAAGCATATGTAGAACCTTAGATGGATAAAAATATCAGTCCATAGCATAGTAGCTCATATAATCCAATGTCAATGTTCTCAACTGATATTGTAAATCGGTGATTTATAAAATCTGTCGATGACTTGTCCAACTCAGCCTCCAACATCTAATGGAATGTCAATATATCCTCTTGACTAAGTGCTTGGCGCCACCCACAGTTCATAGGCTGATGTTTCCATCGCCCAATTCTGATCACTACTCTGATCACTATTGTTCTCAAGGTCGGTGGTATGGGTGACTCGCTCAAAAGCAATGTTTTCATCACATGGTTACTGACGCGCACATCCACAGTGTGTACTTCTGCCACAACGTCTACGATTGGCCTTATCACATCTCATCTTTGGCAGTGCTGGTCCCAGTATTAAGGTTATCGCGTATGTAACCAAAATGTACACTGCATGAGCCCAGCACATGGAGTTATCAACTGGATCCCTTGATGAAAAAAAAGAATTGAACAACATGGATCAGTTTACCACAACAATAATCATACAATTTGAAAACAATAAAAGTAAACCTGCAGGATTTGTTATAGTATAATACCTCTACACCAATATAAGATTATACAAAGATTTGATTGATTTGAAAGCCTATATTCAAAGACATGTGGTTATTATGAAAGCAAAGAGTATTATTATTGCCTTAGGTAAAGGTTCTGCTATGTAAATAAGATATTGATATTATATAAATGTTGTAAGTTTTATGATATATAAATAGTAGAGTTACACACACATTAGAAGTATTCATACCGACAGCCTATTTTAATGTAATGAAATCAGCATCTCATATAATATATGATATACATGTAGGTGCCATCTGGCGTGGCAGGTGGGTCCAGTCGCTGGGTGTTCCTAAGGTTCCGGGTAGGTGGCAGCACCGATCCGGGCCCGTGGGACATCTTGCGACAAACACCAGGGTCAATATATAAAGACCGCTACGTTGCGGCCCTCCAGGTCTCCGAGCTCATAGATGTACTGTAATCAAGATCAGCTGCCCCACCACCACCTTCCGGGTAGCCGTAGAGTATCCTGAATAATACAGTTGGCATACACTTGAATCACTGCCTTACTCCTTTTTTCCTAATCCGTAAGGCCCGAACCACCGAATTGGTCAAACAAAACCATTACATTGGAAAAAATGAGATAAACACATGCATACAGATAGAAAGTGATAAACTTAAGTAATAGTTCAATCTAATGGAGATGTCAGTAACTTAATACTAAATCTGAATCTAATTAAGCGTATGCATTTTGTTAAATTGGTTATAAATGCAACATGCTTAAAATATTACAACACAAACCACACGTCTCGACCATTGCGTGGAATCATGGCGTCACTCAGCAATGACATGGTCATGCAATGTGCATTAGCCATCATAATGGCAGCCTCAAATGCACCGGCGTTGATTGCATGCCTCACTTCTCCTGCACACGAGCGTGGCACTTTTAGTGATTTTGCCAGTGCAATCCTCATCAGCCATCCCTATGCTACATACTCAAGCATGCCAAAGCGCCCCCAGCTGAGCTCAATGCGACGACAGGTGAAGCGTTGAGGGCGGATGGCATGGATCCTGGGTGTCATTGGGCAGGTGATGGAGGAGATAGGATGAAGGATAGGACAGATTTAAAAGGCATAATTTGTAGAAAAACTTTGGTGCCAGCGGATCCCATGATATGCTATTTAGTAGTCCTCGCTCTGGAGTTAGGGTTGGTAAGGATGGACAGATTGTGAAGCGAAGCCTCAAGGTCATCAACCATGGTGTCTGACTACTACTTGGTGAGAGTCAGGTTTGCGCCTAGAGCAGATCTGAACCCCAATAGCAAGGTAAACAAGCCATGGAGCCTGTAAATCAAAAAGAATGAAATGCATAAGGATATAGCAGTAAAAGCAAAACAAGTAATAATTGGGCTATAAACTATAACTATATTAGTATTCCATCCAATGGAAGGCTTGCTGTAGGCTCTATCCTTAATAATAAGCTGTTCAGCATTTTTCACAATATCTATCACATAACCCTCTTGTGTATTCAAATCTTCCACAAATCTCGAAAGATTACCATGAAATTCCTTCAATTCAGGGATTTTCAAGTCAAACAGGTCTCCACCTCCATATTTGTTGAAATCAAGCTTAATGGAGAGAAACAGTGGAATGTAAATGCCGGTGTTTATGGTATAATTTGAATCAATCTCACACATGAACATATTTTAGTTCAAAGTGAAGGTGGTGGTAATTAGTTGACACTGACAAGGAAAATCCACAATGCTTTAGGGCGCCATTGTAATCAGCATGTCATTTTTACCAATACATTTCATGTAGGCTCTTTGTTCTGCCATGATTAGCACATGTATGTTCGTTGAGATTGGAATATAATCAAAATCTGGCATTCTCTTCGATGTAAAATCAAATCTACACAAGTTCGTTATGACGTCATAGTCAGCGTCAAAGAATATAGCTGACAAATATGACATCGCATTGATATAAACAGCAGGAAACTTACTATATCTAGGTGAGAAAGTGGTTGAGAAATGCTTGTTTTTAGATAGCATGTATTTAACATTATTATGCAATTTAGTGTAACCTAAAAAAGAAACATTGTAGGCACTTCAAAGATTACAATTCTGTAGATGTCAAATCTACAGCTGCTGGTAATTTAATTTTGATGCTAATTTTGTTAGCGTTGAGACTGAGATCCTCGACAATTTCTGAATAATGATGATGATGATGATGATGATGATGATGATGATGATGATGATGATGATGATTTGTGCATGTCGTCCTCTGTGCTTATATCAAACAGAGCTTTCAAGATTTTTCCTAAGATTAATAATAATGCATGTTTGCGTCCCTTGTAGATGAATTTTGATTTAATGATAATCCTCAGGTGTGCATGTTACCTCCTGCTGTAATAACTACTCAAACATTTGCAAAATCCATCATTAAACTGTGTGACTGTAGTAAATGAAGTACCTTACTAGAATGTAACTAGGGCAGCTGAAGCCAACATGCTGTTGTACCAAGTAGCTGACAGAATACTAAATCACAGACTGACAGTGGTTGATTGCAAGGACTTGATTAGATGTGGAATTCTGGAGCGGTGACAGTGCGTGGATGAGTGTGAGCGAATGAAGAGTGAGGCTGTATCACAAGCTTAAGTAACCCTGGTGGTCACTGGAGCAAGATGACGGAGCATGCTTAATGTGGGTGGTTGACCAATGTGTGGTCATTACCAAGAACGCCACTGGTCACCAGTGCACCTGGCCTGAGGCGCATGTGGGTTTTTTTGAACAAATAATTAATGGATAATTCATGACGCATGTGTGTTAGCAAAGGACAATTAAACGAGGGCGCAGCCCGAGTTTATTTATCCTTTGCTGACACACACAAGTTTATGACATCATGTCTATAAATAGTATTGATTTTAAAATACATTGAATAATTTAAGTACACATTTGAACGATGTAGATTAGGTACAATGTGAGTCATAACAGTATTTACAATATAAATATTAATATTATAAATATTAATATTAATTAACAGGATATCATGGCCTAAAAAAAATTCGTGTGTGTTAGTTAAAGGCTTATAACACTTGGCCTACGGCCTCGTATCATTATCCTTCACTAACACACACGCGTCATGAATTATCCATTGGTTACTTGTTCAATATTGCACACCCTGTAGGCTGTAACATCAATTTTGTAAGGCATGTAATTTTCCATGGATAACCTGCATGCCTCTCATGTCCTTCCATGTCATATGTTACATGTTAAAACCTACGATATTTTTCATTGCCAGAGTAGGGATCGAACCAGCAGTCAAGGCCATTCAGGGGATTCTCCTGCAGGCAATAGCTATCTCATCTGACATGTACATACCCACACCTGTTCCATAGTATAACCCTTCAGCCAACGCACAAAAGCTAAGCGTTTGCCCTTGACGGTCTTGTAGCGCAGCACCTTGGCTATCAGGTAAGTCTTGCGGTAACGACTCTTGGAGACCTTCTGAACCTCCTCCGGAATAAACACGCCCTTTATCTCCTCCCTGGTGTTGTCTTTCAGCTCAAACCCTCTACTACCCAATGTTTTAGCGACGTTCAACGCTTCCTCCTTCCAATTTCCCTCGTAACCTTTGTTAAAGGGTCCTTTAGCCCTCAACATTGTCACTCTGTCGCCTGGAGTGATGATGTTCCATATTTCCTCAATTTGTTTCTTAGTAGGGAGGTCGTGTCTGTAGAAAATAGTTTCGCTGTTTTCCGCGCTGACATCAGCAGGCGGCATTTTCAACATCTTGTGGTGAGCGCGATTGTAAGAAGACACCACCTCGTCTAGTACATCTAGGTAGCGATATGTACGCTTGTGTGTGAAATAGCGCCACAGCTTCTCCTTCAGACTTCGATTCAAACACTCCACTAAACTAGCTTTGATGTCGTCGTTTTCGCTGGTAAAAAACTCTATTTTTTTGCTCTTAAGGTGATCTTGGAAAATCTTGTTGAGAAATTCTTTCCCCTTGTCTCTTTGAACGGAGCGCGGGTGTCTCTCGGCAGTCATTTCCTCAAACGCCTCGGTCACAGCTGCGCCGCCTTTGGACTGCCACCCACTCGTACCTGGAGAAAACGTCGACGGCCGTAACCATGTACCGGAACCCGTCGTTGTGAGACGATAAAGCTTGCATGTCCATCAGATCTAACTGCAACTGTTGATTGATTCACCCGGTTATCATCTTGTTTCTTGCGAATTTTCTTCGGATGGGTTTATGTTTACTGTAGGCATCCAGAGATCCCAAGGGGTCTTGGATGAAAGCTGAGTTTCGGTCGCGGAAATGATGTTTCTGGAGTTTGGTGACGCTGGTCAAACTAGAGGGTGCTTTGACGCCACCACTCATCTCTTTTCTTTTCTTGACGACTGCGTCCTTTCTTTTTCTTGCTTTGATTACTCGTCCTGATGGAGGAAGGGCAAGGTGTAGCAGGGGATCTCCTGCTGGAAGTCGTAGTATTGTAAACGTCGGATGCAGGAAGCGTGTGGTGGTTGGGATTTGCGAGAAAGAATTGTAACCTATTCAACAACCTCTTGTATTTCAGAATTTTTTGTGTGGTTTCAAAGTGGGGTCGTTCAACACTAGGTCCAAGTCCCTGTAGATAAACTGTAGCACCTGGTGTAATGGTATTGGGATGAAGACCTTGTTCTGCCTGTCTGTAGTAATAAGGCATATTGGAGGGTGGGGATACGGCGGTGGCGAAAGAGGAGGGGTTCTTGTTTTCACACTCATCAGCAGCAAAAAAAGCAGCAGCACCAGTAGGAGCAGCAGCACCAATAGGAGCAGCAGCAGCACCACCAGTAGCAACAGCAGCTTTGGGGACATCAGGTGATCCTCGTAATTTTGAGAGCAACTTAGGATCTATGAGACCCAAGTACTTGTAGTGTTGCTCCTCGGGGTCCGTCATCAAGGCCCCTGTGGTGGTGAGGTGTCGTATGAGGAGGTCTATATACAGAGAAAGCTTTTGATGAGGGATAAGGCCATGCCTATCAGAGCCAGAATGAGGAAACCGCCCCTTTGAACCAAGACGTTTCTCTTTCTTTTGATGGTGTTAGCCTTTTTGCTAACCGTCCTCAACACATCAGCAGATTCTTAAAGACTTTCCAGTTGGTTCTCGGTGAGCACAATGTTTCCTCTCCACTAAATTCTGAGAGATTTTGCTCAAAGTCGTGATCAAATCATTGCTTCCAGAGCCTATTAAATGCTCACAATCCTTTGGTGAACATTTTGCCACGTGTTTAAGGGTGCCAATATGTCTTCTGAGTTGATGAGTAGCAATTACTTTTTCTTTCTCTTTTTGTCTAGTAGAACGAACACTATCTGATCCTCTATGGTCGTCAGGGAGGAGCATATTCTCAGGTTGTCCGGTGTTGTCTGCTTGAAGTCCAGAAGCAGGTATGAATTAGGACGCTTGAGTTCATGGGTAAATATACTGGAGAGGGCTCACACCTTGGAGGGAAACACCTGACGAGACAGAGTGCCTATTTGTCCCATGTCGCGAGGGTTCTTAAAAATGATCATGTAGTGAGCGTTCAGACTCATAGCTCGAAATTTGGGTGATTTCTGGAATAGGTTTTGAGTGATATATATGACGCTCATATTCCAGTGATGGGAATATTTGGTGAAGATGACGGCTACCATTTGCTGATTGGAACTGCTCATCAGATCGTCCAATATCAGTAGACTGTGTGGTCAAGGGGTGGTCGATTCTTATTCTTCTCCCGCTATGTCTTCTTTGCTGGAAAGACCTTCTCTGAATTCCACTCCGTAGTCTTTTTGCATTTTTTGCAGTGACACATGGGCAGAAGGTGCCTGGAATCCTAAACAGGTATAATAGACCCCGTGATGAATCTGGCAATCCCCATGCAATTCCCGCTCAGAGGGAGAGAGAAACCACCATACAGTATTCTTGATTAATCTCTCGCCTAGTATATCAAATGCAAAACATTGACAGCTGACTTCCTTTTGCTTTCATAATAATCCTATTTCAAACTGAATAGTAAATGCTACTGTAATGTACATTTCATTAGGTTTTTGGCAGTCTTTGCATTCAATTAGGCAACCTTACCAAAAGAAGAAAAAATCTTTGGATCTCTAGATGCATCCAGAGGTTCTATCAAGTCTACCTTCCAGCTAGCCATTGCAAGGCAGGTACACCCTAAAATGATAGCCATTATAGCTGAAGAGCAGTGAATTAGGTGATAGTAGCAGTAGATGATTCTATTTGCTTGGAGGATCAAATGACCTTCAATTCTTGGATGATGCACAATAGTTCCTTTAGTCCTTTACGCCTAGTCACTGACTGTCTCATTAGCCAACCATTGCTTTATCCGTATCCTCCCTCAGCAGGCTACCATTATTGTATCATGTAAATGTCAGGGGCACACCACTGAAATAGAAAGCCAATTCCCTGGGGGGGGGGGGGGTCAGGGGGTTGTTTCAATGATGCTGATGTAGGCTGAAGTCATTAACAAACCCACCATTTCAAATAAGTATGCATTATCACTTTCACTGCAATGACTACTCTATGTATGTGATTGTATTATAGGGACTGATAGTAAGCAGCGATCTCTGATGACAGCATGCCTGACAAGTCAGGAAGTCATTTCTCAAAAGAGGGCTTTCCAAATTGAACCAACCTGACCCTGATTGGAAGGGGATGTTTTGGTTGACAGGGTCGATGAGTGGTGAAGATAAAGAGGGGAAAGGCATGCATCTGTATGGGCAATCGTACATATTGTAGGGTCACCCATTCACCCTTACTACCAGTAGACTGGTTTATGATGGGTGTGCATTTCATAGTAGGCTGTATCCAATTGTAGTGTTTGAGGAACACCTAGCGGCTCACTTAATATTTAGGGAATTTTGGGATTATCAGCTATCATTGAGGTAGTGTAGTGGGAACCTTGAATCATGTATGTAGGCCTCTATTCTGGGACCCTTTGATCGATATGCTGTTCAATATGTATTCTGTCGATAACATAAGAATAAACCCTTGGTCTGAATATTTGTGTAGGATGGATCCGAACATTGGGTGGGAGTCCTGAAGTTGTCTATAACATGGAGAGAGAGATGAACATGACAATGTTTACCTTGTTGCTATCATCTTACTGAGTTATAGGGAATTAAGAGGGGCGACAATTCGGTCGCTATTGTTTGAGGATTTACAAAAGTAATCCTGGAAATAATATAAAGACATGGGGTTCCTCCATTTACTAAGTGTCTGTGGGTATATCTCAATAGAATGCATGAATGCTTGTTATAAAGTATATGTCATAAAGATGCAGAACTTCTGATTGCGATATATCACCGGGAACAGTCAAAGAATGTCACTATAAGTCCTTAGACCCGATGAAGCCTAGAGTGGGCGCGGCATGTTATGGTCCTATAGGATGCCGGGTAGGTCTTGGGGGTCCAGGTGGCGGCAGTGGAGTGGATGGGTGTGTCCTCTATAGATGATCTGTTAGAATACTATGACGTACCATTTTATTATTCCAATAATCTTAACATACACTGCAAAAATGGTGTTTGCTGATACACACCATATTATCTAAATGGTGTGTGATCCCTACACACTTAATATATTCAAACACTTACAGCTAAACACCATCAGATTCTAAACACATAGTCCTAAACCTACACACCTAATACTTACACACCTAAACACTTACACACCCTAGTGTGTAGGTGTTTGGGTTTAAACACATCCAGTCTCTATATGTTTATCTTTAAACATGTATTTGAAAGATAAACATGATAGATGTTTAGCTATCTATTAGGAATGATAGAAGTAGTGTTATATGGAATTTATAACTTAAAGGATAGGACTTAGGCTAATCGAGGATCCTTGCTTTTTTTTGTAGTTAGTATTTGTATACCATCCAGACAAAAAAAAAACAATGTTACAGGGGCAGGAGGAGAAGGGAGGGAGGTAGGAGTGGCCCTATGGGGCTGGTACATGGGAGGAGGTGCAGGAGGAGTAGGAAGGGACGTAGGAGTGGCCCTATGGGGCTTGTACATGGGAAGAGGTGCAGGAGGAGTGGGGAGGGAGGTAGGAGTGGCCATATGGGGCTGGTACATGGGAGGAGGTGCAGGAGGAGTGGGAAGGGAGGTAGCAGCAGCCCTATTGGGCTGGTACATTGGAGGTGGTGCAGGAGGAGTGGGGAGGGAGTTATGAGTGGCCCTATGGGGCTGGTACTAGGGAGGAGGTGCAGGATGAGTGGGGAGGGAGGTAGAGACAGCCCTATGGGGCTAGTACATGGGAGGAGGTGCAGAGGGAGAGGGGAGGGAGGTAGGGACGGCCCTATGGGGCTGGTACTAGGGAGGAGGTGCAGGATGAGTGGGGAGGGAGGTAGAGACAGCCCTATGGGGCTAGTACATGGGAGGAGGTGCAGAGGGAGAGGGGAGGGAGGTAGGGACGGCCCTATGGGGCTGGTAGATGGGAGGAGGTGCAGGAGGAGTGGGGAGGGAGGTAAGAGTGGCCCTATGGGACTGCTACTAGGGAGGAGGTACAGGGGGAGTGGGGAGGGAGGTAGGAGTGGCCCAATGCCATGGGGCTGCTACATGGGAGGAGGTGCAGGAGGAGTGAATATATGGTAGAAATAAAGACATAAAATAATGAAATAAATACATTAAATCATTAATTATTCCTACCCTAGTCCCACTATACTACATGCTACTACATGGTTTCATGAATACACATGTGTCTACCTGGTACTACCAGTGCTACATGTACCACTGGATATTTATAACTGGCCCCTATTGTATCTGACTGCCCAGGTGTGACTGGGTACTGTGGCTCTACTCTGGTTGACCCATATAATACCCTCACTCTGTGTTATGTAAGGTGTCATACACTACCACACCTTGACCCACATAGCCACAAACAGGTGACCTATATAGTTCAGCCAATAGGAGTAAAGCACAGGTGACAGTTGACTGTTCGAACCAGTTAGAACCTGGAGGCACACTGAGACACAAGGTAAGTGCATTTAGCTTTATGGTTGTTTTATTCATTATAAGTACAGTTTAATTATATTTGCAGTGTATGAATTAGGTTATAAATATAAGGCTCAAAGAATACATAAGAAATTAATACATTGAATGTCCACATGAGCATCCATGGTCCACTAAACACCAGCTATGCCAAATATACATAAGTTATAAGACCAAAGGACTGACCTCATGGTTCACTGACCACCAAACAAAGTATATATAATTATCTGATGGTCAAAGCTACCAACCTAATGGTTCACTGAACACAAACAATACTGTATATAATGTTTTAAAGTGAATGCAACCGACTGTCATGGGTGGCTGAGCACCGCAGACGCAGTCACGGGTGTCTGACACCAAAAGACTGAACAATAGGTTACATAAGTGACAACACCATGAATTTCCGGTCGCTCTAGCACCACTCCAGGGCAACCCAGGTCAAATATGAAAGCAGTAATGTAATTGCCATAATAGGATGGTCAAAATGAGCCCAAGATGAAGGTTCAACTTGCATTATTAGGAAAGTTATGTAACTGAGACTATTTCAATCTCTGAATGTGCCACAGACAAACGAGCGCAAGTTACGTACCCAGAAAGCACGGAGTAAAAACCTGACATATTCAACTAAGACCTGAATGACTCACCACTAACAACCAAAGACTGGGGCAGATGCTACTGGCTCCAGTCAGTCTGGAGGGCCAAGCCAGGGGTTGAGTACTTATACCCCTCTTGAAATCAGAATCTTCAGAATCACCACTGCAGTAACATCTCCATTATTATTATTATTATTATTATTATTATTATTATTATTATTATTATTATTATTATTATTATTATTATTATTATTATTATTATTATTATTGTTGTTGTTGTTGTTGTTATTATTATAATTATTAGTATTCTCCTGTTAACATTTGTACTACTGATATAACATGTTCTGCCTAAGCTGAATAAACCAGTGACAACTGGAATGACACTAATAAGAGCATGATATTCTTACTCTCTATATACCACTAGTCAAATGATATTTCTCATATGACAATTTGATCATGCACAATTACTAGTATAACAATACCACCAGGCTTAAAGTCCAAAAGGTGTCGGGTGGCAAAAGACCAAAACCACCAGTAGTCTGGGAGTATATAAGGCTGGAACTGAAGGGACTGGGCACGGATTGTGCTCAGAACTTCAGGGATCCACAGTTCATCCTGGAATTAGAGGGGAAGACATTTATATTCGGCAGCCCACAAGTAGGAATCGATTGAAATTCTGAATAGCATTGGTCACTGTCTAGAGTGCTTTCTGAAGTCTTAACTTCATTCAATTGGAAGCCTAGACATATACTAGAGGATCTGATTATTTTATAGAGGAACCACACATCAGTAGGAGTTAGATTTGATTAGCTTTCACTTGGTCTCTCACTACCCATTATTTTATTCTCAATGCTCACTTGAACATCTTACTATGGAGTTATTGATTTAACTTGCAGTTATGCCATGATGGAATTTGAAGACACCAACAGTTTGTGATTGTGTATTGTGATAACCATTGGTGATTATGTTATGAAATTTGACGGCATTTGTGAATCTGTGATTTACTGATACATCCGCGTTATGGAGTTTATCCGTGTTTGAAGGAATCTTTAATGATGATGAAATTTGTAAAGGTTTTTTATTATAATTGTGTGGATTTAAGTATATTCAACAACAATTGAGATCACTCATGCTTGCTATTGGTTATATGATGTCATTGATGAGATGTGGTGGTATTATATTTGTGATTTAAGTATATTGGCACCATTAGCTTTGAAAATTGATCAGATCTAAATTATTGAAATTCTTCCTGTCTTAAGGTGTGTGATTATGAGTACCTAATTGAAATGTAAAATCAACGCTGGAGTCTGAATTATATTTGAATTTGGATTGGCATACATACATATTCAATAAAAACCCTTGGAGAGGAATTACCCAATTGTGTTTTCATTCCAAATGGGATGTGGGATTTAAACACGGTTCTACTACTTTACGCTAGCTTGAGAACATTTCCCAAATATATAGTGAAACAGCGAGTGGAGATTGGATTGAGGTAAAACATAACGGGTGGAAACCTGAGTTGGATTACATTGTAGCTTCCCTTTAAAGAACCCAAAACCCCAACTTTAGAACCTCGAGCCCCTCTTTCCCCTCTGCCTGTGATAGCCCATTACGCCACTTACTTTGAAGACCCTATGTTTCTGTGTACCTTATGACAGATGTGGTAACTAATAACTTACCCTCTCTTGTGGCTACGTCGTTTATACAGTTCCTCCCTCCCTCTGGATGTAACAGAGAGTCACCTTTTTAATCTGACTGTGTACCTAAGTGAGTGTACTTTATTTGCAATACCCTCCAGAAGTACTTACCAAATAACCTCACCTACAAGACGTTCAAAGAAATACTCTAGAAGGAGTATCGTTGCCTCACATAGAAGGAAGTGACAATTGTATTGCCAATAATTCTCAATTCTTGCTATATTCACAACAAACTCACAAATGGAAACGCACTTAAAATTGCTCTCAGTTGAAATTCATGGAAGACCTGCTAATTGTGAGGAAATTCACTTTTTCTATTAGCTAACTAGTTCTGTGTCAGCAAGAGCAATTCAGCAGAAGATGAAACGTGGTGGAGCAGGTGATAAGACAGCTTAAATACCAGCAGTTCACATGATTACAAGTTGTAGTTCCAGAGTTGCCCAGTGGACACTGCATTTATTCTGGTCACTGATTGCCCACCCATGCTTTCAGACAGTAATTGCTTGAATTGATTGAATTGGCTTGCATCAGACAAACCTGCTGCTTTCCTTCATAGTGACATATCTTGATTCTCATGCCAGAGTCTTTCTATGTGATAAAAAGACCATCAATATAGGCTATCGTTGAAATAGAGTATATACATACTCTATACACTATAGTGTTTTCCTTTAACATTAAAGAAAACCTTTTTTCCGGAAAGGTCTAAATAGCTCAATTTAACTTCAGAGGGGGTAACAAAGGAGGTTGGAGTGCTCAAATAAATAAAAAAACAACAATGTTATATTATTGTTTCCTGTTAGTACCTTACTTTGGCTTTATAGCTTTGAAGTTAAGAAATAGTCCTCCTGGTGAGTCCTGAGAAAAAGCAGCCTATACAGTCAATTTCAATCTCAACGTATGAGTGTGGGAAGAAGTGTTTTCTCATTTACTAGTAATCCAACCACGAGGTAGGAGTCTCATGGTATTAGATGTCGACTCACAGAAGTACGTTAAAAACATCAGCCAATGACATTGTTTGAATATTAACCATATTGTGGGATTAGCACCCACCCCCAGAGTGTCTGGTCCAAAAAATGCTATGAATTAGTCTGTTTACCATGGCTATCAGAAAAGCATACACTATCGGTGAAAAGGTTATAATACCATGCCTACATAAAAGAGAGACAAGAAACCAACAGTGCTCAAAGGTGTGCCATACCAAATTTGTAATACTAAGACATGCATAGTCCAATATAAGTGACCTAGCAGAATTAAGACACCACAATCAGTTTGTTGTTTCTTTCTGAGTAAACAGACATTACCCACAGGGTGGAAAATCATCCAGACGTAGGTTCTCAGAGAAAAAACTTTGATTTTCACAAGCCTTTATTTATTTTGGGTGACAGTTTCATTTCTTTATACAAAATAAATGAATAGGCCTTCAGTAGGGGCTCCCACGTAAAGAGGAAAGAAGTGTGGCTCTGAGTGGTGGATTCGGGAATTCGGCATGGGGATGTCCTATTGGATTTTTCCCTTAGTGATCTTCTGAACAGATTTATCATAAGATGGGGGTCAGCCTGCACTCTCTAAGTTGTCCAGTGTTGTCACACAGAGTAATCCCTGGGTCCCACTGGGGGAGACAAGGTTTGTTACAGTTCACTAATGAGCAGTCTCTGCTTATAATTGAGTAAAGGTGGTAGGTGGATTGTAGGCTTATAGGCTTGTAGGCAGAGCTCCGGATAAGCTTAGTGGTGAAAAAGTAAATATATATTGAATAATTATAATACCCAGAATCGTCCATTGACAATAATATAGTTCACCATGACGACCAATGGCCATGACGCACAAAACAGTGGGACATTAACTGAGGGTCAAGTAGGAAAGCACACCATATGTAGGATTGTGATCTTCCACACTGAAGGACCGCTCCGAGTAACTATGGTCCAAACCTATGACATCTGCATCTCCTGAAGAGATAAAAGGTGAGAGACGAACATTTATACAGGTAGGAGTGCAGTGCTTCAGGTTAAATAAGAAAAATAATCTGATTCTAGAGAGAGAGGTTTATTGAGGGTCAGAAAGCTCCTTTTTGAGTTAAAGGCAGGACAACAATTTTGACAGGAACCTGGTACATACTCGACGAGGAGGGCCTCTTTTGTGAATTAGAAGGGAAGGAATCTGTAGATGTTTCACAAAGGAATCTAACAACAGAGTATGTTGGCTTGTACACTGGGGACATGCTGTCTTCTTGTGTGTGGTATGGGATTGAAGACTGGCCTCTCCTCGTTGGATGAAACCGGCACTACTTCTGCGACTTGAAGATAGAAGGAAAATGGACATTCTATAATCCAGTCAACAGATGAACAAGTAGAAGGGCCGGCAGTAACACAGCATGAATTTTCTGATTTAAGCAAGTTTAAGCAAAAGTTGAGTAATGGTCTTATTTCCAAGGCTTTAATTAACTTTAAGCAGGAGAAAGATTAAAGTTGATTAAAGCCTAGGAAATAAGGCCATTACTCACCTTTAATCTTTGCTTAAAGTTGCTTAAATTGGAGGTTCATGCAGTGTAACATATACGATATTCACCCACTTAAGAGTAGCACCCTTAGGTAAGGAACCTATGGAAAGAAGACATAAAGAAACAGGAGAAGAAAGGAGATATGTAAAGGTCATGCATATTCCTGCTTTTAACATGTGGCAAAGAACAACTTGACAACCAACCTGGACAGGAATCAATGCTGTGTGAAGAGTCCTGCGAGGCATTATCCGTCCTGTGGTTCTCATCATCTGGCACGGTTTTAGGTTCAGCTATCATCTCGAGCAGAGAGCAGAGAGCAGCTCAATTATAAGATTAAAAGACAAAACAGATATTACTGCAGAGTTCCTGTATGTGAATACAATGAAAAGGAAATTAACATCTCCTCTATGAGTCTGCCATTGCAATTGGCTTTTAACTGTTAAGAGACTTAAGTTTCTGACCGGCGGTCATCAAATCACCTGCTTGTAATTAACTATAGCATGTTTCTACTACAAGTTTGAAGTAAATCAACTGTGAACTGTGGTAAAGTCCATCTGGTTTGGTTGACAAAGATAATTGGATAATGTAACTAGGGTAGCAGTGAGGAGATTCAACTGTGGCCGGTCAGGAACCTTGGTCATAAACCTTGTTGACCAGAGAGATGCTGTATACTTGTATTGGACATCCATTGATGGAGGTTTCTGACCGAGCAGAAACCCCAGTCAGAAACCTTTCTTTTTGTTTCATATACTTCAACTGTATATGAGAGACAGCCAATAAGGTCTGTGCTAAAGTACAGTAGAAAGAACGAAATGGAGAGGAACCTTCTTCCTGGGAGTGAAAAACGCCAATTCCTCTGGCCCCATTTCCATGGGAGGGCACCTGAAGACAGCTGAAGGATGAGGCCGATGCCAAGTCGACTCTCCTTGACCCAGGGTAGGATAAGTTGTTCTTGACAAAACATGAGTGGACTCTGTCTTCTCCGAGGTCATGGATGAGGCAGAACTGCAAGAAGTGTGGACTGTGGATAACGCAGGACTATGAGAAGTGTGGACTGTTCACGAGACATGTCTGGGATAAGCCTGGACAGTTAGGGGGCCACTTGACCTGACTGAGAAGGTCATGGAAGAGGCAGTTCTACTGCAAGTGGTCTGGACTGTGGATGAGGCAGGACTGCAAGAAGTGTGGACTGTTCGGGTGCCACTTTACCTGACTGAGGAGGTCACGGACAAGGCAGTTCTACTGCGAGAAGTGTGAACTGTGGATGAGGCAGTTCTACTGTGTGAAGTGTGGACTGTGGACAGGGCAGTTCTTCTGCGAGAAGTCTGGACTGTGGATGAGGCAGTTCTATTGTCTAAAGTGTTGACTGTGGACAAGACAGGCCTGGACTGTGGATGAGGCAGGACTACGAGAAGTCTGGACTGTGGACAAGGGAGTTCTACTTCGTGAAGTGTAGACTGTTTGGGTGCCACTTGACCTGACTGAGGAGGTCACGGATGAGGCAGGACTGCGGTAAGTCTGGACTGTGGACAAGGCAGTTCTACTGCAAGAAGTCTGGTTTGTTGACGAGGCAGGAGTGCGAGAAGTCTGGACTGTTTGACCCCTTGAGGTGTACACATTGACTGAAGAGAAAGAAGGTCACACAATTATGTGGCAACTTGAATTGACTTTGATGTAAAGTATAAGAAAACCACTGACAGGTGCAGTTCTGAGGGTGGCTATGAAATTGTGAGTGTGAAGGTTTCTCACCGGCTGTCATTAATCCCATCCTCCTGATGAACCATAATATGTCTTTAAATTTTTCAGTAAATGAACTGTAAGGAACAGTAAAGTACATGTACTCCTATCAATAAATAATTATAGTTCAATGGTATATTTAGGGTAGGAGTGAACAAATTTATGTCTCGCCGGTCAGAAACCTTCAATTAAACAGGAAGTACCCTTTGCCATGGCTACCACTGTTATTTAACTTGTCTCTTTCAGAGAAATAGGTGTTAAACACTGTTAATAACATTTTCTTTGCTGAACAGCTGTCATACCACATTCTAGGTAACAGGAAAAATGGAGAGTCATGACAGCCGGTCAGAAACCTCTTCGGTCAGAAACCTCATTTTCTGGATAAGAGACAATAGCATGCTCGTTGGCGGATACTAAAGTGTCAATTTTAATTGAAGCTTGTGCAGGATTACATGTTCCGACAGTCAGTTATGGAATTTACTTTTATCTTGCAACTTTAAGGCTGGTCAGAAACTGGTCAGAAACCTCCTGGTCAGAAACCTCCTGATCAGAAACCTCCTAGTCAGAAACCTTCACTCTCAGAATTGCATTGATACAGTGGTGACACATAGCTGGGTAAGGTTTTCTGAATGTGAGGTTTCTGACTGGCACAAAGTGCACAAATTACACTGGATTACAAATGGTACTGACAAAACATTTATGCTTCATGCCCAGGGGTAGTCATGATGCACCAGTGAACAGCAGGTGAGCAACTCCCCAGGGTTTCTTTCAAGCATCATGCCAACCCTGTGGGGTAAATGACCTCTGAGAGGATTGGCAAGATGCTACAATGAAGTGCTGGCCATGAGACTTGCAAGGACCTTACAGCAGGGCAGGTAAAATATATTTCTTCTTTTGCATTTAGAAGACAAGAAAGGACTACTGACCTGGCCCTGTGTGGTTGTCTTCCTCCTCGTCCGAAGAACTGTCTTGATGGACATGAGATGGCTTTAAAAGGGGGCTTTTCTGCGATACTTCTGAAGGAATGAAAAATAAAAGGAAGTAAATGTGTTTTTAAAGGAAAGGCGAGTAGTGCCCTGTGTTCATACGTTGAGGGGAAAAAAGCTCATTTTCTAAGAACGATTTTCCTGGGAGATTTAGAAGAGAAAATGAGGTGACATGCCTCACTAGTTTACCTCCAGGTCTGCTCTTATGCTTCATTTAATGAACTAAGGGCCTAACAATGTCAAGGAATCTCTGAGCATCTGAAACTATGCAGAACTCTGAAAGTCTGACATCTCTGTTACATACATACTAGTAGCCATATGAAGTTATTCTCCAGGGGGACCCATTAAGATTAAGATGAAGACTGCAGACAACAAATTGGAACTGATGAGATATGTAAAGCATGGTTTCAGAAGACTTAATTTTAATGTTGAAGAACCAACCTTTATATGTTCTCCTTCTCTTCTGGTCGGGTAGAGAAGACAGCTCAAGAACTCAGTTGGCCTCTGATCGCCAATGCGTCACTCGTGCTGGAGACCCTTCCTCACTTCCTGCAGATTCACCTCCCTGTTCCATACAGAAGGCTGCAGACTCTCTGTTCAGCTGTTTTTGATGGTCCCATTTATCCGTTGTCAATGTCTCGTTACATGTCATGAAGTGAGGTAACAGGAGTCCAGACAATTCAGTTGATGATCCAGCTTTATTGTAAGATTGGCATGATGAGTAACTGATACAGTGTACAATATAGTACTCGCCAGTCTGACCAAGCTATATCCTAAGCCAAGGCACCTGAGTGTCGTAGGGTCTAGGTTGGAGAAGAATAAGATGCTGAGGCTTGATCCTGACCAGGTTATATAGTCAGGAGCAAGCCCAGATGACGTCGTGTCTATTTCTGTACTTTCTATTTTTAGTATAGGGAGCGACTCAAATATGCTGAGTCGGTGGTTCTGCTCAGTCCCAATCTGTGGTAGGAGGGGTGAGCTGCTCCTATTGGCTAGGTGAATCTAAAAATAGTTGAGTTCTCCAGTGGGGGATCCACAGGAGGGAGCCTGGGGATTTCCCACTGGAGGAGGGCAGGTGTGAACTCTTCACCCTGCTAAGCTAAAAATAGGTTGACCTTGGTTTGAACTAGGGGGTAGCTTGGCCAGTTTGGTTTGAGTATGTCGTTCATAATTATAATACATAGAATAGTCCATTGACATATCCCCACATTCCCACTCATCTCTGCATGGGGTTAAAGGGAGTATAATTATAAGGAATGAGAGTCTATATCAAGTCCATTGACATGCTCAAGTATAAGATGTGAAATAGGGGGCTGAAAAGATGTTCAGCGCTGGGTAAAGATTGATGTTACCAAGTTTCTTGTGAAAAGGGGGTACAATATTTGGTTCTACCGGTAGTAGTTGGTACAAAACATAGGAGCTTGGATAACAACTGATATTTTTCTTAGCTAAAACTACTTGAACTTGCATCCTCTCAATTGAGGCAAACTCTATGAACTAATTCAAAATAATCTGGCTTGAACACTACAAAAATAGATGCTAAGGGTACTAAGACTGCTCTGGCTGAGCAGGGTAGTAGGGGCATGACTAGGTCTGTCTTGTGCATCATACATTGTCAAAATACATTTTCTATATCCAGTATAAAAATATACGGTATAAAATTACAAATACATCAGCGGTATAAAAGCACAGATTGTTTAAAAGAGGTTTTAAATAAGGTGAAAATATGTACATGCTGTCCTTACATACAAGGTTTTAACAAATAAGTTAATGATTGAGCTGGGCAGTAGTGGTATCACTGCTAAGCTACATATATGGGCGAGGTGACGATCATCAGTGACATACAGTGAGATGTGACCGAAGATCTCTTTTGGACTAGCTTGTACATAAAATAATTGAAAACACAAACTTGCATGCAAGGAGAAACTGTTCACCCAGAGCCGAGAGGTTGGTGAAAATGTGAAATTTCTAAAAAAAAAAAAAATTTTGGATTTTTGGAAAAGGGGGCATTTGGCCCGAGGTAGTTGTCACTTGTTACTTTTGGGGTTGAAAGGCTTGCCGAGGTGGCATTTTGTAGAATTTTAGTAGTGGAAATTACAGGCTCTGGATGTTCAACTTCTTGAGACAATAAATATTTCAAAACATTTTTCACACATGGTTTTCTACTGAGGCTAAAACCCATAAATACAATGACATGGTTGGGCTTGAAAAGAGGGATGGGGGCTCTGTGGCACCTGAAAGCTAGGGTTGATCTGCCAGCCAGGTCAACTCTAAGCTTACACAGAGTTTTTACAAGTAAAAGGTATGGTGATTATTGTTAAAGATGGTACAATATGGGTTTTGGTTTTTATTTTACAATCGTGGAGAAATCGTGTAAACCTTGCAGATCGAATTAAAGGTCACATACAAATGAAAGCGGTACTGTGGTTCTTGGGGGGGGGGGCGTTTTAAATTGTGTCCCTACAATCGATAAATATGGAAAGGAAGGTAAGAATAACACTGATTTGTAATTGAATTCGGAGGGGTTTACATGACTTTCTGAATATTAATGTTTCCATGGTTTACTGTCTCCAGCACTGACACTGGAGGGGGGTAGGTTAGGGTGGGGTCTGGGGGTTCTTATGTAGAATCTGCCTCTTGCCCACTTCCTTCTGAGTGCCGCTCTTTTTATGGGAGTGCTGGGGTCTAAATCTATGTCTCTAAAATCTTCCTCCACCGAGGCCAGGTTCCCTGGTTCGGCAGAAGTAGAGGTTGAAGAATCAGAGTCTTCAGACTCGGAGCTATTGTCATTTTTGTTGTCCTGTTGATCTAGGTTTGAGGTGCTATTGGTGAAGGTGGTGGTGGTGTAGTGTCTCTGGGATACTAGGGGTCTGAACTTGATGCCTGTGTAGGAGCAGGGGCAGACAAAACCCTCAGGGGTGCTGGAGCACAGTCTGCACCCTGCTATTAGGCATTTTGGCCTTGCTGGGGTGCGGGGGTTGCTCCTCCAGTTGTAGCGGGCCTCTGGGATGGGGGTGTCGGCCCTTCTGCTGCGTGTATTTCCGCTGCCGCCATTAGGGTTCGTTCCTCCTGAGTATTGATGGTAACTGGTTTCCTGACCTGGGTATTTTTCGGCTGAGGAGGTGTCTGGTCTTTCGGGGCCGGCTTCGTCGGTGTTGGGCTGGTCCCAGTCATCTCGCGTTGACCTGTTCAGAAAACAACATAGAGCAGAGAAAACAAAGCATTAGAGACCGTGTCAGGGTTGTATGGTTCACAATCAGGTCCGCAATAATACTAAGATTAACCCATGGTGCTAAATTTTAGTCAAGTCGACACTTAGGAGTACCATACAGAAGCAAAGGTTTTGGTTTGGAGCTAGGCGGGAGGCCGTATCCAAGGACTCTATGTTAATTCCACTGCTACACACCTGGCGGCGCCAGCGGACGGTCGCTGGGCCGTACGCTGCTCCGTCTCGGATTTTAGTTCGGAAAAATAACACCAAGAGGCGCCACTGCGCCAGCGTCTGTACAGCGTTTGGTTAATGTATGGGGTTTACGTTAAGGCCTGTGAGTTTACGGTAAATGAGAGATGTAGACTTGCACCAACCCCTCAGGGTTGGGACGGGGGCTGGGGAGGTTTACTTTGTATTTTGGGTTGGGGGGGGTTTGGTATGGGTTCAAGAATTTTGCAAGACGGCTGGAAAGGTTTGGATTTTTGAGGTTCGAAAATTGGGCCGAAAAATGAGCTTAAGGTTCCCGCGGCTAGGCCTTGTATAAAAGGGGAAGACGCCGTTTTGACGTCAGAGACTGCGGAGATTTTGAGCCGGAAAGGCCGTGTGGAGATTTGCCTATTTTTGGTTGCTTTGGAAATTTTTGGGCGGCCGGCCAGGAGAGAAAACATGGAGATCGGAGTTACCGTCTGTGTTTTGGCCAACGGGGCTGTTTGCCTCAGGATCCGGGTTGTTGAACCAGTGAGGTGAGTGGAGTTCTAGGCTTGCAGGGATTCGATTTTTGTCAGTTAGCTGTTGCAAAAAAACTATTGAGGTTTGTTTAAAAGGGGTTTCTGGTTTCTGTCTAGGGTCCGTACCATCTACGTGGTGATCGGATGGGTGCCGTACCTTTGCCGTCCCCGCCGGGGACCAGGTGAGGGGCCCGCCGGTGGATCAAGTGGGCCCTGTAGCGTGTGGATGTAGATGGGTGGCCCGGTTCAGATGGAGGCGGAGGAGGTGGGTGGTATTATAGTGTTTTAAAAGTAAAGGAGAGAAAAAAAAAAAAATTTTTTTTTTTTTCGGTTTAGCTGAATTTCTCGTTTGCTGTGCGAATTTTACAGGCCAGGTTTTTTGTTTGTTTTTGATTCAGGGTGGACTATTGCTTGGGCATCTTCTAAGGATGTAGACGAGGAGTGAGAGAAAAGGACTAGATCCAGAAGGTGGCAAGGCCTAATGCGCTATGTGATTGACTGTGATTCCCTGTGATTTATTATTGTGATTACGGCATCAACAGCCAGAAGGGCTCGGATCAACCTGTGATAAGTGACTTTGATAATATGCTTGATTCCTCGTGATTTTAATGTGATTGGCGCCAGAGAACCTGATTAATTTGTGATGTTTGCTAATAATATAGAAAGTCCACCACCAGTTTAGAGTTTTGTTATGGATTTTGGGGCTTGTAAATTGGGTGCCGGTGTTATCTGACTTAGATTGGCATAGTGATCGGGGAGTGGTAAGTCGGGGTATGTTGCAAGTCTACTGTAATATAAACACGTGCATATGTTATTGTATTGGCGTGCACACCACGTGTGGACGTTTATTTGGTTATGCATATTGTCATGTGAGCGTGATCACGTGCGAAAAATTTGCATTTGGTGACTGGTTTCGGTACTGGGGACGCTCGGCGACGTCATGACGCTGCGCTTGGCGCGAAAATGCCCAGACGCAGCGTCAGCACTTGACGTCTGTGATCAGCTATACAAATTCAAAATTGGGTCAGTAGGGCTGCTATTGTATAGGTATGTGGCGGTATGTTTGTTTTAATGGGGCTATGTTTGTTATGCTGATAAGACTGACGGGGTATGGGATGGGAGTCTGGGATTAGATGAGGCTTGGCTCGGCATCGCCGGGCTGGGTTATCTGTGGGGTAGGGGGGGGGAGGTGGGGTATCCCCACATAGGATGTGTTATCCTGTGTGTGGCTATCCGGTCGTGTGCTGTGGTATGGTTGGTCGGTTCCATTATATGAGAAAATAGGGGTGGCCGGTGGCTGTAGAACTATTTTGGCTACGAAGACATGTGGGTATCCCCACATAAATCAAGACACGGACCTTAAGGATTTTGAACGGAAAAATAAACATACCGATTTCTGGTGGGAATTTGGTAGATATATCCTCCCGGGTGGGGTCGAACACGTAAATGTCCTTAGGGGGTTGGTAGTCCTTTGGTGTGAATTTAGTTAGCTCCACCTGGCCGCTGGGATTTTGGGTGCCCCTGGGCCTGGGGCTGGGGCTGCTGGGGGCCTGGATCCTGGGGATTTCTGGGATGTTGGTGTCTTCGATTGTCTCATATCCTGGGGTCAGCTGGAAATCTGGCTGGGTCTTGGATTTGATGACCAGGGTCATAACATGTGGCTTCCCATTTAGGATCCTGTAGAGGGGTAGTCTCCAGAAAAGAGGGCAGCGAGGGTATCTCTCGAGCTGCACCACTCTTAATTGAGCGCCAATTATGAAGCTGACCTTGGCCTTCCAGTTGAGATCCAGGTGGCGGCCAAAGGGCCTAGTGAGGCGGGGCTTTCCAATTTTAGGGGCCTTAATGAAGGGTGGCCATAGGTTGGAGCCGAAAATCATGGTTCCCACAACAAACTCGTATGTTCTGCCCTGGGAGTGGATGCGGAGGACAAACTGGGGCAAGCCATCGGATTCGTCTTGCCTACAGTGTGGCCAGTGTCTGCAGCATCTGGAGATGAAGAGGCGGGCCAGGTACAAGATGATCAGGACGGAGCCGATTGCCCACATCACATCGTAGCGTCCAGGAGTCTGGATAAATTCCAGGCTTTGCTCCACGGGCTGTTGTGTGGGTGTCGGGGGCCAGTTGTTGTTGGCCTTGTTGATCAGATCCTTGAGATTCTGCCAAGTCGCTGCATCCGCCATTCTGGGTGTGTTGAGTGCTAGATGGACTGTCACCAACTGAGCCAGGCGTGACACGCGCATCTGGATTTGGCATGTCATTGCACAACAGAGGATGGCAATCAGAGGGGTCACTAAGTGGAACCAGATCGAATATTCCAAATGGTAACCAAGGTGTGTTAGTGAACTTGCTGACAGGAGAGAAGACTCATCTGACAGACCTTTGGCTGCTCGTCTGAGGGTGAGTACGCTTTTAATTAAGGGTACTATTTTTTGGTTGTGTAAGGATTTGAGACGCTGGAAGTTAGGTAGTTCCAGGGACCGTGGCATGGTTGTCATGGTAACGCCTGATATGTTAGCTGGAGGTGAACCAAAATGTCGCCATAGTGGTAAGTTTATGGGGCTCATGGCCATGGGTTCCAGTGTTATATTTTGTACGCAGGTTATATTTGAATTGATCATAACCATGCCTGCATTCTTAATAGAGCATAGGCATGGTACTGACATGACTGAGTATGCTGCATTGATCATTGGGATTTGTCCCGCATTGTGACACTGTAAGTAAGATGGCGATTTACTAGTGATCATGAGATATGTTGACCTAGAAATGGGTTTGATTAGGTTGGGTATGGGTGCAGCCATGTGTGCAGTGAAACTGCAGGTGTGGTGCACTGCATCAGGTAGGTCCAGGAGTAGGGACAGAGTGCAGGTGGGGTGTAGAGGTGATAGCAGGGGGAGGGGTAGGTTACAGCTGATGAAGGTGTCTTGTGTACATAGGTCTAAGTCTGCCTGCTGAAGCTCCATGAAATGGGCGTGGCTGGGAGACATGGCTATGTAGGGGGGTAGGGGCTGTACCAGGGTGTAACCTGTAGAGTTAACATCTGATGTGTCAAAGGGGACTGGAAAGGTTTCAGTTCTGAATAGGGTGTAAACATTATCCCCTAGTCCTATGGGTATGGGTAGTGAGATGAAGAGGGTGGAGGGGTCACTCCACTGGGCACTTACTCGTCTTTTATAGTAATGACCTATGGGTATGTCAAGGATTGATATGCCTTGGTGGGCGCTACTCAAGGCGCTGGAGAGGTTGTTTAGGCCTGACCTGAGGGTGTCATGGGAAATTAAGTTGGGAGGGAGCTCGCCCTCCATTAAGCTGTTTATGGCACTTAATAAAATATCTAGATCCTCCTGAAGGTCGATTAGTGACTCAATTTGTGAGTTTGCTGCAGAAAATAACATGGAATAAAAGGTGTCCTGTCTGGCTTGGGATTCTAAATTTAAAATAATGTTTGAAAAGTTGGAATCTAATGTTTTTAGATTTTGGGCCAGCAGGGACAGTGCGTCGTCAGTATCATTTTGGAATTCAGATAGGATGTTTAGGGAATTGTAATTGTATTCTGAGATATTTAATAGAAAATGGGTGGCTAATTCAACCACATGCATTTTAGTGGCCAATCTTCTGTCAATGTCAGAAATGTCAGCGTTTAGAAGGTCAATTTCAGGTTGGGTTCCCAGGCCTAGGGTTGCTCTGAGAATATCGCCAATGATTTGTCCTGGGGCATTTCTGGCCTGACGGTTCCTGGGGTTGGAAATTAAATTAATCAAAAGGTCTAATGAATTTTGGGTTTTGTCAAATAGGGTGCTAATCAATGTGTCCAGATTGTTGGCTGTTTGGGTAATGTATGTTGGGGTGCCGGGCTTAAGTAGGGGTGACACTTTATCAGGTCTTTGGAGGTTGGGGGACAGGGAGACGTTCAGACTGAAAACTAGGGGGTAGTCCATGAAATTTGAGATTAGGGGCTGTGGTAACTGGGTAAACAGTGTTCCATAATTTGGTCTGAATACGATCCTTTGTGGTAACTCCTTGTCCTGTGATCCATTGGTGAGGTTGAAGAGGATACACAGCACTATTAGAGGTACTGCGGCTCTGTAAAAGAGATGTGATGGGGGGATTGAGTTTGTGAGTCATATCAGCAATTGGGTTATGTGGTGGGGGATTTTATGGTCGATTGTGTGGGAGGTGTCCTCCTGTGAAAGGGGACTGTAGGCACACCTAGGTGGGTGTAGTGTGGTTTGTTTAAACAGTGGGGGGGTGGTTGCTTGGCGAGGGTGTGAGGGGGGTATGATGGAGATGTGACTGGACCTGTGGTATTAGTAGGCTAAGACTAAATGGGGGGGTTGTGAGAGTAAAAATTTTGTAGCTTACCCTGTCAGATTTATTTCAGCAATGGGCTGTAGGTGGGAGTTTAGACAGGTTATTGGACCACATGTGGGTCTCAAGAATGGCTTTCTGAACTACTAATTCTATGGCGTCCCTGATGACCAAAGCTCTGCCCGTCCCACTAAAGTATCTGGGAAGGTCTTTTAAAGGCTGGTCAGAGACCAGAAGTGTGCGCGCGCACAGCAAGGCTATATAAGCGGCTGTTTTAGGTTTGAAGGTGCTCCAATCTGGAGAAGTTGGCATGTCACAACAGACATAAAGTAACATCCTCTTGACGAGGGTAGAGACCAACGGGTTTGATAGCGGCAGTTCCTTGTGGACTGCGGGGTCATTCAGGTAATATGCTAAATGTCTAGAAGTCATATTGAAGACCAAATTTTGGTGGTGTACAATGAGCTGCCTAAACTCAAAAATGTCTCTTCCTTCTTTCAATAATCCAACCGGTCCCAGGAGGTCGTAGATTGTCCAATTTTCACTGAAGAGAAGTTTTAATTTGAGTAAGCTACTTTTTTGAATAAGCTGTAAACCATACAGAGGGGTGAGTATAGGGGCACAAACAATTGAGTCAGGTATGGGGCGCGAAGTGAACAATCAAACTTTTTACAGGTATTCTAGTACTCACACTGCCATTGGTTAATAGAGGTACCTGGGTAGCATGACATCAGATTATGTCATTGACCATATAAGAACGACTGATAAAACTAGTACTGGTTAATGGGCACATAGGACAGGCCTACCTGGGCTTATTGCACGTCGTAAACGCCATGGTGATCCCTGGTCCAGGCACTTGTTCACTTGGAACGCTGATATGGTGTGATCTGGGTGATATTGTGGAGTGGCTAAGGTGGGGGTGGGCTAAGGCTTATAAACCCATCCGTGAGGGTGGCTATTTCTCACTTTTGGATATCCCTATAGTGGTATGTCTTGCCCTAAAAAGGCTGGGCCTGATTCTATTGGATGGCTGCAGTTTGGGCATATGTCCCTTATGCAAATTTGGAACCTATACCCCGGTAATAAGCTTATAATTGGAATTCCTGGGGTCAGGTTTGAGATAAGGCGGGAGTGGAGAGGTCAGTTCACATGTCTAAAAATTTGCTGACCATGAATACATGTGTGTGAGAAACATCATGCCTGGGGTACCGAGCTGCTCTTAATTGACAGCTCATAAATATGGGGTTCTACCTGTATCAGCGCCCTCGTGCTAAACAGAGGTACAAACATGGGTGGGCATGGGGGAATACGAGCACCTACAATAGGCGTGTCAACTGGTAAATAGGAGCCCTGAAAAGCTATCTAGCCGGTGTATGCATGATTTTTCTTTAAATGAAAAACATGTACCAGAGGATACACTGCTGCCGTGGGCAATTTATGTGGCTACCTAACCATAGCTGGACAAAATTGTGTGCATATGCTGCCCTTGAGTGGTTGACAGTGCGGCTGGTTGAAGGGTTTGATCCTGGGGTCAAACAGTGTATAATTGGGCTCATTGGGCCTTTGATAAATAATTTAAAGGAAAAATAAAATTGGTTTGAGAAAAACGAGATATATATAATAAAAGGATAAATATAAAAACAAAAGGCGTGCGAGGTGATAAGTTAAGAGGTGAGTGTTAGTAAATCTTCAAAGAAGAGAAAAAGGGGGTACCTGATGATATGGGGTGCCGCTGAGGGAATTTGTTATCATCAGGTCGGGGCTTTGAGGTCGGTGGTCACATGTGTAGGGTGGGTAATTGGCCTAGGTGTGTGTGAGTGCGGGTGTCCCTGTAGATAGCAGGGGTGTGGCACGTGGCCTGAGTGTGGGCCAACAGCCGTGGTGAGTGTTGGTGTGTGTGTGTGTATGGGGGAGGGTCGGGGTTGAGAGGTGTTTCTGTGTGTTGGGGGGGGGGGGGTATTTGTGCTTTCTCTATATGTGATTTCAACGAAATTTCATTGCTTCCTTTTCTTTGCCCTTTTCTTGGGTGATGGGGCAAAGGTGATGATACCTTTCTTTGCCGGCCTCCCTCTCTTTTTCTTGAGGGGAGGGGCTGGTGTATTGGTATCAGCAATTATGCTTGAATCAGGGTCGAAGAGAGTTTGTACGGGACCAGTCTGGAGCCTTTTTATGATGGCTTTGGCGCTGGCCCTTGTAATTGGTCTTCTCAGCCTGGATACATGTACTGCCTTTTTAAAGACATGTCCATCCTGCAACCTTTTTAAAATTGCAGTCACTGATGAGGTCATCTTAACTATGATGTAAGGGCCAGAGTATGTGGGTTGCAGCTTTTTGGTGGTGTGTTTCACCAGGAGGTTGGGTATATGTAAGTACACCAACTGACCAGTATTGAAGGTGGCTACCTCTGCAGAGGCGTCATGCTTGGCCTTCATCTTTTTGTGGGCCTTTATCATGTTTTCTGCTGCCTTCATTTGAATTTCATCCCTGAGATTTAATAAATAAGTGGCTACATTTTCTTTTTGTGTCGGGTCAACATCTTCTGTTGCTGTGATCAGTGCTAATGCAGCCTCTGTGGGTAGGTGGGTTTGTTTTCCAAATACCAAGAGATTGGGTGAGTAACCCAAGGCACTGGAGACTGTGTTGTTCATGCTAAAAATCACAGCTTGGAGGAAGGTTGACCAATGTTTTTGTGATTTAGACACAAAGGCTCTGAGGGATGATTCTATTGTCTGGTGTTGGCGTTCACATAGACCTTGAGATCTGGACCAGTGTGCGCTCCCTGTGACATGCTTAATACCAAATTTATTGCAGAAGAGGGCAAAGAATTTTGAAGTGTATTGTTTAGCATTGTCAGTGTTTAAAACTGAGGGAGTGCCATGGATGCAGATCACTCTCTGAAAGAAACCAAGGGCTACCTCAGCGCTTGTGTTGTCTTCTGTGCACCATGCTGTTACATGTCTAGTGGCATGATCTGTGACCACATGTATGTGGTGGGATCCATTAACAGCCTTGTTAAATGGTCCTATTGTATCCATGGTGACATGAGAGTAGGCTGTGAGTACAGGTTCACGGAGTGTCATTGGTGATTTTAGGTTTTTCGGCCTCTTTTTGGTGGTAAGGCATGTGTGACATGTGCCACAGTAATCAAACACCTGTTTGAACATTGAGCGCCAATAGTACCGTGACCTGATAGCTGCATATGTTTTCATTGAACCCAAGTGCCCTCCTAATGGGGAGCAGTGTGTGGATTCAATTAATGATTCTGCCCACTTTTCTGGAATCACAATTTGAAGGGAGGGGTCTAGGGATTTACCCATGACTGTGTCAGTGATTCTGAAAAGTACCTCATCTAGTATGATGAACTGATCATGATTGGCTAAAATCTGATTTGTCAAGCCTTGATCTGGTGGCAACTTTCCATCCTGAATGTAATTTAGCATTGATGAAGCAAAAAGATCTTCTTTTTGTGCTTTAATCAATACTTCTCTAGAGGGTGTGAGTGAGGGGTGCTTGCAAATTTTGGTGATAGCCCTCTCAGCCAAAGGTAACACTGTGTGACAGCTTGGCGCGTCTGGCATTGGCTGCCTTAACTGATACCCTGGGTGACCTAGACTTGGGAGGTCGACCTCTTGGCCTTGAACCAGCTGGCTTGACCTTTGTGGGTCGGCCTTGTTTGTTTACAGCGGTTCTGGACCGTGATTGGCTGGGGGCTGGGGGTGTGTCTTCCTGGGAGTTCTGTGACTGTGCCCTGGTCAAGACGCACAGCTCCGTTGGCGCTGCTAGTGAAGCTAAGTGGTTTCTTTCAGAGCTATTTTTCTTTGCAATTACACCTTTGGGTGGTTTGCCTGTGCTTCCCCAGATTTTACCTCCTTTTAGAATTGATCTAGGGGGTCCCATCTGGATTGGGTTCTTGGGTACTGGCTCGTTGGACCTAAAGACTTTGGTCATGGAGATATCAGAGAAAGTTAATTTCTTGGGGGGGAGAATAATTTTCCCCTGGGATCTAATTGGCACTGGGTCATCAGAGCTGGGTGGGTAGGATCTCCTGGATAGGAAATCTGCCACAAAATTTGCTCTGCCTTGCAGATACTTCACCTCAAAGTCGTAAGACATGACTGTGTCTACCCACCTGGCTAGTCTCCCATTAGTAATGTTCTCTTTTTTATTAAAAAGGGAGACCAGGGCAGTGTGGTCTGAGTACACTTTGAAGTGGGCTCCATCCACATAATGGTGGAACTTTTTAACTGCAAAGACGATGCCTAGAAGTTCTTTGTCTGTTATTCCATATCTCGTCTCCTGTGGTGTCAAACCTCTACCTGCAAATTCAATTGGTCTATAGAAACCATTTTCATCTACCTGTGTGATCACAGCTCCCAAGCTATAGTTGCTTGAGTCTGTAAATATGACAAATGGCTTGCTGTAGTCAGGGAATTTGAGGACAGCTTCAGTGCAAATTGAAGCTTTGATTTTCTCAAAGGCGCGCTGGCAACTAGTGGTCCATTTAAAGGTCCCTTTGGTGGCTTCATATAGAGGTGCCATTATGTGGGCAAAACCTTTAATAAACCTTTTGTAGAATTGTGCCATGCCGTTGAAACATCTAAGGTCGTGGATGTTTTTAGGTGGAGGGAAGGTTTTGACTGGCCAGATTTTGTCTGGGGAAGGTGACACACCGTGTTGATCTAGAGAAAATCCCAAGAAATCCATCTTGGTTGTGCCAAATTCACATTTTTCTGATTTCAGTTTGATATTTCCCTTGATGAAAAGTTTGAGTACCTCATCTAGGTCCTGCAGGTGTCTTTCCCAGGTGGGGCTGTAAATAGCCACATCGTCAACATATGCTACTGCATTTCTGTACTTGCATTTCATGAGCAATTGCTCCATGACATTCATGAAAGACAAACCTGAGGTTTTGAGTCCCATTGGGAGAACTTTGGCCATGTATCTGGTTCCATTGGCTGAAAAGGTGGTAATAGGCCTAGATTCTTCCGCCAGGGGAATTTGATGGTAGGCACTATATACATCTAATTTTGAGAAATATTTTGCACCTGTTCTGCCAACTTGTTGCATGAGGTCGTCTGCTCTGGGGAATTGGTAGGAAAAAGATTTGAGGTTTTGATTAACCCATCTGTAATCCACTACCACTCTCCAGCCTGAGGCTACAGATCTGTCCCCCTGAGGTTTGGGTACTAAGAAAGCTGGTGAATTCCATTCACAGGGCTTGGTACATTCCTCAATGATTCCCTGTTTTAAATGTTTATTTAGGAGCTCTCTTTGGAAAATTTCTTTATGAGGGGACATTCTGTATGAGGGCCTGTTGCAGGGCTTGAAATCTGGAATTAATTCCAGCTTGACCTCATTCTCAGTGTTGGAGCCAATGGCGCTGTCATCAATCACAAAAGCCTGCCTATTCTGTTCAACAATTTTACGTACCTGCGTTTTTTGAGTCTCAGTGAGCTGCTCACAAATTTTGTATTGTAGGGGTTCATTACCCTTGGGAAATTGCTCCAGGGGGTCTTCACCACAATTTATTGGAAAAAGCTCGCTGGCAGGTGAGACATGGTTCAGTGAATGATGAGTGTCCAGGGGGCCTATTGGTATAGCCTTTTTCATGTTGAAAGGTTTGAAAATACCTAGAGGTGTGTGTTTCTTTTTTAAATGCAAAGGAAAATCATTTGGATTTGCCACAGTTACCGGTATTAATTTTGCACTAGTCTTGGGTTTAACCAAGGCGTGCTTAATCAAGAAAGGTAGGGCTGGTTTGATATTTTCAGTGATGCCTGTCAATTTATTTAAATTTTCTGAACCGTTGACAATAGCATTGAGAGTGGTTTCAGAGTTTGGTGGTATTGTGATATTTTCAGCAGGCCTGATTGTGTTTATGGAGGGAAGCTTGGGGCCAAAACTAAGCTTAGCTTTGTACTTGGTCATGAAGTTTACTCCAAGAATGATGGGGTGATTTAATTTTGGTACAACATGTAATCTTGTAACAAATTCTTTGCCTTCAATTAGGAAGCTGAGTGTAATGGCATGGTTTACCTGTACTGTGGATCTGTCTGCTAGGAGGACATTCATACGTGAGCGTCTTCCATGTTTAAAGTTTGGGGTGTGTATTACCTTATCTGCCATTTTTTGACTGATAAAAGATAAGGATGCTCCAGAGTCTACCAAAGCTCTATAGGGGTGGTCATTTATGTCGACAAAGACTGCACCTTTAGTTAACTCGGTATTAATGCGAGAGACCTTACCTTGCTGCCCATACTTATCTGACTTGATTCTCAGTTGAAGCCGTGCCACTCTGCTACTGCTGTCCTCGTAACAGTCTTCGCTGTCTGAAGAGGAGCTGTCACCAAAATCCAGGTTGTTGTCCTTGGAAAAATCCATTTTTGGCCGCTGTAGGGAGTTGATTTCTGCATCACTTTGAATATCAGTTGGGTGGTGGCTGGCGGGGGGCGTTCCAGATTTCATATCCACTGTGGTGGGGGCGGGGTGGTTTGGTGCTTTGCATCCTTCCCCTGAAACCTATTCTTCGTCATCATAGTCTGTGTCTTCATCAATGAAGTCTTCATCACCATCGTTGTGATCATGATTGTCTTCATCAATGTTATGTAGGTCAGCTTTGCCCTCAGGTTCCGTCGGATCACTTTCATTGTTATTCCTGGGGAATCTGCTGGGTGTGGGGTCTCTGGTCCTCCTATTCTGGTAAGGGGGACTATTGCTGTTTATGATATCAGCCTCATGTGTGACCTTTTTAAAGGAAACCTGTTTATTGTTTGCTGGGGCTGTGGCCACTGTGATGACTATTTTGTTGTCATCCCTGGAGGTAGGATTTCTGGAGGCGCTTTGTGATCTAGCTCTTTGCTGAGGTGGTTTATTTCTTCCTCCAGAAGCATCCTGAGACCTTGACCTTCTGAACCTTCTGTAATTGGGGTCAGATTGGTTGCTGGAGCCGTTTTGGGTCCTGGTCTCATACTGCCTGTTGTAGTTGCCACTGGGGTACCTGTCATACTTTTTATTGTTGGAGTATTGGTTTTCCTTTCTGGGTGTGCCACTATTGTTTTTGTTACTGTTCATGGCACAGAGGTCTGCTTGTTGGGTCCCAGCCATGGCCATTTTATGTGCTTCTATGCGCAATTCCTGTGTAAGGGCCATTTTTTCTGCATCAGCTATGGTTTTGGGCATGTCAGGGAGGATTACTGATTTAATTTGAGGCTTAAGCCCATTAATCAGGTAATCCACTTGAACTGACTCCTCCAGGTTGCTATTTGCCAAGAGCAGGGTCATGTCTTCTAAGTACTGTTCCACTGTCTCATCTGGCTGTTGTGTCCTGTTTCTATAACCTTTGCTGATGGTTGCAGGGTCCGGGGTGCCAAAACGCTTCAGGAAGGCTGCATATACTGCCTCATTGTCATACATGATGGGCTTCTCAAAAATATTGGCGAAGAACCATTGAGCTGCCCTGCCCTTTAGGAAGGTGTATAGGCAGGAGGCGTGCAGGTGTTGGTGGCGGGGGTATACATTCCTGATCCAGAACTTAAATTCTGTGATGAATTTGGCGGCAGACCTGTACTCAGTTGGTTTGTCAAATGTCTCAGGCTTATTAAAAGAGCTGAGTTGGGCTGAGGAGAGTTTGTCATCACTCAAAGTCATTTGACCCAAACCACTGGCGATGTGAGAATGGCCTATCATTGGTATCATAGGGGTGGAGTGGTCGTATGCCTGGCGGTGTCCTGTTGGATGTGCACCTGTGCTTTGAGAATACAGGGTTTGCATGGGTATAGGCATGTTGCTGGGTGTACGAGCATGAGCAGGGATATAGATACTACCTGCCACTGTACCTAATGTGTTAGCATTGGCCTGCACTGGGGTGGTGGCTGGAGCTGCCATCTGGCGAGTAGCGGAGACACTAGGAATATCGTCTCGGGTTGACCTGTGTGAGGTGGGCGTGGCACCCAATAAACAAGCTGGAGTGTTGTTCTGGAAGGCGCTGGGTGGGCTTAACCTTATGTCATTGCCAGCATGTTGGTAACCTGGCATGGTAGGTGCACCGGGGGTCTGTGAGGCGTGAGGTATACCCAAGTTTGCCGGTGAGGAGTGGGCAGGAGGGGGCTGGAGTGGGGGCCTGTGGCCATAAACTGAGCAAATCTCTCTCCTAACATCATCCATGTTCCTGTTGATGCGCTCAGAGATATCTGCTGCCATCATTTCAGATCTTCTCAGGACATCTGCATTATCTTCTGCAGCTCTCCTGTGTGATTGTATCAAGTCGCGCTCCATCTGAGCCCTCCAGGTGTCCATGTTGTCTAACCTGTCGTTGACTCTGTTTAGATGGCTGGTGTGCTCCTGGCCTACCCTTTGGATTTCAGCTGATAGGAGATTAATCTGGCCAGTCAGTAAATTGCTTAAGGAATCACTGACTGCCTGTGTACATTCTCTTACCAGATTCCTGGCCAGGTCGTCCTGATCATACCTGGGAGGATGTGTAGTGGGTGTCCTGCTGTCCATCCTGCCTCTGCGTAGGTGAGGGAAGGTGATTTCAGGATCGTCCTCAGAGGTTAGGCTGTCTTCTGAGGTGCAGTATGGGGTGGCTCTTCTCCTGAAGATCTGGGAGGTGGCTCCTATAGCACCTGCTACTGCTGAGTCTATGCTCCTCAATACCCTATAGTAGGGGGGTGTCTGCCTTCTAAGAGGTGAGGTAGACTGTGCCCTCCTTCTCCTGGGGCTAGGTAGGGGTGTATAGTCTGAAGAGGTGGCCCCTGTGTCCAGGTTTGGGGTATTGAGAGTGTTTGGTGGTGTTGGGGTAGCCTCAGGGGTCGGGGTATTTAGATATGACCTGAAGGGGTCACTAGATGTGGTGGCGTCAGGCCACTGCTCCTCTAGTATTCTATTAATGCGACCTAAAAATGCTGAGGGACTTTCACCACACTGTGTACTGTGAGTGTTGGGGGCTGGTGCCTCCTGAGCTCTAATTGTCCTTACTGATCTCCACCTATTGATAGCTGATCTTATCCTTTGTCTCCAGAGATCAGATTCAGGTGGTAATGTAGGGTCAGGGGGAATATAACTGTCCCAGGTGAGTTCAGAAGGGTTGGGGTGTGTAAAACCAGCTGGGGGTGAGGTGGTGTCTGTACCGGTAGCAGGCTGCCTAGGTAATGTAGGTATGCTTTCTAAGGCGGCCTGTAATCGTGGTGACCTGGGCTCTAGGTGTGAGTCCAGGTCCAAGTGGCTTGGTGAAGCTACAGGTGTAGATGATGTTTCACCTGGTAGACCAGCAAGTCTTAGGACTGGGGATTCAGCACTTGAAAAACCAGGTAAAGTCAGATTAAGTCCTGGTGCCTGTGATGTGAGTGGGGTGCTGGTCTGTGTACCGGTATTATTGTCATCAATTGTTGATGAGAAAGTTTTGTTTCTACTCGCAGGTGTTGGCTTGGGTGTTAGAAATGATGGTGGTAGGATTGGATCCAACAGAAAGGCGTCAGGTGACGAGTCAGATGACGGAACAGTCTGCTGCTGGTCTGGGGCTGCTGCTGGTGCTGCTGCTGCTGCTGCTGCTGGTGGGGGCGCGTCTAGCCCTGGGGATGTAACGGCATCTTCTGTAAATGGCTCTTTGGTTGTTGTCTCACTTTGATTCATGGCTCATGAGAGGTGAAAACAATGGGACGTTACAAATAGGGTTCTCCACCATTGTCAATGTCTCGTTACATGTCATGAAGTGAGGTAACAGGAGTCCAGACAATTCAGTTGATGATCCAGCTTTATTGTAAGATTGGCATGATGAGTAACTGATACAGTGTACAATATAGTACTCGCCAGTCTGACCAAGCTATATCCTAAGCCAAGGCACCTGAGTGTCGTAGGGTCTAGGTTGGAGAAGAATAAGATGCTGAGGCTTGATCCTGACCAGGTTATATAGTCAGGAGCAAGCCCAGATGACGTCGTGTCTATTTCTGTACTTTCTATTTTTAGTATAGGGAGCGACTCAAATATGCTGAGTCGGTGGTTCTGCTCAGTCCCAATCTGTGGTAGGAGGGGTGAGCTGCTCCTATTGGCTAGGTGAATCTAAAAATAGTTGAGTTCTCCAGTGGGGGATCCACAGGAGGGAGCCTGGGGATTTCCCACTGGAGGAGGGCAGGTGTGAACTCTTCACCCTGCTAAGCTAAAAATAGGTTGACCTTGGTTTGAACTAGGGGGTAGCTTGGCCAGTTTGGTTTGAGTATGTCGTTCATAATTATAATACATAGAATAGTCCATTGACACCGTCCCTTTTACCGGATAGTGTCACTGTAAAAAGAAAGCTCTGTTAAACAAACATAGCTCTGTACTGGAGCTACATGCTGACCCTCCAAGGGAGTACCTACCATATTCATTCTGATAAGCGCATCTGCTCTAATAAGCGCACCCCCATTTTTTTTGGGCCCAACTCTGGTGTCAAATCAGTGAAATGAAGTGTAAATACATATCATTTCTCTATAAACCGGTCTTCAATAGGTCAGTTGATCCACTTACCAGCCACCTATACCATGAAACAGATTTGATTATAGCCATTGAAGTCTATTGTAATCATGATTCAGAGAACCAGCCGATTCAGGAACCAGCCAAAGTTTATCTCAAATGGAGGTGGCCGGTTTATAGAGACTTGACTGTGTATCAAGATTTTTTGAGCAAAAACAATGATTCTAGGCTTTTGGGCATGTGCTGGTTAGAATTGATACTTCAAAAAAGGTTTTGAGCATCTAACAATTATTTTCCACACATGTGCGCTTATTAGAATGAATACAGTATATTGACACTATAGGGTCAGCATATTGGCTGAATGCAGCTATAGCGAGTAACTCAATTTTGGAATTCACCTTTCTTTTTAAGGCCAGTCAGAAACCTTCTGGTCAGAATACCTTCACACTCAGAATTACACCAAACTGGTGACACATTAGGCCTAAAAAGAATTTTCGTGTTCAGGTAATGCTACCTACCCTAATATTTTGGCCCTACCCTATGTTTTTGGGCCAAAATAAGATATTTATGCTCTTATCTAGAGATGGAACATTCTTTTTGCGATATCGCACATCAAATCCGCCTTGAGTCGGTGTGAAATATTTAGAGCCAGCCTAAAATTATTATTTCGACCCCATTACCGGAACATAACAATGTTTTTAGGCCTTCTAAGTCAAGAACTAAACTTTTCAGAGAGAAAAGAAGTCTAGCCTGTGCTCTCTCCCTGTACTGTTGTCTTTTGGCTGCTGCTTTTTTTTGGTCGGGATCTGTAACTCCGCGTTAATAAGTCTTGCAACTATTGAGTCAACTGTGGGCCCTTTGGTACACTCTGGCATCTTCCTTATTCATAAGGTGCAGGTATGGGGCCCACAACTCGACTATTCTATTGAGCTCGGGGAATGGCATCTGAGGCCTCGGACTCACCAAAGGGACAGGAAAAGGGAACAGACTCTGATAAGCTTGCTGCTCTGCCATATTGTACCTAGTGAAAATAAAGAAAGTACATGTACATTGAGTGAGAGAGATAAGACACAGTATTCAACAACAGAAGACACTGTAATTAATATCGGGCATGGGAAAAAAAATGATTTCCTGCGCATAAGGGAGTGCTCAAATTTTTAATGCCAGTGGCGTAGGTGGGTTATGGGGACTTAAAACATTTCGACCCACTGGCCATCTCAGGAGCAAAGAAGAGCTGTCATTACCCTCCTGCCCAAAAAAAGATAAAGACAGGTTAGTCTACTTAATGTTGATTATAAGATTTTCACAAAAAACCCTTAACCAGAGAAACTAAGCTTTAATCTTTCAAATATAAGCTCCTACGTATTATTGTTTGCAACAAATAATTGAAAGATATCAAAGTAAAGGATAGTGTGGAGTGCAATTATTGTGATGGTCAGGCTGAAACTCTTACACATTTCTTTATCTCTTGCCTGAGAGTGGCTCAAAGATTTAGACACCTCTAAGAAGGGGGTGGGAGAGAAACATTACATACGCTTTCATGAAAAAAAAACCCGAGTATTACTTCATAAAACAAGGGAGTCTACTGCAAAATTGTTGACACCTCATGGGGGGGGAATTTTAACTCTTTGCTCTATAAGAATTCAGAGTGCGGGGGGGGGGGTTTGAGGGGGTGCATAACATTTTGAGGCACTTCATAAGGATGGGTGAAAATATGTACCCCCCACCCAACAACAACCAAGCTCCCTTAACCAATTGTTACAAAACACAGAGGACTACCATCATGTATGAGAAGGGAGCACTGGACGGTCAGAAACCTCAAATGTCAGGAGACTGTTACTACATGTGGCTTCCCCTTAAAACAAGAAAGAGAGGGCAATAAAGTAAGGGAAAAACAGCAGGGAAACAAAGGTGTCCATGTAAGGGAAGGGGGAGGAAGAGCCTCAGGGTCAAGGTAAGTTCCACATTGGCCCTGTGTTCTTCTTCAAGACATAGATCAGAAAGCTTTGAGCAGAAACCTCTTGACAAGGTTTTTGACAGGGCGAAAATACAAGTGGAGGAGGGTGAATGCTGAGCTAAAAATAACAAAGACAACTTTCCGAAGCAAGGACAACCCTAATTTTACATGGACAATGGACCCCCCTACCTCTATCCTCAATATGAGAAAAGATGAGAAACAACATAACTCTAGGGGCTGTTTCACACACTTTCTGTCCAAGCAGAAACCTCGTTTGAAATGGAGCCTTGGTAGAAAGGGGGGAAGGGAGGGAGGCAGAAAATTAAGCACTTCAGGTAGAAGGAAGGGGAAACAAGTGGACTTACGATAGGACCCCTGCAACAGAGTTAAATACAGCATGGGAAGAGGCCCTGGGAAGAAGAAGGAGTATCCAGAGAACCACCTCAGAGACATCATCTCCAGTCCAGCTCTCCTGAGCCTGCTATGCACCTGCCACAAGAACACTCTACTGGGTTAGTCTATGTCAGACAGACATAGGACTAAACCCCACTTGTGGCCAGAGGCTATCTTCTACCATCTATCTACAAGAGGGTAAAGTTGCTATATTTTATATTATCCCTCTACCAGCAGGCCAGTAGCTAGGTTGTGGGAACCCATCTAGAACCTATATTGGACAATGTATTATAACACTTATATTATTATTTACTGTGTGTGAATTACCTGTATATGGACATTTGTATTACTGATACATTAGTTCTGCGTAAACCTTAAATAAACCAGTGGTAACTGGAATACATAATAAGGGTCATTTCTGTGAAACCTCCCACTTATGAGGGTCAGGGGGTGAACATGACAAACTCAGCATTACATTTTGAGACTTTATTTTATTGATAGCCCTATATCATGGCTTTATGAAAAGGTTCATTCAAGTCATTAACTCCCAGGAGGTCAGTTTTTATCACACTCACCGTAAAACCATATGTTCTCGTTAACACGACTGATGGAAATAAGTTCAAACACATACAACTCATTTGATAAATGCTCTATCATTACTATATTGAATATCCAAACTAGTATAATAGTGTAGTATGAGTGTACCAAAAACTAGAACTGGGCCACATAAACTTAGAAAATTATGACATGTAACATTTTGCGGTGATTAGCATTTTTCAGAAATCTTTTAACACACAATCTCAACTTTGATCTAACTGGCCTAAAATTCATCATATAAGCATGAAAATCAATATATTATATCCTCAATATGAGCAGTTGCCTAAGCAATCATCAATTACCAATCATTAGGTTCATTTTGTATGTGGTCATCAGTCAAAAACTACCCGTAGATCAGCGGATTTCCATCAGTCGTGTTAACGAGCACTAGTACATAGATGAAGACCTCACAGAAGCACTAAAACCTGTCCAATCATAATGCCACTTCATATACAACAACTAGAGCAGCTGGGCTATTGTTTAACACCAAAAAATGTACATTTACTACCCATGTCGGGTTCAAGCATGCGGTACAAAAATATAATTTGACTTTTTTTTTTGCACATTTTTATCGACTACCAGACCAAAATGTAAGAAAATCTCATCCAATACCATCTTATTAGGCTTCATTTACTAGTTAAAAAGGTTTACTAATAGATCAAATAACAAAAGAATACATCACACAACTCACATTATAACCAGAGGCATTTTACCAACACCATGCAAATACCTCGGATACCGGTCAGTCGTGTTTACGAGCAGTGGTACATAGATGAAGACCTCACAGAGGCACTTAAACCTGTCCAATCATAATGCCACTTCATATAGAACAACTAGAGCATCTGGGCCTATGTTTAAAACCAACAAATTTACAATATCTACCCGTCTTGGATCTTTGTGGATGCTTGGAAAATAAATTTTCTCATTTTTTTTCTTTGATTTTGGAATGATGTTCCACAGCATCTGGTGCACTAGATAGAAGCAAATTGGCTACCACCTTACCCACAAACCATATGTCGTTACTGGAGTTGGTGCCGTCCAGGCTGTCAGTGACAAGGATGTGGCCTACCTGGTACTCGTCTTGAACCAGCACCAACTTTCCGATACTGTCCTTGGGCTGTACATCCTCCTTGGGGAGGGTCGAGGTCGGTGGATCCTGTCGTGCTCGCTTGGTTTTAGGGACGGCGATGACGCGCTCCGCAGCATGCTTTTGTCCAGCACTTGGGTGACGTTCTCCTTGTCAGCCATGGCAGGAGTTGGCACCCGGTTACTTCGGGTGCGCTTGCTTGACACGATTGGTGAGCCATCCCTGGTGCGCTTGCAGACAGTGGTACACACAACAGGATCATAATCAGGGTTGCCGTCCGCCACAGCAGGGGCCCTGGCAGGCCGCGTTTTCATCTGAACCAGGGCTTGCTTTGGCGGGGGAGTAGTGCTGGCATCCGCGTCGTCAACCTCAGCAGGGACACTGGCAGGCCGCGTTTTCTTCTGCCCTGTTTGCTTTGGTGGGGGAGGCTTCTTGTCCTTGGTGAAATCCAGCTCGTGCTCAATCCATCCGGAGCAGCCAGTCATGGACCTATGGTCAAACCAGCAGCACAAGTCAAAACAAGACTTGTCATGGACAGTGAGTAACCTTCCTTCCTGCTTGACCATGGCAGTGTGGACACTCAAGGTGCCCTTCACTGGTTTGCTACCACTGAGCCGAGAGTGACGCTGGCTGAGATGACATCCTGCAGAGGGACATGGATGTAGTGAACGCGGTCTTCAAGTTTGTTACCTTCAGCCACAAACTCCTCTGCATTATTGATGACGGGGTATCCTTCCTTGTTGCGTTTGACGATGTTGTCAGCGTTACGCTTTGCAGCAGCGCCGACACCATAATAAGAACCCTTTCCATGACCCACCTTGAAGTAGGTCCATGTTGCCCGAAGTCCGTCAAACAGTTCAGTGTGGCGTACGAGTATCAAGAACACCGAGATGTTTCGATACTGGCTGGAGGGTGAGTCTGAAGCATAGTGGACCACCTTGATGTGTGGCAGGTTCTCCCGGAGGAATGCTGCCAGACAGCGTAGAAACGCCAAGATGGCACCAGAGTTGTGCTTCCGGTCGTCGGTGCACAGAGCTACAGAGTAGTGGTTTGTGGCGCCAGTGTCCTCATCATGGTAGTGGATGACTGCAGGGGGCAGGGTCACTGGCTCCTTTGCATAGTATGTACTCTGTGAGGCATCGGGGTATGTTACCATCCAGTTTTCAGCGAAGTCCATCTGGATGGTATTCCAGCGACGACATACTCGCTCCCAGCTCACATACGATGCAGTGTTGGTTGTGAGAACGGTCAACATGGGCAGCCATGGTGAGGAACTCCAATCTCGTTTTCCTGATGAAGTCCGCTTTGGATACAGTCTCTGTACAAGGGCCGAGCTTCTTGATGGTAGTTGTTTTCTTCATTCCATCCTTGCCTGTTGAAACATACTCATAGTCCACATTCTTCCACACTTCATACTTGACAGTCTTGGGGGCTTTCTCCTGGAGACTCCGTTCCAAATCCTCAAAGGTCATTGTCATGAACATCTCGTCTTTGAAAAGGATACTGACGGCAGCGAGCCGGAGTGCAAAATTCTGGTGCTTCTGGCAAAGGCACAGATCAGTACTTTGGAGATCCACGGGGATGAACCAGGGGAGGTGTTTCTGAAGGATGCGATAGAAGAGAGACTGGGAGACTGGCAAGTCAAGGTGTGTTGCCTCATACCTCTTGTGAAGCATATGGACAAACTCCCTGAGGTACATTTGCTGTGCTTCACTTTGTTGAAGGTCTTAGTGTCTTTCTTGCCAGGTCTCATTTCGGAATTCTCCGGGTCTGACAAGAACTGCCACACTCTCTCTATCTTGGCCTCCTGGTTCATCACGTGTGCAGATGGCTGGTCTGAAGGGGTTTTGGTTAGGGTCTGTCCATGCCAAGGGTCTTTGCCAAGGTCATAGTGATGCGCTGATAACAACAGGCGAAAGCACCTTGTTCATGATGGAGGCTTTGTCCTTGGGAGGAAGGTTGGCCATCCCTTCAAACACAGCCTTCACACTCCTGTCATGGGCCGTCAGCTGAGCTGGATCCACCTGGTCCTGTGCAGCCGCGCTCCTCCGTGTGCGCTACAGTGGGTTCACCTTCTGACTGGGCTTGGGCAAGCTGTGCCTGCAACTCCTCGTTCAGTTTCTGTACCTCAGTCAGGGCTGTGGTTAGTAACCCACGTTGGTAGTAGTGGCAGTTGGTTTTAGGTGTGTTGGTCTTCCTTGGCCGTCAGCTTTTTAGGGGTGGTTGTTGTTGGTGTGGTGGGCGGTCCTGGGGTTGTCATCATCAGGCTGTGCATGCAGGCTGCAAACAAATGAACAATCATTAGTTTTAGGTTTCATCATGTGTAATGAGATTTTTACATGGTAATTCTTCAGATACCGGTCAGTCGTGTTAACGATGACTCTCTCATGTACATGTACATAGATTTGTATAAATACTTGATAGATACACTAAATTTTTTCCCATCATAAAGCTTCTATAGACATATTTAGATATATAATTGAAATACTGGTAAGCAATGCAGAAATCTTGATTTTAAGTCAAACAATTCAACAAGCAAGGAAACATGCAACAAAGATCAATTATATTTACAAATAATTACATTCACTCAGATGAAGTGTCTTTGCGGATGGTGGCGCTGTAAGTTGATAACAGTTATAAATAACAGCACTCTTTGTGAAGTTTAGTAGAACTAGGGAATAAATCACAGCAAGTCCAACTATATTTAATATATATTTAAATTTACTAATTTATCAGATTCAAAAGATTCTTGACAGATAAGAACACAAAAGAAAAGACTATGATTTTAATACTTACACAATGTCCTCGAGGAGTGGGACATTAAACCTTTGTGGGGAGGCCAGCTGGGCCCGGTCGCTGCGGCGCTTCTCGGGAGAAGCGCGCACAGCAGCCTGGCGTACCGGTCTTGTGGGCTCCGCGGGCAGCGGTGGTGGTCCAGGCACTGACGGGGCCTCCTCCTCCTCCTCGGACAGCAGGAGGGGGCGGTCAAGGGCATCCCCAGCCACCACCACATTCGCGGCCACGTCCATATCCTCGTCGGAGAGGAACTCCCGGTTCTGTGGTGTGTCCTGATGTATAGAGCAAGGAAAACATACATGAACACTTGAATTGAGATTTGTCACGATGCACCAATGCAGTGCCGATGAGTTGCTCTTTAAGTAGTCTGGTATTCTAAAGTACAGTACAATTCTATAGATCTCAAAGCAATTACCCAGTGACCCTTTTTTTCATACTCACTCCGTAATATGAGTAGTCTATAGCCTTGAAGGTAGGACGGGGAGTAAACATTGCGACTTGCAGGCCGCGCCTGCGTCCACTCCCACATGCGGGCCGACCTGCAGGTGTCTGCTTTATGGTCTTACCACGTCCTTTTCCCTTCCCAGGTGCCTTGGAGCTGCCTTGTGTGAGTGCTGGATCTGTGACTGGTGCTGCAGCTGGTGCGGCAGGTGCTGTGGCAGTCTTGGCAGCATTCTGCTTGGCCTTCTTGACTGGAGGAACAGCACCTGAGGTGCCCTCCCCAGCCGCATCTGTCGTGGCCTTCTCAGCCTTCTCCTGAGTGATCTGCGCATCCACATACTGAATAAGAAAAGGGACACTAAGTCAAATTTCCATTTGTTAGCATGACATACAAATACAATATCAGTGAGTTCCAGTGTTGGTACTATCAAGGTTTGCCCATTAATTATTTTCTATACTTATGGATGTTGACCATATGGATGTTGACGATGGAGGCGAAGCTGCGGGAGGGGCTACTGCTAAGCCTACCCGTAGGAAATCCTCCGTCTCATCTGACACTCTTTCTGAAACCGAGCTGCAAGCTAAAGACAGCCGGATTGAAAAGGAAGTTGTAAGAATGCAGTCAGAAGCCGAGGAGAAGTTGGAACAACAGGAAGCAGTGTTAAGGAAACAGAAAGAACAATTAAGTGAAATAAGTACTGGGCTAAGTGCTTCCGTAGAGGAGACCAAAGCCCGGATGCAGGCCCGCGTTTCTACTAAGGGCACTGTTAAGGCAAAGGAAGGCTAGAAAAAGAGTTTGAGTAAAAAGGCGAAAGCCTTGATTAAGAGAAAGGAGAAAGAAGAGAGGGATAAACTTAAGAAGCAGGAAAAGATGGGTAAGAAGGCGGAGGAGGAGGAAGCCGGAAACGAGGTAACTCGGGTTGCGGCAGCCACAAGTCCGAAGGCAACTGGCGCTATCCCGAAGACTACTGTCGTTCCGAAACCTGTGGCTTCCGTCCCGGGAGACACCACGGAGTCTGACACATGGAATTGGTCTACTGACATAGACCAACCCAAGCTATATGATGACGAGGGAGCACCCACCCTCGATGAGAAGAAAATCTTGAACAATGTCAGGAGTGGATTCATGCACATGATTCCCAAATCCCTGGAAGAGTGTAAGCGAAACACTCGATATTATAGCTGCCCTCCGTTCATTAACATGGATGGGGAGCAGGATGATGAAGAGTGGATGAGGTACACTCGTCAGGACCGGAATCCGAACTATTTTTATGTAAATTGGGTCGAACAGACTATCGACAACCGGAATAAGGAGTATTATGATTTCGATGCCTACTGTAAGATCAAGTGGGCCATTGATAGTTGGGATAAAGAAAGTAACACCACCTGTCCGTTCATTATTTGTGCTAGGGGAAGCGATGAACCCGAAAAGTTCAGCTCCCATATGAGATTCATCCGTCATATTGTTGAGGAACATATGCACCATCACCCGGTGTATATGTGTTATATGAATAAGGGGAGGAATAGTGCCATCTGCTCGGGATTAACCACATGCCGGAAGAGTGAGCTAGTCCAACATCTGAAGGATGAACACCAGGTCGGTGTGAAGGCAGCCTTAGATCTGCACAAACTTCTGATTGATAAGTGGGACTCCTGGAAGAAAACCAACTTCTGGAGTCTGAATTCGAAAGTCAGAATATTGTGCGAAGTTAAAACGCACGTCAACTCCAAACTGGAGGTGGCGTTTCAGCTGAACTACACTCCGGGAAGGTTAAGAATTACCAACGAACAATTCGGAGAGATGAGGGAGTACCGGGGCGACAGCGCCTATCGGGACTCCAATAAGGCCACATCCGCAAAACGTATGAAGCCACAGCCGGGTAAGATCTCATTCCGTGGGATCCAACGCCCAGCACCTGATCGTAGGGATCGCAGTCTGGAAGCATCGTCTCCTCTGTCTTCATTGAGAGGCGCTGCCCCACCTGTGTTTGATGTGAATGAGGATAAAGATAAGGACTTTCCGGAGATAGGACCATCCGGACCTGAAAGCCAGACCCTTAACCAACGGGGTAGGGAACGGCCCACTGGTATCGGAAGGGGAGCACCCAAGTTTGCATCGTCCAGAAACCGCGCCGTCGGAAAATGGGCTAAGCCCACCCCACCACCCGTCGGAAATGGCAGGGGAGTCACGATCTCCACCCCCCAGGGAGATGTGGCAACCTCCTCTGTAGCATCCGGAAGCCTGTCTGAGAACCCCAGACGTCGGAAACATTCTGGATCCTCAGACTATTCCGAACGCGAGCCACTGCCTACACGGTGCTCGTATATTCAGGACCCAGTCAACTATGACATTTCGAACATCAGTCCAGAAAGCTTCCAGATTCAGAAATACTCTATGATGGAATGGCAGAAACGCCACCATGCCATGTCCGTAGAATACCTGCAGAACATTGTGGGTTCTGTAATGCATCTGACTGAATCAGTCCAATCTCTGGAAATCAGTCGGATCGAATCAGAACGAGATGCAGAACATAAGGAGAAAATGAAGGTATTAGAAGCCCAGGAGGCACGTCAGAAGAAAGCATCCGAATTCTGGACTGTTGAAGTAGCTAAGGCCAGGAGTGAGGTTGACTTCCTGAATCAGAAATTCTTTGAAGCCTTCGGAAAGAGACTGTCGGATTGGGATGGCACTCGCCGTGAGGCCAAAAATATGATCGATAAACAGATCGCTCTGTATGGGTTAGAACCTGAAAAACCCAAGTATTCCGGAAGCAAATAAGTATGATAAGATTAATCTGTGTATTTCTGATTTTTTTTTTAATATGTTCTAACATAAATCTGAATGGTATGATGAGTGCTGACACCTGGAATGGATACGATGGCTGGCAGCAGACGATTACAATACATAGGACTCACCCGTAAACATTTGAATACGACCGGAATGGACATTCCAGGATCTAGGAGACGGCCGACCCTGTACTCAGACTCTGAAAGGTCCCGAGAGGCCCTGAGCTAGTACCGATACACAGCTATATTGAGATGATGGGACGGCCATACGTACGAAAAACTCCAAGGGTGATATAAAAATTATATTACTATTTTAATCCTATATGTTTGTACAGTTTCCTGCTACACTGGTAGGTTACTATCTAATTACAATACATATATCTGGCAATTGTTAAGACCAGATCGTTATCACCACTAAGTGTTCATGGTCGTATGTGTGTTTTTCCGGTGCTATAAAAGTATAAAACTATTTAAAACGTTATTAATATTATTTACATATCATACTTATCAAAGTATCCTATGTTATTCGTATAATACATGTATCCTAACTGGAATCAATATTATAAATATCAGGTTCATAGCTAAAAAATTCCTTCCATTCCCAACCTAAGGGTTATATATGTTATTTATACCATCCCGTATGGGTTCGACACTAGAAATATGGTATCTATTTATTAACCTAGTTTGGATAGCCAAATAAATACTCCAGGTTAACATGGTATATATGGAAGCAGCTGTATTAAGTCTTCCATTTCTTACTGTATAAACTATGATGACTAACACCTTATGTACTGTGTACTACTATATGTACTGTGTAAATGACAACACTGAAACAAACATCTGATTAGATGTATTTATTACACTTATAACGTACATACTACGGTGTAAATGTGTTCACATAACCATATCAATACTCATCGTATTTCCATGTTTATACTTTAATGTAGAGTCAGACAACCTGCAAGCCAAGAAAGCGGAAGCGAAGAAAGCGCAAGAAAAATGTAACTGAATCAAATGAGAATAATGCTAAGAATAAAAAAGTCTCGGCAGGAGTAGGGAATGCAAAGCGGACCAAGAACCCAAAGGCTAGATTGGATCTCGGGAATGGAGCGGAGTCCCCCAATGCTAAAAATAGAACTGTTAAGAAGGGCGTTCGCCTTAGCGCTAGGATTGCTCAGAGAAGCGGTGTCACCTAAATAAGCCCAACAATAAGTTCTTATAAGTATTGAATCCTGAAACACAACGATGTATAGTCCTGTTTTTGGGTATGTCTACACACTTAAATGTTTGTCTTGTTACTTGTTATGACAGAGAGTGGTGTCAACTACGTTGACAGCACCTTCGGGATGCTCGTCCTGTTGTGATGAAACCGCTCTAACCTGCTCTGTTGTCGGCCCCTCGAGGTTCCAGTGGGTAATGGACGGATTAATCCGACGTATCAGCATAATGCTATACGTATTCTCCATGTGTACTCCAGATGATATCGAGCCGGGAAGACAATACGGACTCTGACAGACCGTTTTGTTTACGGATGCGTGGAAAGCACGTGGCACCGCGTGACCTAATTACCCGGAACGAGGGTGTGACCCTTGACCCAGGGTTTGGGGTTTCTCGCGTGAGGTGATGCCATCTTGTTTAATCAAGCTTCTACGCCCGGTAGCTTTTCCCTGCTGTAAGCGCTATATTCTGATAAATACGAACACTATCATTGAAGTACTACTGAGACCAGTCTACGAGTCCGAATTTCTGTCTAAATGGCGGAAAAGATGCTGTCCGAATCGAGTATGGAGGTGGATATGGAGGACCGTTCGGGAATGAGTCCGGTCCATCCCGAAGAGGAGGCGGCTCTGGAAGATAGGGAAGCAGCAAACACGCTGGTATGTCTGGATCTGAACACTAGTGGAGTGGGAACAGCGGAGATGCCTCCGCCCCCCTCCCCAGCAAAATCTGTACATTCAGAACCAACCGAACCCATGATGGACCCCCCGGAAAGTCATGGTAAAGTCGATTATTGGTTGGGAAGCATCGTTTGGCCGGAAATCCTCCGTCTCATCTGACACTCTTTCTGAAACCGAGCTGCAAGCTGAAGACAGCCTGATTGAAAAGGAAGTTGTAAGAATGCAATCAGAAGCCGAGGAGAAGTTGGAACAACAGGAAGCAGTTTTAAGGAAACAGAAAGAACAATTAAGTGAAATAAGTACCGGGCTAAGTGCTTCCGTAGAGGAGACCAAAGCCCGGATGCAGGCCCGCGTTTCTACTAAGGGCACTGTTAAGGAAAAGGAAGGCTGGAAACAGAGTTTGAGTAAAAAGGCGAAAGCCTTGATTAAGAGAAAGGAGAAAGAAGAGAGGGATAAACTTAAGAAGCAGGAAAAGATGGGTAAGAAGGCGGATGTTTATACTTTAATGTAGAGTCAGACAACCTGTAAGCCAGCCGTGCGCCCTTTATAATATATTTTTTGTTGTGAATACTATAACTTAGTTTCTACCCGTTGTGTAACACCTTGTTATAGTCTTGGTGGGGGTAGTGTAGGGGCACGGTTTAGTAGTAGTGTTTATGGCTTACGGGTTGCCTAGGTTCCGAGCGGAGCGGCCTTTCGGGTTGAGAACCTGGCACGCTTGACGGGTGGTGGCAGCACCACCCTCCGGGCTGCGGGGGTTAAACACGAGAGGTCGCCACCCAACCCCTGTGGCTATATAATAGTCGGGTCGGAACCTAGGACGAGGAGAATCCTACCGGATTCCCTAGGAATACCATCTGCACTTGACTGACTCCGAAACCTTACCTGGTAGTCATAAATCTGAGCTTTCCGAACAGTCCCTTTACCATACAGAATCTATTTAGCTCCCTGTAACTTAGGATACTGAATAAAGACTTGTTGCCTTCTGGAACCGGATATCCTTGTATTCGTGATCCTTTCCGAACCACCTACGGTCATACATTACACACGTAAATGAAGCAGTGTCATCCCATCAATGAGGTTAGCTGTAGATACCATAGGAAGGGATTTAACGGCTTCCACATCTTTCTCCAATTCATGCAGTAAGACACTCTTGTATGTTCTTCTCAAGCTTCCATCTGTATAGGCTAGAGCATTGGGTACATCACTGAGTTATAAGTCAGCACCTGGCGCTAGTTAACCTTTCTGCACTGTGACACAACAAGAAGTCTTGCGAAGAGGTCACTATTTGCTTTGACAAATGCAATTGCTTCTTTTTCTTTCTGAGATGTTGACAATAAAAGTTGAAAATGCTGGAATGTTCTGTGACTTGATTGGGTCCAAGAATGATTTACTTTCTTGTAGCCTTTCAGTTATAAACTTTCCACATTGTTCTTGCCCAATGGACTTGGCAGCAATCATTTTCTCTGATGTTTCCTTTGGTACGATTCTTCCCTAAGCCATATCTGTTCTGCCGGTCTAATGCCATAAAATATGGCCACCTTGAAGCAGCAGCTGAGAGTCAGGTTTTCGCTCTGCTCTGATGTAGTCCAGGAGGATATCAACTATTTCAATATATTCCCACCAAAAAGTGAATTGATGAGCTGTGCTGCAGCCTTTTTTGATGTACTCATGGAGGTGTTCTTGCAGTATTGGAATATCCTACTCCAGGAGTTGGGTTAGGGGTTTCGATTGGGTTGACTGTGGCAGTGGTCAGGGCAGCGATGGAAGCTTCGGGTTCCCTTCAAGGTCCGGCTGGGTCTCCAGGCTCAGTGGCAGAGTGCTTGGGGTGGACACACTCATGAACCCAAAGGAATCAATGTCCACCTCGAGCTGTCTGGCCTCCTGGAGTTTGCCCTGAGCTTCTAGAACACACTTTCCGGAGTGCTATCCCAGTCTTTCAAAAACCAGCCGAACACTGCCATGAATCGAACGTCCTGATGGTCATACTGCCTCTGTAGCTTCTGAAGTTCGGTCTCATATTTCAGTTTCATGGCTTTCGCCTCATTTTCACCCTGGAGCGAGGCCGGAAGTTGGTCCTTTGCTTGCCCCTGCATGTCTTGGGAGATCAGGGATATTTTACGTCGCTGTATCTCATGCAGGCATTTGAAGACACTCTCGGTCACACCACGAAGGTATCCCGTCACTTGACTAATATGTCTGTCTTGCCATGCATTCAAGACCTTGGCCTAAATATCACAGGACTCCTGTGTCCGATGCTTGATATAATCATCGGGGTCCTCCAGTTTGAGGTTTGACTTCACCAAGTGTAGCACATTGGTGGTTCTCATGTTCCTGACTGGAGGTGCTGCAACAGGAGTCGTATGTGAATCTGAGCCGCTCTCGTAGGCAGAGCTCGAAGTGGCAGTGGCTTTCCGGGATGGGGTGGTAAAGCCGGGTCGTCGAGACAATCCTGTCACCACCCCACTTTCGTCGATGGTGACACTGCGCCCCCTTCCAGCCTCGGGTAATGGCTGGGTGGGGCCCTTCATCACAAGCTCCCTGTCTGGTCGCTATGGGTCCACTGGTCGGGTCCGTCCATGAGCAGAGGTGGTGGCAGGACTAGCCGGTGGACCCATAGGCTTCAGTTTCCCAGATAGTAGTAGGGTCTGGGATTCGGGCCTGGTTTCTGAGTGTCAGTCAGTGTGGGGAATTCGTCTGGGTCAGGTGCCTCCTTGAGCCTCGGGAGCAAGGCCTCTTCTTCCCGGGTGCCCTGGTATTGTGGGGTGGCTTACACGTCACCTCTCATCCAGTCTGAGTGGGACAGGGTGATCTGCCCCTCGAACCAGGTCTGATGGTTACCAGTCAAGGTCCCCGCTGAGGGTCGGTAACTACCCGAGCCAAGAGGTGAGACATGCTCCATACTCGTAAGGTCTCGAAATGCCGTTCCGTAGATCTTGCCAGGGTCGGGGGATCTTTTCTTGTGGTCAGGTGTCGGGGCTGGGGATTGTGACTTGGATCTAGGTCACTTAGCGTCACCAGGGTGCGGCCGTTGCCTCCCGTCGCGGTCTACTGCGGTCCTTCCTCTTTACTTTGACACGCCAGTGCATTTCTGCAGACATGTCTCTCCTCGGAGGTCATTTGTTCCCACTTTGTTATCAGGTGTTCGTGGAGCATCAGGGCCTTAAGGCGAGCGTCACTGGCTTTGAGGCTGTGTACCTGAGCCAAATGCTCAGCCATGCGTCCTCGCCTCATGGTTTTCAGTCCCTGGCACTTTGGATTCTGGTTCTTCTCGTTGGTGCACCTATACACAGGGGCATGGTGCATATGGTGCTCAACGAGATTTCGGAAGGACAAGTCCTTGCCGGGCCAGACTCTCTCTTTCTCTGACTTGTTGACACAAATCTCGAAGGGGCAGGTCAGGTTGGTCGGTGCCCAGTTCGAAGCGGCATACTGCAGCTTTGTGCGGTGCTCGAAGCCATAGTAAGACTTAGGCGTATTTACCATGTCTCTGAGGGAAGCCACCCACACCCGATAAAATTTAGCGGGGCCGGATCTGTCTTTAGGATTTTCATCCATTCTTCGTCGTCGCTCTTGCCATCTTGGTTGGTGGCGGGAGGAATTGAGTAACTGCCAGTGTAGTGCTGGCAGTCCATGAAGCATTTCGGGGTGTAGTTGAGGAATCCAGTTTGGGCGTTGACCCATTTATTCAAACTGGACTCGTCAGAAGCATCTTTCAGGGATTCAGGCTCATTTCGGCGACCTGCTGGTCCCTATCTCCATTTCCCTCCTTGGGGTCTTCCTGAAGGCCTTCCTCCTCGACTGCAGTGCTACAGGGCTCGGGGGGTATAGGGGTGATTTTTCGAGAGGCTCTGGTTTGGGTGGACCTAACAGGAAAGGGGGAGTCCTCTCTCTTGGTGGTCTTACTACCTTGAGTTCGACTTCGCGAGCTTCCAGACAAAGCCGAGGCTGCGGAGTCATCACTGTCCTCGGTCTTCTCCTCCACCACCTTCATTTTCCGGCGGCTCAATTTAGTCTTAGTCTCGGGCTTGTCCTTGGACTCCTTAACAGCCTTTTCGACTTCTTTTCTGATCTTTGTTTTGTGCTTCATCAGTTCTTTGCGTTCCTTGTCGATCTCCTCTTGTCAAGCGTTTAGCTCTTCGAGGCTCATCTCCTTGGCAGTAGTTACTTTGGTGGAGTAGCAAGCTCTACCTTCCATACTCGAGGCAGCGTTGGAGATCTTGCTAGCACTGTCCCCATTGTGAGCTGTCTCGTTCGCCATGCTTTGCTCTTTCTTCTCAAGCTCGGGTTCTCCCAGTAAGGCATCTTCTTCATCCCTCACGGGAGTATTCTTCTGGGAATCTGACATGAACACGTAGGTGCGTTCTCGGGAAGGTCCAGGTGGTAGGAGGACTTCGGGTGAGTGGATGCTTGTCAAGCGTTCCTCGAACCCAACTAGGCCATACAGCAGGGGGTATGCTGTCTGTGACCTAATTCAGTCGTCCTCGCATATAGCATCAACGACGGCAACTAGACCATCGCTGATGCACATGGCTTCAGCTAGTCTGAAGTAATTTTCGAACCAGATGTCAGCAAGTTAGAGAGCCCCAACTCAGTGCATCCTCGGCAGATTCTGGTTTGTAAATTGTAAGGAATCAACTGTGGTGGCTCGCCTTTGAGACCCAGGTATTTTGGTTGACAATATCGGTTTTTACCTTTGGCTGTCCGGTTGAATCCTTTGGTCACATTCACGTATCCGACAGCTGGGGGTCGGTCGGGCAGAGTCACCGGGACTTCGATAATGACTCCTTCAATCGTGGTGTCATTTGAGCTGGAGCGGTTAATTCTGCACCCCTGGGGATGCTCAAGGTATCTGGAGTCGACTTGGGAAGAGACGGCTCCATTTCAGTGGTGTCCATTAGTTCAACTGCGGGGTGCCTTGTCCTGGGCTCGAAGTGGAGTCCATAGGGCCGTTACGCTCGCCACCACCTCCAACTGAGCCATATTTCTGGCTCAGACGGTTCCGGGTTTGCCCTCCTTCGTACAGAGACTAAGGGAGTGCAAGTTAATCGGTGGTATCTCAATTCCTTGGCTATAGAAGCTTAAGAGAAACAGCGGCACGTCTTACCCCTGTAAGATGGTTCGCATGCTGTGAGCGATATTAGGGTCACAACAAGCGAAGCGAGACCAACGCGCATGCGTCACTGCACTGCGCCACTCAGGTCCCCGGTTTGCTAGCGTCCCCCTTTCCCGCTCGTGGCAGGTCTCTGTACTACCCCGGATAACCGAGGCTCAAGGCTTAGTTTTCCCGATATGGCCGTTGGTGGGACTACCCCCTTCTCTGTTTATTTCATCAGGAGTTTGGCAGAAACACATGTAGCATCATTCGTACACGCCAGGCTAGCTGTCTGCCACCCACAGGAACCATAAACAGGATGGTAATACGCGTCGTGGTCGTATTTCGAATCGTGGTCGAGGTATCTCAACCTCCAAACACATAACAAAACATGTAGACAGGACTATACACTCATTGTGATTTCGGAACATTAAGTAACGGCAGTCCACCCAGCAATTCTGGGACTGTGCCTCACCTCTATCTTTGTTTTTCAACTGAAAATCTTGAGAAGGTCTAGTGGAAGGTGCCAACGTCTTCCCCCTACCTCGGATTCTCCGTTCCGCCGAGACATTTTTATCTTGATTAGGTTTTGAATTTGTATCAGTGTCAACCTTCTTGGGTCATCCCCTCTTTGGCTTATTCTCCACCACCTGCTTACAGGGTCGGCCCCTTTTTTGTCTTGGGGCATTCTCCTTCAGTTGTTTTTGGCTAACTCGTTGGTCCTCATTAGGACCTCATCTTTTTGTTCTTTTAATTGTCTTGAAATTTCCTCACATTCGAAGTTAGCGGTGTCACACCCTCTCCATCTTCTCAATCTGCATACATTAGACTTATTCATTTGGCCTGTAGCCAAACTCATAAGCATAACTGTACTCTCGGATATGATCCGGGTGACCACATGGGGCCCATCCCAGCTCGAAATTAATTTCTCACACCTTAAAGGTTCATGTATTCTAAACACTCGATCGCCAACACTAAATTGGCGTATCTTCAGGTTAGTATCATACACAATCTTCTGCCAATTTTGAACTATCTCATATGCTCTCTTAAATTGATCTCTTAGGGATTCCACAAACATCACGGTACATGGGGCTTCAGGGCTTACCCCTATAACACCATATACAAGATCTGCAGGCATTATAATATCCTACCCAAAGACTAATAAGTTGGGGGAGCAGTTCGTTGCAGAATGTACAGTACTATTGTAAGCGTGTACCACAAAATCACATTGTTCGTCCAAATCGTCTTGGCAAGAATTTACCAAGGGTTTTAGGACTTGTATCAATGTCTGATTGAATCTCTCTACCTGACCATCAAACTGAGGTCTGTATGGATTAGTTCGAGTTTTGCAGATTGATAGATAATGGCACATTTCTTGCCATAAATTCTCTTCCTTGATCACTGTGCATCATTAATGGTGCTCCTAAATGTAGAACCCATCTTCTCACGAAGGCACTTGCACAAGTGGTTGCCTTGTGGTCGGGTAGAGGGTGTACTCGAGTGTACTTGGTGTAGTAGTCGGTGACTACCATCATGCAAGTATTCCCACGTGGGGTAGGTTCGTTCCACTGATGATATTGATTGCTACTTGAGCAAATCAGACACCAAAAAGCTCCTACATCAGGGGCATTTTTCCCATTCCAGGACCAGGTTTATTCTTACCGCATTCGGGGCAGGTCATTAACCATCTTGTGATGTCATTGTGCATTCCTGGCCAGTAATACCTACGGTCTTATGTCCATGACAATAGAGCATGTCTCGCCTTAGTGACATAGGTATCACTATCTGTAGAAACTTATCCTTAGTAGGGCAGGTTTTCCATCGACACATTAACCCGTCTCGAACATCTAGCTCGGTCCATTGGGCTAGAAATTTATGAGTTTCTCTGTCTTTGAGGGATAATGCAGGCCGTTTGGGCATTGCATTGGTGTTCAGGAATGAAATCACTCTCTTGATTACGGGGTCAGCTTGTTGGAAATGTTGGATAGTCTTTGTTGGCCATTCTACAACATTTTCCATACAGGCATATGATAGGGTTTGACCTGTCTGTTTCAAACTGTAGCAACTACCGCGTTGTGGGCTCCACAATCATCACAATCGATCTTCTGGCATTTTCTAATGGGCCTTCTGGATAGGGCATCAGCATTAACATGCTTCAAACCCGCTTGGTGTTGGATCTGGCTATGCTCCAATCCAAATTCTGACAGGTGTGCCAGCCAACAGCCAATCATTCCTTCGGCGTCCTGGAAGTTAAGGAGCCACCTCAGGGAGGAATGGTCCATTCAAAGGTGCCCCATAGGAAGTGTCAAAACTTTTGTTATACACCACCACAGCCAGCAACTCACGTTTAGTGGTGCAATAGTTTCATTGTGCCCTATTCAGTGTGTTACTAGCGAAAGCAATAGGTACTTCGACCCCGTCCTGGACCTGCGACAATGCTATCATTGTTAGCGTCGATATCCAGTATGAAATGATCATCCGCTGTAGGATATTCTAATACTGGTGTGTTAGCAAACAGGTGTTTTATTTGCTTGAAGGCTGCATTTTGTTCATCTCCCCAGGGAAAACATTCCTTTGCTCTACCTTGAGTCCAATGTGCTAATATTTGTAAAGGATAGCTCACTTTAGAATAGTTTGGGAGGAAATCTCGATAGTACGAGCAGAACCCTAGGAAGGATGTTATTTCCTTCGCATTTATGGGTTTTTGCCACTCAGACACTGTCCGGAGTTTTTCAGGGTCGGCTTTTACACTGTCGGGAGTTATCATACGACCAAGATAAGTAATAGATGTTTTAAATATATTACATTTCTTAGCCTTTAATTTCAGACCGTTAGCTAGTATCCTCTTTAGGACTAACTCGAGGTTGTGAATACAGTCCTTTAAAGTCTTCCCGAATACTATGACATCGTCAAGGTATACCAAGCAACTCTTCCAGAGAAGGTCACTTAGCATCTCCTCCACCATAGCCTCGAAAGTAGCTGGTGCATTACACAGCCCAAAAGGTAAAGCATTGATTCCACTGAAGCCGATATTTAGTCGGGCCGACAGAGGCCCGATCAGGGTCAAAAAGTGTCGTCGGGTTGTTGTCGGACCGACAAAATTGTCTGGCCGATCACTGGCCAACAGCCGAGAATACCACTGTCGGGTTACTCAGACCTGGCCGATTTCAGTTCTTCCACCAAGCTCTCACTCTGTCAGATACTGTGTCCGACAGTCTTCCCCGATGTCTCAGCGAGCAGTTCCACCGGTCACGTGATCACCGATGACCTAGTTTCTCACAATGGAGGCCGAGGAGGTGGTTCTGCTCGTGCAGGCGACAGTAGGTATTTTGGCTCTAGAACAGGAGGAAATAGAAATAATAGAGGGGACAAGAAGGAGGCACAGGTATCATGCCGCCCCATACCTGAAAGACAGGACTGACAAGACGCAGAGGAAGACTTTCACCAAGCTCCACCGACACCTGATATCTGTAAGCATTAACATGGGGGGGGTGGGGGGGTACCTGACGCGTTTATGTAGGGCAGCTGGCAAATGTAGCTCATGTATAATGTATCTTGTCCGATTTCCCCTCCCCCCCCTCCTGTGCAAAACTTCACCGAAATTGTTCTTTGCTTCAGATGGGAGAGGATGCTGAGTTCAAACACACGCTGAGAATGGGGCCTGACTTATACCATGAACTGCTGCAAAAAGTGACCCCCCTTATATATCGTCGAGACACCAACTTTCGCCCGGCTATAAAACCAGATAAGAGGTTGGACATAACCCTACGATACCTTGCTCTAGGTAAATTATGAATGTCATATTTCAAGGCGCTCCAACTTAACAATGAAATTTCCCAATGGTTCTTCTTAAAAGAGAGAATAATTTATTTTTTTTCAGTCTATATTGATATTTGTATTTCTTTTTCACAGGGGACAGCAGCCAGACTCTCCACCATGGTCATCTAGTTGGGTCGTCCATGATTTTTCCCATCATCCGAGACACCTGTGTAGCACTGACCGCCGTCTTGAGAGACGATTATTTAAAGGTAAAATTTTTTTTTATTGTTCAATAACTTTTTTATATATAATAATACAATATATATATATGAGGCATGATTTTTTTTAGGCCGATTTCTCCAGAAAAAAACCTTTAATAAAAAATATATGACTGAGGTCATTTTCTTCACACACGTAGGAATTAATATACAATTTCAATACATATTCATCCCCGATGAGTTGTACATGACACTTTTTTTTTATTTATTGTTCTGTAGTTACCTAGCACCACAGAGGAGTGGTTGGCCGTTGCAGAGCAGTATGCTAACGACTGGCAGCTTCCACACTGCATCGGGGCAGTGGACGGCAAACACATCAAGATCAGGAGGCCAAAAAAAAGTGGAGCCAATTTTTTTCAATTACAAGACATTCTACAGTGTTGTTCTGATGGCGGTGGTAGATGCCCGATACAGATTTCTGTACGTGGATGTAGGATGGAGGGAAAGGCAGGGGACTCCCGTATATGGAAAGAAGGACCTATGTACAGGGACATGGCAGATCCTGACAACCCACTGCAGATTCCTCCTGCTTCAGGTATAAAAGGTATGAGAGACCTTCTGCCCTACTACATTGTCGGAGACGATGCCTTTGGCCTGGCCTCAAATCTCATGAAGCCCTTTGCAGTCAAGGATCAGGGGGCTAAGGAAGTGGCATACAACTACCGGATGTCTAGGGGGAGGAGGTGTGTGGAGAACTCGTTCGGGATATGGGTGGCCCAATTTAGGCTGTTCCTCCGACAGCAGGACATGGAGCCCAAGGGGGTGTAGAAATTAGTCATGGCATCCCTAGCTCTTCACAACTTCCTCAGGACAAGGTCACCTTCGGACTACATACCCCATGGGGCTGTGGACTACGAAGACAAGGACCATGAGCTTCACCCTGGAGAGTGGAGGGAGGACGGGGAGCTGGAAGGCCTGGACAGAGCTGGAGCTGCAAGGAATATGCCACAGGATGCCAAAATAATGAGGCAGAATCTGTGCCAGTGGTTTTCATCATGACACGGTCGGGTCCCGTGGCAGGACAAATACCTCAGAAGTTATGGTTATGGGTACCTCTTTGACCCTGAGGCAGCAGGTGTTCCTGCCCAAGACATTATCCCCGACGAAGACAGTGAGTGAGGTACCCGACGTCTTGGACGACAGGTGGACATGGTTTTAATAATTAACATGTTTTCCATGTCTAGGATTGCTTGTCTCTATATATAATCTACTCAGGAATAGAAAGCAGAGATGTCAGTTCAATTTTCTTTTTATTCAAGACTTCAAACAACAAGAACTTATATTTTCTTGGTATCTATATATGATTACGACATGTCAGATAACTTATAAATGTACATATATATTGTATCTGATAAGGCACGATTTTACCATTATGATACCTGAGAAGTGATGCATCGGACAAGGCAAGTTTTTTACCTTGAGTATACATACCTTAAATCTTTATATGAAAGTAAATATAAAAACACCTGATATGTGTCATTTCAGCATGTAGATATATCCTGGAGTACTTGACAGCATTGAGATCTTTACATGTCCATGTTGATATATGAAATCATGAGATCTTTACATGTCCATGTTGATGTATGAAATCATGTTACGACAATTGTCTCTTCTGCTATGGTAACATGACAGATGCATGATGTCTTGCAAATAAAATATCTTAACTTTCTTGTTTAAAAAAATAAATTTATTTCTTCTTTAATCCAACCAGAAATTTTTTATCATATAAAGACAGACTAGAAAACACAAATAAATAATTATCGGCCGCGTCTCTGACAGTTTTATGATCAGAACAAGCATGAAATCTCTCTAGCACTAGGTGACCTTACTTTCCATCCCATTCCCCGTTTACAGCCTGCACGGCTGTCAGATAAACATGGACCTTAAATTTGTCTTTGACCTTTTGAGTCATGTGTGCCATCTCCACCTCTAACATCTTGCACCACTGTGAGTCAGGAGAAACCTCCTTCTCAGGGGGGGGGGAGGTCGGGCCTGAGCCTGGTTTCTGTTGCCCACTAAGGTCACAAGATCATTCAACGAATCCCCGTATGACTCATAAAACTTTTCTCTAGACTGGAGTATCTCTGAGTCTTCTGTTTCCTTTATCCAGCTTTAAGGTGTTGTGGCTCTCTCTTCTCCAGGTACTCTGCCTTGGCAGCTTCAGTAACCACATTTTTCTTTGGAATATTGTAGTTAATAGTCTTACGTTTTTCACCACTGGTAGAAGGAACAGCACCTTTCTTAGAAGTTTTACCAGACCCCTTGCCCTTATCAACAGAAGTCGGAGGAGCTGCATCTGATTTTGCAGACCCACCTGCAGAAGTGTTCTTTCTGTGGGGAGAAAATCTTGTCCTAGTGGCGATGGAATGGTCTAGGGTCTCATCTCCAGACTCTCCGTCAGGATTGTAGTCCACATCCTTGAAAGTGTCGTCTTCCTTGTCATCGTATACCTTGATGACCATCTCATCGGCCTCCTCGGATGGTTCCTCCAGGGGTTTGGGCCGTACGACCTCCTGCAGTGAAATAAATGGTTGAGTGTTTAATAAAACAGAAAGAAATTTTCAGCCAGGTGTATTTTTGAATATTAGGTAAAATTAGGAGCAGAATCGGTCAATTTAAAGTTATAGTTACATACAAATCGGGATGGAATCTGGGTCAACTTTTTAGACAGACAGAAATATTTAATGATTACCTTTTTCTGTGGATAATTGGTGTCACTCTCCAATTTCTTACACCATGGATCTAAGAACCCACACAGCCGTTTAATGAGGGCTTTCATGTAGGGGAGCTTCCCTTCTTCGGCAGATGACCCCGATTTCACTTTTCCAGACACGATTTTCTGGTAGTCCGATCTCAAAGACGTCATACGCATGTTTATGAAGTAAGCTGAAAGAAAAGGTTTTTTTTTAAGATCAATAACAAAAGATAAAAATACTGTATAAAAAAAAAATCATTCATAACAGTCTGTTACTAAAAACTTGATACGATAGAATAAATACAACGGTAGCAGCATAGCCTGCTTCGATCTACCCTTCATCGTTCAGGTCTAGTGTACATCGTCTCAGCGAACGTTTTCATGAAATCTTCCATCATCTTTTTCATGTCCAATGGCTCAAGAGGCACAGGGGCTCTCGCTACAGGTTGCCATGGAGAGCGGCTTATAGCCATCTCTGTAGTTCGATTATCTGTGGTGGGTCTTGTCTCCCCTCGAGCTCCGTTAGTGTTTTGGTTGTATATTCTTCGAGGAATATACTTGCGCTTCACATCTCTTTTTACTTGTACGGCGGAGATGCTTCCGTCCTCCTCCTCAATTTTAATGATCTCGAAATCATTGTCTACTATTTCTGGGTGTGTCAGATGGTGTATCCCTGACAGGGGGGTCGTACTAGTGCTAGTACTTGTGCAAACTTTGGTGTTCGAGATCTTCATTTCCACTTTCCCTGCCATGAGGGTCTTCTTTACTGTCCAGCATTCCATTCCTTCGAACAGATCCATAAGGGTGGGGTTTCTACCCTTCCAAGCATCTAAGGCTGCTTGCTGTTGGTCTTCATCTTGAAGTCCTTGCATGAATTGTGGTAACAAATCATTCAGAAAATATTTGTCCGAGGGATTGGTGCCTGGGCGGGCCCTTTGTGGCAGAGACTGCAGCTCTTATCCATAGGCTCAAAATGATTCCTGAGGTTTCTGTGTTTGCTTCTTGAAGAGAATGAAAGGATCTTCACTCACTAGGTTGTACAGCAAAATGCTAGCAAACTCGACTAACTGCTGGAATGTCACTCTCTTGAAGTATACTTTATTCCATTTCTCGACAGCTATCCGGCCTGGACCGTGTTTCAGGCAGCGAATCAGGTGTGGCAGGGCCTCCTTTGGGGTCCATGCATTGCATCACATATCGTCAGTAAAGTTCGAAAACCATTCTTTCCAGGTTTTTACGCCCTCGTAAATCTTTGGAAGGATGGCTTGTCATCTAGCTGCGTTGTTCATGTGTACCAACTTTTGACATTGGTTAACACTCCATTCTGTGATGGTCTCTTCACTATGTGTGGTGTTCGAGGTGTTAGCGGATTGATTTAACATATCCTCTAGCATGCTACTTCACGATCTGCGCCTTGAAGTTCCCCCTGTGGCACCACTGGCCCCTTGCAAGGGGGGTCGACCCTCGGATTGCGCCGGATGCGCTGCCTCCTGTTGCGCCTTGGTTTCCCGTGCCTAAGTGTTTGGGCTCGTTTAGTGAATCGTCATCATATGACAACTTGAAGTGTCCATCCTCCCCATACTGGGTGTGGTTGGGTTCGTTGTGGATGTCATCCTTTTTACCCAGCAAATCACCGGCCAAGCTGAAATTTATTTATCATTTTTCAGATTCATCTCGGCTAGTTTTATGTGTGGGGTCGTAAACACCATCGTTCCAGACATGTGCATCAGCATTCTCATTTACAAATGGGTCTTATCTGTCTGGCTTCTTCAATGCTTCGGCTGGGGTTGAGGTTACTAAAGGTGTAGTTCCTTTTATAAAAGTCGAGTCAGAGGGTATGTCCTTATCAGACATTTCTTGGTAGTAAAGTAGGTCCATTTGTGTTACTGATACACTAGTGTCAGTTTCGAAAGATTTATCTTGTTCCTCGAGACGTGTCTTGTCAGTTAGGGTATTGTTCTCTATTCCTGACACATATGTATCGAGGGCAGTTTTCCTTTTGTCAGATTGGCAATTTCGAGGCATAGCTCTTGATGTTTCAAAAATAAATCTTGGTTGCTATCTTTCATGGATTCCATTATATCCTCATTTTTCAAGATGCATTGATCTCGAATATCTAAAAGCTTGTTTGCTTCATATTTATATTGTTCCATTTCGGCTTTGATTTGGTCAGCCTCTTTTCTTAATTCGATATGGAAGTAGCTTCCTATTCTTCTAAGTCAACTTCTTGTTTAAGTTTCTCATTTTCCTACTCTGATTTAGCAAGTTTGAGTTTCTTTTGAATGACATACATTTGCCGTTCGAGATCTCGATTTAATTGTTCCTTTACTCCAGTTCTTTCTTCTAGTTCCTCGAAGCTGTTCGTTGAGCATCTATAGTCATCATTGTAATTGGTGTCAATTGTTCTGTGGAGTCTGTACTTATTCTATATGTAGAATTCGTGACTGGAGCGGGCATCTCTTCCGACCTCTCTACTTTTGGTGCACTTATTGAGGTGTACCCTTTCATTTGGATTCGGCTTGTGTCATTGGTATGAACAGTGTCATTCGTTGTGGATCCCGAGGTACTCGAACTTCTTTCTCGGGATCCATCGTGCGCATCACCAAGAACTTGTCATGGCACTAGTGTAGTGGTTTGAATGTATAACTCGGATGGTTCGAAGTGAAAACCAGACAATGGATCTCAGGTTAGTGCAACTGGCACCTGTTTATTTCGGTGTATGGTTTACATCTACCTCAATATAGGTCGCTTAATGAAATGTTAAGCTTGTTGAGAAGTGGTCCGACTCTGTCAACAGCCAGAGCCAGACTAACGCCTTCCCCGGCCCCAAGTAGGAGCTGGAGCGAGGGGAACAGTGCTGCCACCACCCCGCCGCAACCAGGGGTTGTAAGGACCTCTACACAAGGCTGAATAATATCAAACCATCACAATTTTAGTCCAGATGACTGACCTTGGAGAGCAGCTCACCCCCCCCCCAAATCTAGATCAGACTGGATCTAACCGGACTGGGGCCGAGCTACTCATCCTCAGACTGAGTCACTGGACATGCCCTAATACGGAGGCATGAGTCACCCTGAGCAGCTCCTTTCCCCCTTTATAAGCTGCACGGATCCTGCTCTGATCATCTTATTCTCTCCTAACCTAGACCCTACGACACTCAGGTGCCTTGGCCCCAGGATATATAGCTTGGTCAGACTGGCGAGTACCATACTGTACACTGAATTGACTAATCTTATGCCAATCTCACAATAAAGCTGGATCATCAACTGAATTGTCTGGACTCCTGTTACCTCACTTCATGACATGTAACGACCTGTTGACAATATATTGCTAGTTTTAGAGTTACGGCTTTATCAACTTAGATGGTTACCGACTTATTCAAATCCCAAATAAGGTCTACCTTGTATATTTCACCAGATATATCAGATGATATGTATAATTAGGCATAATTTTGCAAATTAGGAAATTGTCATGTTCTTCACATTCTTTTTCTCATATGCTGCACCTTGAGGGAAGTACCACTATAGAGAGGAACCTTTGACCCCTGATGGTCACATGGGGGCATTGTTTTGGTTTGATGGGATTATCTTGTTATCAGTCAGAGACTGGATTATCAGTTCCAGACAGCGATAAGATTAACGAAAGTAGGTTATGAAGTAATTTAGGTCATGGTGCAATATGGGTGAATGGTCAGAAGTTTGGGTGGTCAGGAGCGTGCTGCTTTCATTCCATTTTTTTTCGCAATCTTGCAAGTATGGATGTTGGGTCTGCACAGATGCATAATTCTAGACATGAATTACTGAATGCTCTGAACACTGTAAAGAGCCTTATTGATTTAGGCTTTATTTACACCCGTCGGTTGACGGATCTTTAGATGACTGTCACATGACCATGTGATCATGTGACCACAACACTTGATATGACTGTCACCTGACCATGTGATCATGTGACCACTACCTGTCACATGACCTTTTGATAACTATGTATATAAGTTGCATAGGCGGTGGAGAGAATCGTTGCAGTTGTGCAGTGGACACTACTTGGAATACTACTACTACCAGGCTTTATAGTCATCACCATGTCTCTCGTCTTGAAAAGGCAACTCACACATACTTTGTGTTGTGAGATCAACTTCAAAGTGATCAAGTTTGTCTGTGACAAAATGTTGGGTATGAAAAAGACTATGTATGTACCAAAGCACATTGTGAAGGAGAGCGGTGGATATACATCATACTTGGACGTTGAAGATGAGACACCCTTTTTTGAAAATTCAGGATGGCGTGTGACTGCAGCAAGTTCAAGGGAGGACTCTATGTGTATTACATCAATATGGATGAATCTGGCAAACCTTCCTGGTAAGTTCATGTATTTTGTATGGTATCAATTAAGGTATTGGTTGCTGTTGTAGAAAAAATATTTTGTTCTGTGTACCAGTGTTTTTTTTTATGACATGTTGTATCATGCAGTGGAAGTATTGTACACAAATGGGTTAGTGGCCAAAATATTCACGCAATGCATTTGTATTGCAGGACTGAGTCAATCAACATCACCAAGCTGGAGTATAGCATCCTGATGGACATACTGCAGGACGAGTACCATCCAGAGGACGTTGCTCCTGATGGTCGTTTAACCATTGCTAGAGGTCGCTCGTTGGACTCTGAGTCTGAAGATGATGAGGATTTACCCTCCAAGAGGCAGAGAGTATCCCCAACACCTATACACACTGCTTACAAAAAAGTATATTGATGCTAAGGGGGACGTTGTGAAAGACTCTCATGTGAAATATTTAGGTTGTGACACTTGTATTGATGATGCTGAAAATCAGGTTCCTGATACCATTGGTAATGAGGGGGAATTGAAATTGAAGTTGAAAAGGGTTAGGGTAGAGCATCCGTCTGGTGGGTTTCTGAAGTGGATGGTGTATAGATACCTATTGTATAACAATTTTCAAGCAAGAATCAAGCAACATTGTTACGGTTGCCTGAATGATTGTGATAGCCAGGTGGATCATATGCAAGATTACCGTTGAACATTTAGTTGATTTGCCTGTCACCTTACAACTCCAAGACTTCAGATGACAACAGAAGCCTAGAATCTATGTGCCATTTACAGATGTTAAAGTTTCATACAGACTGCTTGTAGATTTCCTCAAAGGAGCAAAGCCACACATTGTATTGAATAATATTGGACCCAATTAATTTTTCCATGAGTTCCGTACACTTGACAAACTGTAAACCCTGATGATGTGATTTAATTGGTTGTAATAAATTCATAAATTATATACATATGTGTTGTGTTTTCTCTGAGTAGATTCATTTACAGTCAGGATGGCATCAAGTAAAGAAGGAGCATGGTGGAATACTAAGGCATTACCACCTTTTAAACCACATTCTAGTATATGTGTTGTACTGGTAGTGGGAAAACATATTAGACATTTAAGTTTCTGAAGAATCTGAAAGGTATGTTTGACAAGGATCCTCCACACACAGTCATATATTTTTATTGTGTTTGGCAGTCACTATTTAATGATATGGAGAGGGATGTACCCAACATTATAATGCATGAGGGGTTGCCTACTCGCAAAACGATTAATGAAATATGTGCAAACGGAAAACCTATCTTGATTATCATAGATGATTTGATAGATCAAATGGTGGAAAGTCATGATGTGGAACTGTTACTGACTCAGGGTTGTCATCATAAATCATTCGGCGTAATTTACCTGACACAGAACCTGTGTCAGTCAGGTAAAAATGCTAGGACTATATCTCTTAATACATGGTATCTGGTATTTTTCAAAAACTTGAGAGATGCCTCACAGATCACACATCTTGCAAAGTAAATGTATCCAGGACGAGACAGCATTTTAAAGGAATCATATGAAGATGCAACTAAAGTACCCTATGGTTATTTGGTGATAGACAGTTCACCTCAAGCTAATCCAAAGAACAGGTTGAGAACCCAGATACTCACTGGTGAGGACTGCATTGTTTATGTACCAAAAGTATAAATTCCCATGCAGGGCATAGGAAATCTCATTTGGACTTTAGCCCACCATGAGTAAACAGGTGAAAGCTAACCTACCAATGATCAACATTTTACTGTATGCGAATTTGCCCAAACAGTTCAAAGCTGTACTTAACACACTGACTGACGACCATGTGAATGTTTTGTGTGAAATAGCCATAAACATACTATATGGAGTTATTCCTATTAGTACTCCCATAAGGAAAGGTTGAAGAAGTTTGCCAAGAAACTAGAAATCTTTGGTGACTCAAGTAACAGTTTGAAGAAGAGAAAGCTGTTCCTTCATATGTACTCCAATCTGTATTAAGTGCAGCAAAACCAGTCCTAAAGAGTTAACCACAATGACAAGTGTTCATAAGATGGTCTTGGTTCCAGTTGAGAAATACAAGAGTTTACAACTAAACAACTGTCACACTACTGACAAGACAGATTCCAGTACAATTGAAACCACATCACAAGCTAAAAAGTAACCTGTTTCTGAACCTGTACAACAAACGGCACCACCTGCTCCTTCAGAACCAGCCAAACCACCCGCAGAGAAAACCAAAGAGAAGGAGTTTTATGTTGAGGTACCAAGGAGGACAAAGAAAAAACCTAAGCTCAAGTGGATTAGTCTCTAAATGGAGCATAGGTTAAAACATAGATACACAGATCCTTCATCACCTGGGAGTTTTCAAGGTCCTGAAAAACTTTATTAAAGTGCTAAAGTAGCAGGGGAACCTGTCAAGAAGGAGGAAGCAGTAGACAACCTTAGAAAGGAAGACACTTATACTTTAAACAGAGTCACCAGAAGACGCTTCCCTTATAATAAGACTACAGTCGAGGGGATAAATGATTTATGGGATGGCATTTGCAAGTGGAGCTTTCACTTGTACACTACAGTTGATCAAAAAGGGATAAAAATGAGTGATACAATTACAAGACACTTTTTAGATATAGCTGCAGGCAAGATCCAGCCTGATGCTGATGGACGTTGGACAATACAAGATAGTACTTCTTCTAAGTCTTAACCCAGCAAAACACCTTCTCTCAAGCTAGTTACACTACACAGCAAGTTGTAGAACAAGCTAAGGATGAAAAAAAAAGAAGAGAAAACACACAGAAAGTAAATCCAGCCAATTACAAGACAGCAAAAATTGGTATAAAAGCAGTTACAGGAAAGAAGAAGGTCTAGACATCAATGAGACGTCAAACCACCAATACGACTGCCAAAAAGAAAACCTCTGGCTCTACTGTACAGAAGAAGATTGTGAAAAAGACTAGATCACAGAAGAAGAAGAATTCCTTTGCCAGAAAGGTAAAGAAAAACCAAGCTCAGAAACCAAGTAAACTTGCTGGTTATAAAAACATCTACCATGCAAATTCATAGTCAGAGTGTAGCTTTTTTCAGCAAGCCTAAGAAAAAGGAGATTATAAAAAGTACAGAGTGGGTAGAACACCGACCTACAAGACAGTTGACAGAAGGAGCTACAGTCGATTTTGTTGTGTCTGGCAGTAGTACAAGATATGTTGACTTGGCTAGGACAAGATTACGTGTTCAAGTATGTAAAGTGCAAGTAAATGGACAAAAGATTCTGAAGTCAGACCCCGGTGATGGTAAACCGACATGTGCAGGTGCCAAAGTAGGACCTGTCAATCTGATATTGCTGTCTATGTTCAAGCAGGTTGATGTGAGTCTGCAGCAACAGATCATTAGCCCTCACATTTTGACAAAATATCCATATAAAGCGTACATGCAGATGCTTCTCAATTTTGGAAATGCAGCAGGGGACTCGAAGCTACAAACTCAATTGTTCTAAAAAGACCAGGGTAACCCCTCCAGCAACAACCCCATAGATGGAAACAGAATTGTTTCAACAAGCAATCAACACAGATGAAAGCAAAGTAGTGACCTTAGAGGGACCTCTGCATGTTGACATTATGGAAAATCAGGAACGATATTTACTACCTGGAGTGGAAGAAGGTTTCAAGTTATGGCCCTCAAGCAATCAATTTGTACTCATGAGTTCAAATCCAGCAGCAGACTATAAAATGGAGATTGCAGGCCATATTGAAGGTCAACATGGTGGAATTGATGCCAGATGTGATGGTGGGTCATGCCAATGCTCTAAAGAGTGCACCCGTCAGTTATTACTATGATAGGTCTCATGTGAAAGAGTTTGGCATTGCTAAGGGGAGGTTTAGTTTCAGCAAAAAGATCCATACCAAGGATTCGTGCCCTCATAACTTGTTGTGGGCCTTAAATCTCAGACGCTTATATGGGAAGCTACAAATGTAACTCTCTAGAGTTTAAGACATTTGACTGTAGTTCCATTGCTTTTTACATCAATGGTCACTCTACACCCACAGCACCCATACGTCCAAACTACACAGAAGGTGATTACATGTCTGGCTACATGTCGCTGATTGGTGAAAACTACAATGAAGGCAGGGAGTGTTCTCATCACCAGGGGTTACTGCCTTAAAAAATTTGACTCTTGAAAAGATTATTGTAAGAAGTACAATAAAAGTGTGAAAAATGGTCATACTAGGATTGATTTTCTCCACGGGGTTGCCAGAAGCATGTACAGTGATTCTCTTTGCCAAGTTTGCAGGACAGGTTGAAATAAATGAATCACGCTCTGTGCAAATTTTATATCCTGAATAGGTCTGTACTGTGAAATCTTTAAGATCTATATATTTAGTAGTTATAGAAATGTATTAACATGATTGAACCATGATTACAAAAACTGAAATAAAATGTTAGGAATCAATACATTATTATGTTTTTATTTCAAACAAAGTGTAATGGTTCGAATATATGTCTTGGATAGTTTGAAGTTAAAATCAGACAAGGGATCTCGGGTTAGTGCAACTGGCACGTGTTTATTTCAGTATATGGTTTACATCCACCTCGATATGAGTTGCCTAATGGAATCTTAAGCTCGGTAAAAACTGGTCCGACTCTTTAGGTTAAGTTTTCTTTATTGTCTCAGTTTTCAAGTATAACGACAGTTACAGGTAGAAGTATGCAATATGTAAACATAGATTGACCAATTTATGGAGAAAATCATAAAGAAAAAATATCCAAGCTGAGACTGAAGAAGGTGACGGACCTCATCCCCACCACGCAGGGTGTATGGGTTGATATTTCAGGTCCTACCTACACTGTCAATAATGTTTGTATAGGATTGACACACATGAAGAAATAGGAAATATCTAAGATAGAAAGAAATGTACCAATATAATACAAAATAATAATGTTATATAGTGTCAGTTTTACAGTTTGCTTGTTTAAATAATTTGCAGAAAGAAGGAGATCGAGGGGAAACAAGTCAGAATTTGACTAATAAGTAGATATAATAGTTCTAAAGTTGGGCTGCTCACCCAATTTTAGGGACAAGTTCACGTAATAATTTTTTATTATTAGATTCAAAAATTGATAAAGTTTCAGTATTACGACGGATTATAGGAAGAGCATTCCAACTTACGGCACCAAAATATTCAATACTTTTCATGTAAGAAACAGTATTAGGAAATAATACCTTGCATGTAGGAGCCAAATGTTGTCTTGTTCTTATCTGCCTGTGGTCTATATATTCATTACATCTAGATCTTGTATACATATAGTTCAATAGGTGAGTTAATCTTCTATCAGATAAGAGGTTACAGTTGGATATGTGGTGAATATAGCGAGTACTGGTGAGATGGGGCACTTTAAGACAAATCTTTAAACACCTGTTTTGGGCATATTGGAGCATTTCCAGATACTTCTCATAGGTAGTATGGAAAATAATATCCGCATAGTCCATATATGGTAAAATAGTGGTTTTAAAAATTCTTAGTGATAGCTTGATGTCAATATATTTCCTTAGATTACATAATAAGTATGTTTTATGGGCAATTGTTTTAGCCTGATTTTTAATATGTAGACTATAATTCAGAAAGGGATCCAATATGACTCCAAGATATTTATAACTAGGTACAACTTGTAGTAGCATATTATTCATGATAATATTGGCTTGTAAAGTACTGAGTTTCATGGTACAAGATGAGAAAATCATTATTTTGGTTTTAGCAATATTAACCGATAACTTATTTTGTTCACACCAAGTGTTATACATTTCTAGGTCTTCCTGTAGACCCATTTTGGCAGTTTCAAAATTGTTATGCGAAGTATAGATCACAGTATCATCAGCATATAACCTGATTTTACAGTTTTTTATACATTTAATTACATCATTGACATATACTAGAAAAAGCAACGGACCTAATATTGATCCTTGAGGAACACCACATATTACATTATACATTTTAGAAGCAATACCGTTTGCCTTAACAATTTGTTTTCTATCAAATAAATAATTTTTAAACCAATGATATGTGTCAGATCTTATACCATAGTTATGAAGTTTAATGAGAAGAACACTGTGGTCCACAGTATCAAAGGCTTTCCTCAAATCAATGAAAGCAGCAACAGTGGAATTTCCTACATTAAGGTCTCTTTTAATATCATCAGTGAATTTAGCAAGAGTGTCAACTGTGCTGAAGCCAGGGCGAAAACCACCTTGAAATTTTGTTAAAATATTTTCATCAGTTAAGAACCCATATAATCTATTGTGAACAATTTTTTCAATTAATTTACAAGGTAAGGGAATCAATGAGATAGGCCTATAATTATTTACCGATTTTAAATTTCCAGATTTCGGGATAGGGGTAACTTGGGAAATTTTCCATTTGACCGGTATAGTGGCTGTTGCAAAGGATAGGTTAAAGATTTTAACAAGTTTATTGGGATCGTGTGAGAAAACTTTCTTTAAAATTTTTGATGATATCTGGTCAATTGCTGAGGATTTGAGTGGATTAATGTCATAAACCAGTCTATTGACTTCTTGGACATTGGTTTGGAAATTAGTTATGGTATTAACAGTCGGTGGATCATAACTTTTCCAAGGTGTGTGCATATTAGTAGCTAATTTTGGTCCAATGTTGGAGAAGTACTCATTGATAAAATCAGAAGTTTCATTTCTAGGGATGGTTGTATTAGGATTTTCGTGATCCACCAAATTTGTGTCACCAGCTCTATTTTCATGACCCGGGATCAATTTATTTATAATCCTCCAAAATTTACGATGGTCATTTTTATAAATCTCTGTTTGTTCTTTGTAAAATAATCTTCGTGCTTTACTGACCAATTTATTAGATTTATTTCTTAATTTCTCAGCAGATTTCCAGTCCCTTTCAGCTTTGGATTTCCGAGCTGCCTTTAATTTAGAATTTTTATCTCTGATAAGTTCAATAACTTGAGGGGTTATCCATGTGTCTCTTAATTTATTAACAGTGAATTTATGTACTGGACAATAAGTATCAAGGATTGAACGAACTGCTTTTTCATATTCATCCCAGGCAGTATCTACACTATTAGTCTGATTAAATGCAGTCCAGTCAAAGCTATTAAATTTGGCAAACAAGATATCATCAGAAAGTTTCAAATAAGAACGACCAGTAATCTCTAATTTGTCAGGTTTAATATGCCATTTCTTTCTAACTAGGTAGATAGGAAGGTGGTCAGATATATAAGATTCCAGAATTCCCGTCTGGATGTAGTTTCTTCTCAAATCTGTGAAGACCAGGTCAAGTATAGCATTTTTACGAGTAGATTGTTTAATTTCTTGCATGAAGCCTTGACTTTTCATTTTGTTTAACAATTGATTAACCATATCATTGTCATCCCTTATATTAAAGTTGAAGTCACCCATAATAATAATTTCATAATTATTAATATTATTAATGTTATCAATGATATTTAATAGTTAAATTAATGAACATCTGTTTAAGACCCTCTTCTGGTGGTCTGTATACATTAAATACAAATATAGGTTTCATATGATCCTTATTGACTAGAATATTTTAAATTTCAATATTGTCAACGAGTCCGTAAATGATGAATAAGGATGAATACAGACGAATCAGGAATCCAGTTTGATATCCACTTTATTCATTGAAGTCCACGAGGTATAGTTGGAGATACAGTATAAAGGTGCCCAACAGTGTCCAAGCCTAGCCCTTGAGCCAAGGGCCTTGGTCTCACGTGAGTGTGTGAGGTATGAAGTATGGAGGTGGAAAGATGAGTGAGCTGCTCCCTCCACAGGTATTTGTAGTAGGAGCTGCTCACCCAGCTCATCCTAAAAATAGTATCAGGTGAGCTAAATATAGTAACTGGGGAACTCCAGTGCAGGTATGTAGGGGGGATCCCAAACATAGCACTGGGGTTCACAGAGTTCAGTGTGGTTCTAAATATAGCTGCTGGGAACTCCCGGTATGCTGTGAGCTGCTCATGATCAATGGGCATGTCCTCCAGCAGGGGGAGTTGTTTCTAAACATTGTCTGCTAGGAATTTCCAGCATGCAGCGAGCTGCTTGTGATTGACGGCGTATCCTCCAGTGGGAGGAGGCGGGGTCATTGAGTGCAGTTGACACCGCCAGCCTTTGGTCTATGGGTATGGCTTGGCTTGTGGGTAGACTCGGACACTGGGTAACATGGTAGAGTCAAAGGTGAAAAATAAATATGATAAGTACAATAAGTACAATACCTATAACGGTCTACTGACAAATCCCCACATTCCTACTCGATTCCACGCGAGGTTTTAAGGAGGAAGTTTGTGAGAAAAGGTCTACTGACGATATGTTTGATGTGTAATAATAGGTATTACATCTTATCATTTAAGTTGAAAATTTACAGTATTAAGGAGATATTTAATATTGGTTTTTGGTTGAACATGAATAATTTATAAACAGTACAAAACAAAACTGTGTCAAAGAAGTGTTGTTTGTAATTTTGACAAGAAGAATATGAAAAATTCAGGTCGCGGTAGGATACAAGGGCTGGATTGTTTATCTAGCTCTAAGGTTCACACAAAGATAAAGGAATAAAAACTATCCTAAAACATGCAATTATTGGCTCTAAGGCAGACCTTGAGGTAGACAAGTTATTATTGAAGTCTGCTGCAGTACCGGTAGGCACTTACTATTTAGGTCTTGAGCCAATATACAATACAACATAATAAATAAAAACAGAGGTAAGGTAATTGATGACTGGCAAAGGTCGATCAATCAGTCCTTATAATACTGATAAGGCTTTAGGGAGTCTGAAGGCTTTTGGGTAATGTGTTTTAGGAATTTTTCTAATAAAAAAAAAATTTGGATTTTTGGTCTTGGTTGATTTAATCGTAGGGGGATTTCTTATTTGGTAAAAAGGTTTGTCTTAGTTAATGGAGAATTTAGCGTGTTTAGCCTTCAGTCTACCTGGGGTTATCATTTGCTGAAAAAGGACGAGGTTAATACAAAAGTAAATGGAGGCTCTGGCTGACATTTAGTTTGGATCTCAGTTGATCCTGCAAAGATACTGGTTGCCAGGGCTTCCTTGTAAAAATTTTTAGAAAAATATAAACTAGCTAAAACCCATAAATATTTGACATGGTTGGGTTTGAAAAGGTACAGTGTGAGAGAAAAAGAACTTTATGGCATCTTAAGATCACAAAAACCTGCTGCCTGGCTTGTGTTCTTCATAATGTTCTTATAAAGGAAAATAAATGTAAAAATGCAGCGTGTTTTCATGGTTATGTATCATAGCCTTATACAAAACAAGAAAAACTGGCTTTAAAAATCAGTTGACTAGGCTGACTGAGTCAGTGTTCATAGTGTCCATGGGCGGTCGGTGAGTGAAGTGTGTAAAATTATGGACACTTTTAGTCCATAATTTTAAAGACAGTTCCAAAAATAAATAAAATAAATAAAGGATGGTCATTGAAATTATTTTCTCCTTCTATGGCGACTTTGGTTTACAAGACCCTTTGGTGGTGGGTCTTGGTGGTTAAAGACGTTTGGGTTGAGGGAGCGACCTAGTGAGGGTCTTCTCCTGGATCTGGATTTTTTGGTGTTGGGGACAAAGTTTACGATTTTGCTGAAGTGCATTCTGCTAGGCTTGCCTGAGTCAGGCTGCAAATTCAGATCGGAACTGTATGCAGGGTCCATGTCTATTGGTTCTGCTGAGAGGGAGGTGCTAGAGTCACTATCCTCCTCAGATGAAGCTTGGTTAATTTTGGGTAGGGGTCTCCAGACCTGGGTCGAGCCAATTGTTTTGAAAGTTTCTGGTCTATTGTCTTTGTTGATGCTGCATGGGCAGCTGTAGCTGTACATTAGGTGGGGACAATTTGTTCCCAGGGTGGCGAATCTAGTAGGTGGCCCTATTGGAGAGCAGACTCGTGTGCTCCAATGGGGCAGGCCGGTTGGGATGGGCGTGCCTGGCCTGCTGCTGGAAACTCCTGCTGGCCTGTCAATACGGTCTCCGCCTCCTCGATTAGGTCATTGGCCTCTGTATTGAAAAACAGAACAAGAGAAGGGGGGATTTTTAGTTTTAGGGTCGATCATAGTGCATGGATTACAAGGCAACCGACAAAAATACCAAATTGACAGGTAAGGCAGTGAATTAGGCAGTGCATATTGATGTGCAGTGTCACCGGGCCGGTGTAGACTCATGGATAAATGTGAGCGGGAAACTGGAATATCCAGGGTCCAGGTTAGTTCTGCTGCGCGGCACGGGTGGCGCCGCTGCATGGGGATCTGTTCTTCTTTAGTTCAAGCGATAAACATTGGCTGGCGCCACTGGGCTGGCGTTTGTTCAGCGTTCGTGTAAAGGCATGGTCAAACGGCATGGTCAATGGTGTAGACTTGTCATGGCCTCAATTGGTCATGTGTAAGGGATGTCTCAACTTTGGGTTAGGTGATTTTGGGTCCTAAAGGTGGGTTGGTGTGATGAAATTTTGAATTTTTGGTGATGCGCTTTTTCGAAAAATAAGGTCCAAAAATTAACTATATGCTCCCGTTTTGGATCCTGATATAAAAGAGAGCGGAGGCTATTTTGGGATCAGAAAGCGACTGAAAAACTAACGGGAACATACTGATTGCTGCTGTTTTGAGCTTTGGCAACGCCGAAAAAGAAAAGGGCCAAGATGATAATTCGTGCCAGATTGGTGGTGATGCCGTCAGGGCTCCTGTTCCTGGTGGTGGTGGTCGTTGGCCTGTTTGGGTAAGTGTTGTTACAATAGATATCTTTGAATTTTTGTTCGGTGGGTAGTCGGATGTGGTGCCGGTGGTTTTGACGCGTGTGTATTTTTTATTGGATTTCAGGGTCGTCCTTTTGTGGATCAACATTGGGGCTGTACCGGTGCACTGTCACCAGGTCCGTAGGCCACACGATGGCCCGGAGGGCGGGGCCAGTGGGCCGTGTCCAGTGTATTGTTAGCTGTGGACGGTATGTATAGATTAATGACGGGTTATATTGCAATTCTGGAAAAGGTTGTTTTAGTAGGCCTGGATTGTTGTTTGAATTTAGTCTTGGGAATTTGGAATATCGTGTTGTTTGCAGGTTTTCTTAGTGGGGGCTTTCTTTATTTTTCAGTGGTCGGGCCGTAAGAGGCCAGTTATTTGAATGATGTAAGGAGAGGGAGGAAGGACGAAGAAAGAGAAAAGGACTAGTTCCAGAAGGTGGCGGCCAAATGCAAAAATGTGATTGAAATTGATTCTGTGATGCCAAAAACTGTGATAATTTATACATGTTGCCGGGAGCCTGATTATGCCTGTGATTTGATCCAATAATACACTTGAAGTCCACCACCAGTTAGAAGTTATGTTGTTTATTCTGGGCTTCTAAATTGGGATGGCGGGCTTTTAATTCTCATGCGGGGTGGTATTGTTAACTTGGGTCGAAAACAAGTCTAGTGATATTGCTAACACGTGCTTATGTTATTGTTTTGACGCAGATATTGAGTGCGGGTGTCCTGACTGACGTTAAGTTGTCATGCCAACGTGGGAAAAATGAAAGAGATCTGACGTTGGGGAGGCCGACGGCAGTGGTGAGACGCAGCGCCGGCGTTCTGACGCAGCGTCTGGCGGGGAACCAGACGCGACGTCAGAAACAAGATGGCGACGTCTCATCATGCAGTGGGCCTTCGCAGTGAGTCGAAATAACTGTGTTATTGTGGGTTGAGACTGTGCTATGGTACTGGAGATGTTGTTAAAATGGTTTTAATTGTGGGTGGTGTCGGTTTTAGAGCTATTGAGGATGGGGATGATCCCCACATGAAGGTGTTAGATGGGGCTATCTGGTGGATTGGGCGACCGGGAGAGTCCATTACCAGGTTATATGGGGGGGGTGGCCGGCGGTTAGTTGATCCCCACATGAGGATCAAAGTAGGTTTCTGATGAAAACTTACCGCGGGTCGATGTTGAGGGTGGTGTGAGCATCATCTCTGGTGGTTTGTACATGTATTTGCCCGTTTTTGGCTGATGCCGGAGTGGGGTGTACTTAGTGAGCTCTGCCGGGGAGTCATGGCGATCAGCTGGCCAGGACTCACAGGGTAGCTGTATGGCTGAGTCAGTGTCACTAGAGGCCAGTTGGAAATCGGGCTGTCCTTCTGAAGAGATGACCACTGTCATGTGGTGGGCTCCCTTCAAGATTCTGTACAGTGGTATTCTCCATAGAAGTGGTACCGGAGGATAGCGCTGCAGCGGGATCTGCCGGACTTGTCCCCCGATCATCGTCCTGATGTCGGACTTCCAATGGAGATCCAAGTGTCTGCCTAGGGGTGCCGTAAGGCGGGCTGGGGAGACCTTAGGGGCTGTGATGGTGGGTGCCCAGAGATTTTGTCCATAGATCATCTTGCCAACGGTGAAATCAAAGGTTTGACCGTTAGCATGAATCTTGGCCACAATTGAAGGTGTCCTGTGGCTGTCCTGTTTGCAGTAGGGCCAGTGTCGCAGGCACCTCTTGGCGGTACTCCATGTGATGTATAGGAGGGTTGCCATTAAAATCCAGGTGAACATGTTCTGGTAGCGGTCAGGCGACTGTACATATTCTAGATCTGTGTCTGGGGTCGTTGGTGGGGCTGGCCAGTCCTTGTTAGCCTGGCGTATCAGATCTTTAAAACGATCCCAACTCTCCGCATTAGCCATCTTGGGTGTTCGGGTTGCTGAGACTTGTGTGATAAAGCGCGCCAACTGATTGACACGAAGATGGTTCTTAAGGGTTAATGCGCAGCAAAGTAGTGCCAGGAGGGGTGATACCAAGTGTATCCAAGGTGAGAACTGGAGGTGATATCCCAGATGCATCAGGGAGTTGGTGGATAGGAGGGCGGATTGGTCCTTAAGTCCCTGTGCGGCTCTTTTAAGGGTTAGGGTGTCTTGAAAGAGGGGTGCTATTTTTTGATTGTGTAGGTGTTTTAATTTTTCAAAATTGGGCAGGTGAAGGGTCTGGGTAGTGGTTGCCATGGTGATGCCGGAAACATTGGCTGGAGGTTGACCAAAATGTCGCCACAGTGGTAAATTGAAATAGGCCTTTGATATGGGTTCTAGGGTGAAATTTTGGGTGCAAGATAAATCAGAATTGGTTAAAATCATGCCGGCATTTTTAATGGAGCACAGGCATGGGACTGAGATGACTGAGTATGCGTTATTTTTAATTTTGACTTGGCCTGAATCTGTGCATTGCAGCATGGAAGTTGGATGGTCAGTTATTAATAGAAAGGTGCTTTAAGATAAGGGTTGGATAAGATTTGGTATGGGTGCTGCCATGTGTGCTTTAAAACTGCAGGCATGGTGCACCGCCTCTGGTAGGTCTAAAAATAAGGATAGGGTGCATGTGGGGTGTGTGGCTGACAATAGAGGTAGGGGTAGGTTACAGCTGATAAGGTGGCCGAGGTCACACATATTTAGGTCAGCTTGTGTAAACTGTATGTAGTGTGAGTGGGTCTTGGACATAGCCAAGTAGCCGGGAAGTGGCTCCACCTGGGTGTGACCTACTGACTTAGTGTCGGAGGTGTCGAAAGGTACGGGGAAGGTTTCTATTCTAAATATAGAAAAGGTGCTTCCCCCTCTGGTTATGGGTACTGGTATGGTTATTAACAGGCTCGAGTTATGGCTCCAGTGCACATGTACTCGGCGTTGATAATAATAACTTATGGGTAGGCCTTCTAAAATAATGCCGTGGTGTGCCTCATGTAGGAGGCTGGATAAATTGTTTAAACCTAAACTGAGGTCGTCTTGTGTGATGATGGATTGGGGTAGGGTGCCCTCAAGTAGATTATTAATGGTTAAGAGCAGATTTTCCAAGTCGCTTTGGAGGTCAATTAAAGACTCTATTTGAGAATTTGCTGCTGTGAATAACATGGAATAGAAAGTGTCTTGTCTGGATTGGAGTTCTAATTTTAATAATATTGATGAGATGTTTGAATTTAAATGCTCTAATTTTCCGGAAATAAAAGATAGAGCATCATCAGTGTCGTTTTGGAATTTTGAGAAGATGTTGACAGAATTGTAATTAAATTCCGAAATATTTAACAAGAAATGTGTGGCTAATTCTACCACGTGCATTTTGGTGGCTAACTTTTTATCCAGGTCAGACATCTCAGAATTCAAAATATCAATTTCTGGTTGAGTCCCGAGGCCTATTGAAGCTCTTAAAATGTCACCAATGACTTGGCCGGGGGCATTTCTGGCTTTTCTGACGTTTGGAGGTGAAATCAATTTTGACAAGGTTTTTAGTGTTGTTTTTGACTTGGAGAATAGGCTCTGTATCATGTTATCTAGGGCATGGGCTGTGTGCTTAATGTACTGGGGTGCATCAGTGCTGATGAGTGGGCTGAGTAGTTCTGGCTGACTTAGGTTCTGGTCAAAGGTCAAGTTAAGGCTGAATGTCAATGGATAGTCCATGTAATTGGCTAGTAATGTTTGGGGTAACTTGGTAAACAGTGTGCCATAGTTGGGTCTGAAGATGGTGTTCAGATTGGTGTCTGATGTTGAGGTGCAGCCGAGGAGCAGATATAAGAATATACAGACTGCTAGGATGGCTGCTGCTCTAGAAAATGAGAAAAAATTGAAAATTTTGAGGATTTTGAAAATTTTGATGGTGGGGTTCACTTTAAAAATAACATTAGCTTAGTCACAAATGGGATGTTAGTATGGTCAAGTATTTACAAAGGTCGGGGATTCTGTGGGTGGTAGGGTTGTTGTCACATGAGTGGATTTATGCAGATGGACTGGTGCCTGTTGTCGTTGTCAGGGGCGGTACATGTGCTTGAGCATGAAACCTGTTTATCTCGAAAACAGCAAACTGGAATACTAGGCTGGCTGTATTCCTTATGGCCAATTCGCGTCCAATTCTGGAGTATTGGCGGGGTAAGTCCCTGAGGGGCTGTTCTGACGCTAGAAGCGTGCGAGCACATAAGAGTGCTATGTATGATGCAGATCTATGGTTAAACCTGCCCCATGGAGGCCGGCGGGGATTATCCCCAGCTACAGCGACCATGAAGGCTTTTATGGTTGCTGCTATGGAGTGATTGCTCATGTCCAGCTCCTGTCTCAGCACAGGGCTGCTGAGGTAATGTTTAATATCTTCCTGAGCGAGGAAGGTGATGAGGTGTTGCTGTTCCATGATTATGCTCCTAATTTCAAAAGGATCCATGAGATCACTCCTGATCCCATGTAGTCCAAGGAGGCTGTGTATGGTCCATGTAGCATTTGGGCCGTGCTTATTTGCCGGTGGGTCCAGGCTGTAAGTCATAAAGGAAAAAGGGTCTAAGTGGGCTGTGAATGGGGAAGAGGTAAAGGTGGGGAATTTGCTTGGCTGAAGAGGTTTAGTAAATTGGATTATCAATGTTAAAAATTATAGGATAGTGGAGAAGTTCTTCCACATTTTACACACACTTAAGGCTCACACCGCCATTGGTTAATAGGGGTACCTGGGCACCATGATAATAAAACTACTATCATGTACAATGCTAGAACGACTGTTAAAATCCTAAATGCTAAAATAGACCCATAAGATAGTCCTACCTGGGCTGGTTGCACGATGGGTCTGCCATGGTCCCTTTCCAGACACTTGTTGCCATGTTTAAGGTGTGGTGGTATTGGTTGTGGGTTGTGTTGTGATCAGATGTGGGTGGGCAAGCGCTTATAAATCTGAGACTGAGTTTGGCTATTTCCCAGTCTAAGATCTCCCATAGGTGGTATGTCTTGCCCTGAGAGGGGCGTAGGCCAAATATTATTGGTGGATGCAAGGGGGGTTGATCGGCCCCTTATGCAAATTAGGGTTATCCTGGCCTGGATTGGTTGGTGGTGAGATATTGTTTAAAAATAGAATATTGGGAAGCTTGGCGGGGGTGTTTATCCCTAGCCAAGGTGATATGGTCACTATGGCGACCCTGTGGGGTTTTTAAAGACCTTGAGGGTGGCGCGTTATTGATTTGTATATGTGCCACCACAGCACTTAAGGGTTGGCGGAAACAGTGGTGTAAACATGGGATACGGGTGTCAGAGATCCATCTTCCTACAATTGGTTTATCATTGGAAATAGTGGTCTTGAAGTGGTAACAAGCCGTCGCATGTGTGTATTGAAGTTTATACACAAACCGAGGATACAGCGCTGCCTTGGGCGGTCGGTATGTGGCGTGTGTAACCTAACCTAATTATTTGATAATCCATTTGCCAGTGTTTGGCGTTCCACTTAGAAAGGGTAGGTGTGTGTATATACAGTTAATCAAGGCGGTGTTGATTTTGGATGCATAGGAATTTTTATGGCTGTTAGTATAAATAGTTTGGGCATTGGTCTGTGACTGTTGCTGTCAGTGTGTTTAAGTGGTTGGTGTATTAATGGTTGATTAATTTGGTTGGGGCGCGTGGCACCTGTGGGGATTAAAGGAGGGTTGTTTATATGGATGTTTGGTGTTTGACACAACGACTTATGGTCTATAATGGACGCTTAGAGATTTTTCTTGATTTTATGGAGGGCATGGGGCTGAAGGAGATTGTTCCCTTTTTGGCTGGCCTTCCTCTCTTTTTCTTTGTTTTGTGAGTGGTGAGACTCACATTGGAGGGGTCATCCTGGTCGGGGTCGTGAAGTGAGCTTGTGGGCCCTGATTGTAGCCTTTTTATGATGGCTTTGGCGCTAGCTCTTGTGATTGGTCTCCTCAGCCTTGATACATGTACTGATTTTCTCAGTACTTTTCCATCTTGTAGCCTTTTTAAAATAGCTGTAACTGGTGAAGTTATCTTCATTATGATGTAGGGGCCTGAGTATGTGGGTTGCAACTTTTTTGATGTGCATTTGACCAGTAGGGTGGGTATATGCAAATATACCAATTGGCCTGTGTTATATGAGCTGAGTTCTGCTGAAGTATCATGTCTGGCTTTCATCTTTTTGTGAGCAGAGATCATGTTTTCTGCAGCTTTCATTTGAATATCATCCCTAAACTGTAGTAGGCTGGCCATAATTTTCTCCTTGGTGCTTGAGTCTTTTTCAGCTTTAATCAAGGACAAGGCTGCTTCAGTTGGTAGGTGTGTCTGCTTGCCAAAAACTAACAAGTTTGGTGAGTAGCCTAAAGCGCTGCTTACAGTATTATTAATACTGAAGACTACAGCTTGTAGGAAGGTTGACCAATGCTTCTGTGATTTTGATACAAAAGCTCTGAGGGATGATTCAATGGTTTGATGTTGGCGCTCACAGAGACCTTGAGACCTAGACCAATGTGCACTTCCTGTCACATGTTTAATGCCGAACTTTTCACAAAAATATTTGAATAATTTTGAGACGTATTGCTGAGCATTATCTGTGTTCAGTACTGAGGGAGTGCCATGGATACATATGACTCTTTGGAAGAAACCAAGTGCTACAATTGCAGCCGTGTTTTCTTCACTTGTCCAGGCAGTTACATGCCTGGTGGCATGGTCGGTCACCACATGTATGTAGTGAGAGCCATCAGCGGCCTTGGAAAAAGGGCCTATTGTGTCCATGGTGACATGAGAGTATGCTGTAAGTACTGGGTCACGTAGTTTCATTGGAGTTTTCAGGTTTTTGGGTCTCTTTTTGGTGGTCAGGCATGTGTGGCAAGTGCCGCAGAAATCAAAGACTTCTTTAAACATTGATCTCCAGTAATACCTAGCTCTTATGGCTGTGTAGGTTTTGACTGGACCTAGGTGTCCACCTAGGGGAGAGCAATGGGTTGCTTCCACTAAAGATTCTGTCCATTTTTCTGGGATTACAATTTGCAGTGTGGGCTCTAAGGTTTTACCCAAGTTGGTATCAGTAATTCTAAAGAGGACTTCATCCAGTAAGATGAATTGGTCATGGTTACGTAGTATTTGATTCATAAATCCTGAGTCGTGTGGCAGGCTACCTTTTTCAATGTAGTTTGCCATGGAGGATGCAAAAAGGTCTTCTTTTTGGCTTTTAATCAGTGTTTCTCTAGAAGGTGTCAGGGATTGGTGTTTACAGATTTCCTGAATTGCCCTTTCAGCTAGAGGTAGCACACGGCGGGAGAGCTTAGCTCTCTTGGCGTTTGCAGCTTTGATGGAGACCCTAGGTGACCTAGATTTGGCGGGCCTGCCTCTGGGGCGAGGACTGCTGCACTTAGGCTTGAGTGGGCGGGTCTTTTTACTGGGCGCTGATTGGCTGGCTGCTGGAGGTGTGTCGTCCTGAGACTGAGACTGTGCTCGAGTGAGTACACACAGGTCGGGATTCACACCCTGCTGCCTTTCCGGGGTGCCTTTTCTTGCTATGACGCCTTTTGGTGGTTTATTTGTGCTTCCCCTAATTTTGCCTCCTTTTAATATTGATCTAGGAGGTCCCAAACAGATGGGATTACTGGGGATTGGGTCGTCTGATCTGAAAACCTTTGTCATGGATATATCTGAAAATTGTACCCTCTTTGGTGGGAGGATACCTTTTCCTTGTGATCTAATTGGTATTGGATCATCAGAGCCAGGGGGGTATTTTCTTCTGGACAGGCAATCTGCCACTAAATTGGCTCTACCTTGTAGGTATTTCACTTCAAAATCATAGGACATAACAGTATCTATCCATCTTGCCAATCTCCCATTGGTGATATTTTCCTTTTTGTTGAAGAGGGAGACTAGGGCAGTGTGATCTGAATATACTTTGAAGTGAGTGCCGTCCACGTAATGGTGGAACTTTTTGACGGCGAAGATTATCCCAAGTAGCTCTTTGTCAGTTATTCCATATCTGGTTTCCTGAGGTGTTAGACCTCTCCCAGAGAATTCAATGGGTCTATAAAAACCATGTTCATCTACCTGTGTAATAACTGCTCCTAAGCTGAAGTTGCTGGAGTCTGTGAAGATGATAAAAGGTTTGTTATAGTCTGGGAATTTTAGGATTGCCTCAGTGCAAATTGATGCTTTGATTTTTTCAAAGGCTGTTTGGCATTGAGTGGTCCATTTAAAGGTACCCTTTGTGGCTTCATATAAGGGCTTCATTATATGGGCAAAACCTCTAATGAATCTCTTATAGAATTGTGCCATTCCATTGAAACACCTAAGGTCGTGGATGTTTTTAGGTGCTGGGAAGGTTTTAACCGGTGAGATTTTGTCTGGGGAAGGTGAGATGCCGTGTTGATCTAAGGTGAAACCTAAGAATTCCATTTTGGTGGTGCCAAATTCACATTTTTCTGATTTTAATTTGATTTTTCCTTTGATGAAAAGTTTTAGCACTTCATCTAGGTCTTGCAGGTGTCTTTCCCATGTGGGGCTGTATATGGCCACATCATCCACATAGGCTACTGCATTTCTGTATTTGCACTTCATGAGCAATTGTTCCATTACATTCATGAATGACAAACCAGAAGTTTTTAAACCCATGGGTAATACTTTGGCCATATATCTTGTGCCATTGGCGGAGAAAGTTGTTAAAGGCCTTGATTCTTTAGCTAGAGGAATTTGATGGTAGGCGCTGTATACATCCAATTTGGAAAAATATTTAGCACCTGTTCTGCCAACTTGTTGCATGAGATCGTCTGCTCTGGGGAAGGCGTAGGAAAAAGATTTTAGGTTTTGGTTAACCCATCTATAGTCCACGACTATTCTCCATCCTGAGGCTACAGACCTGTCTCCCTGGGGTTTGGGTACTAAGAAAGCTGGGGAGTTCCACTCACAGGGTTTGGTGCATTCTTCAATGACACCTTGCTGTAAATGTTTATCTAACAGCTCTCTTTGAAAAATCTCTTTCTTGGGTGACATTCTATAGGATGGTCTGTTGCAGGGTTTGAAATCGGGGATTAATTCTAATTTGACCTCATTTTCAACATTTAATCCTATAGCACTCTCATTTAATACAAAAGCCTCTCTATTTGATTCAACAATGTTTTTGATTTGTTGTTTTTGGGCCTCAGTGAGCTTGTCACATATTGTATATTTTAGAGGGTCGTCCCCTTTGGGTAGCTGATCTAGGGGATCATCTCCACAATTGATGGGGAGCATGTCTTTGTCAGAGATTATGCTGTTGAGGGAGTGTTGGCTGTTCAGTTTTCCAATGGGAATGGCTTTGTTTAGATTGTTAAGTGCGAAAATGCCTAGGTTCATGTGCTTTTTGATGTTGATGGAAAAATCATTTGGGTTGGCCACTGTTACCGGTATGATTTTTCTTGTTGACCTTGGTTCAACAAGGGCGTGTTTGATTAGTACCGGTAATGTCGTGTCAACATTTTCTGTGATGCCTGTTTTACCTATTAAGGAATCAGGTCCTAAGACGATTGCATTGAATGTGGATTCAGAATTTGGTGGCATGGTTAGACCTTTGGCTGCTCTTATGAAGTGTGGTGAAGGGGACTTGGTCCCAAAGGAAATTTTGGCCCTATATTTGGTCATAAAATTTACGCCAAGAATTATGGGTTGGTTTAGCTTTGGGACCACATGTAGTCTTGTTTTAAACTCTGTGTTATCGATCAGAAAGGTTATGGTGATGGAATTGTTGACCTGAACTGAGGATTTATCAGCTAGTAGGATAACCATACGAGATCTCCTACCATGTCTGAAATTGGGGGTTGATATGACTTTATCTGCCATTTTCTGGCTGATAAAAGAAAGGGAGGCTCCAGAGTCTACGAGGGCTCTGTAAGAACTGCCATTGATATCAACATTAACTGCGCCTTTAGTCAATTCAGTATTAATGTAAGAGGTCTTACCTTGCTGCCCATACTTACTGGTCTCGACTTTCAATTGGAGGGTGGAAATTCTCTTGTTCTGGTTCTCATAGAGGTCCTCACTGTCTGATGAGGAGTCTTCGTCACAATTCACAGGCTGGGGGTCGTGGTTCTGTTGTTCTGCTGAATTTAATTCTGCTCCATCATTCATGTGTGAAATATGGCATGTGGGGGACGTTCCAATTTTGTTGTCCAGAGTGGGGGCGGGGCCGCAAGATGCATGGTGGCCCTCCCCTGGGTCCTATTCAATATTGTCATTGTAGTGTTCTCCTTGTCCAGAATCAGGAGGTTGGTTGTCAGGATGGTTGTCTCCTGTCTTTTTGTTATCATTTCTGCCTGGTGTTGGGTCCCTAGATTTCTTTTGTTGCTGGGTCCAATCATCAGGGATCGGGAAATCTGCTGGGACTAGTAGTTTCTGGAAGGACACCTGGCGGGTGTTGGTGGGGGTGGAGGCAACAGGGATGAAAACAAAGTTAATTCTTGTGTCGCTGGATTTGGACCTGCTTTTGTTTCCTTCCTGAGATTTGCTCCTGCCTGGCGACTGATACCTGTTCTTGGAGCCTGATCTGCTGTTTGAGCCGGATCTGGGGTTGTTATAACCTTGTTAATTTTGGTTGTATCCTGACTTAGGTTTATCGTCATACTGCTTATTATTGCCATTTCCAGGGGGCTTGTTGTTATAACTGTTGTTATTGTACTGGTCCTTCCTGGATCTGTTATTGTTGTTGTTGTTGTTGTTGTTCCTTTGCCCATTGTAGTTATTATAGTTCATGGCGCACAAGTCTGAAGATTGGTTTGAGGCATGGGCTGCTTTGGCTGCTTCCATGACCAATTCTTGTTTTAATGCTGCAGTCTCGGCTTCCCTAATGCTTTTGGGGCTGTCTGAGAGTACAACATTTTTTATTTAATCTTTGAGGCCATTTATGAGATAGTCCACTTGTACAGATTCATCCAGGTTGCTGTTGGATAGCAATAAGGTCATATCTGCTATGTATTCCTCCACAGTCTCTTTGGGTTGCTGCTTTCTGTTTCTATATCCTTTGATTATTGTGGCAGGGTCAGGCTGGTTGAATCTGCTGAGAAAGGCGGTATAGACTGCCTCAGTGTCATACATGATTGGTTTGTCAAAAATGTTTGTGAAAAACCATTGTGCTGCTCTGCCCTTTAAAAAGGTATACATACAGGATGCATGCATTGTTGGGCTGCGGGGGTATGCATTTCTTATATAGAATTTGAATTCTGCCAGGAATTTGGCTGCAGACCTGTAGGGCGAGGGCTTGTCAAAGGGTTCTGGCTTGTTAAAACAGCTTAATTGAGCAGATGTGAGTCGCTCGGGTTCAAAACTCCTGTATCCAGTAGGAGCGGAGAAATTGGATTGTCCTAGATTTGGTATCATTGGTGTGGACTGAGCTGCAGGCTGGTGGGCAGCTGCTTGGGCAGGTGGAGTGTTTGTAAACAAACCATACATTGGTATAGGGTTGTTGTAGGGCGTGTGTGCCTGGTGGGGTATGTATACATGGTTGTAAACACTGCCTGAAAGTGATGTGGGGGCTACCGGTGATGGACGAGTGGTAGAGGGCGCCATCTGGTGGGTTGTGGCTGAACTACCAAATCCTGCATGTGTGGCGCCTTGTTGGGTGGGCGTGGCACCTGTTGCTATGGTTCGGGTGGTATTTTGGAAAAGGCTTGGGGGGCTGAGCCTGTATCCTACCGGTAATGATGTCGGCATTCTGGTAGAGGTGCTCATAACCTGTGAAGGTTGGCCTGAAGGGGGTAGCCTAGTGTTGGTGGGTGAGAAATGGCTGTTTTGGCCTTGGCTGGTAGGTGTTCTTGTCCTATCAATGGCCCTGAATATTTCAGATCTCATTCCATCAATGTTTCTGTTGATTCTGTCAGACAGATTGGCTGATGCTATTTCAGACCTTCTCAGGACGTCAGCATTGTCTTGAGCTGCTCTTCTCTGAATTTGGCTAATGTCATTCTCCAGGTGCGATTTCCAAGTGTCCATGTCATTCAACCTGTCATTTATTCTTGACAGTTGGCAGGAGGAGTCGTCTCCAATCCTTTTTATTTCAGCAGACAATAAGTTCATTTGTCCTGTTAATAGGTTGGAGAGGGAGTCATTGACTGCCTGGGTGCATTGTCTATGTTCCTCGTCATGTCATCCTGGTTGTACTCTAGAGGTGGAGCTGCGGTGGCCATGTTTGGGTAGGCAGGTGCTCTGTGCAGGTGGGGGAAGGTTACTTCTGTGTCTTCCTCAGAGGTGGATTCTGTTTGTAAATGGGCGGGGAAAAGACTGCTTCTGTGTAGGATGGGAGTAGTGGCCACGAGGTCGCCTCTTCTAGCTGCAGAGTCCAAGCTTCTTTGAAGTCTGTAGAATACAGGTGTATTTGGCCTTTGAGGGGAGGATGATTGTACCCTTCTCCTGGGTCTATGGGTGGGGTATGGCCTTTCAAAGGATCTGGCTCTTGGAGGCGTGCTCAGGGATGAATTTGGTGCTGGAGGTGTCGCCTTGTCTTCCTCAGAGGTAGAGTAGGAGTAGTAAGGCCTAGGGTCTCTTCCAGGTGGATTGCTATTAGGCTGTGGGTTTTGGTGCGGCCTTAGCAAGTTGGTGAGATTGGAGTTGTCTTGCCACTGCTCTTCTAAAATATGGTTTATCCTGTCTAGAAAAACAGAGGGACTCTCACCACACTGGTAGCTTGGTGTAGCTCCGGTTGGTATTTGCTGTGCACGTCCTGTGTTGAGTCTGTTTTCTCTCCACCTGTGGATTGCTGAGTCTAGCCTGCTCCTCCAGTAATTGTCTGCTACTGATGGGTGGGCTTGGATGTCTGGTACAGTGAGGTTGTCCCAACTTAGGTCAGGTGCGCACTGTGGATCAGAGTCACTGCTGGGTGAGGGTGACCGTCCAGCAGCTTCCAGGGCTTCCTGCAGGCTATTGGATCTTTCCTCTAGATGGCTATCTAGGTGGAGGTAACCAGGTGATTGATTTTCAGGCGTGCTGTATGTGGTACTTTGAAGACCACCTAATCTCAGGGGTGGTGATTCTGAGGGTGAATAACCAGGTAGGGTGAGGTTTAAACCTGGTGGTGGGTCTCCTGCTGGTGTACTGGTGGTTGGTGGAAAGATGAGTGAGCTGCTCCCTCCACAGGTATTTGTAGTAGGAGCTGCTCACCCAGCTCATCCTAAAAATAGTATCAGGTGAGCTAAATATAGTAACTGGGGAACTCCAGTGCAGGTATGTAGGGGGGATCCCAAACATAGCACTGGGGTTCACAGAGTTCAGTGTGGTTCTAAATATAGCTGCTGGGAACTCCCGGTATGCTGTGAGCTGCTCATGATCAATGGGCATGTCCTCCAGCAGGGGGAGTTGTTTCTAAACATTGTCTGCTAGGAATTTCCAGCATGCAGCGAGCTGCTTGTGATTGACGGCGTATCCTCCAGTGGGAGGAGGCGGGGTCACTGAGTGCAGTTGACACCGCCAGCCTTTGGTCTATGGGTATGGCTTGGCTTGATGGTAGACTCGGACACTGGGTTACATGGTAGAGTCAAAGGTGAAAAATAAATATGATAAGTACAATACCTATAACGGTCTACTGACAATATGTGACTCATCCTTACAAAATGGTACGGAAGTCGCACATACAAAATGTTTAGTTATTGGCATATTCATTTACAGCTCATCAAGAGCTTTCATTTGGTATATAACACTTGCCTATTTGAACCAGGTGGTCCTCTAAGGATCTTCCGTCGGTAAATTTAGTCGGATGAATTAAAAATCGATTAAACTAAAATAATTGACATTTTAAATATATATTAATTTATGAATCCTATATAATTCCCATGTAATTCTATATAACAAAGAAAACTATAGCTATGTCTTCTAGGCATTTGGGGCTTAAATTCAGGTTAGTAGGCAAGAATTCTGAAAGATATCTACCCATAGGTTAGAAAAATGTAAAAATATCAATTTTAAAAAATATGATATTTTTGACACTATACCACTTGAGCAGCCTATATCTAGGCTTCTAAATGTGCGACTTCAGTACCACTTTGTTAGGATGGGTCACATATGTTCTTCAGAGAGGTTTAGATGTTCAAAAGCACAGTAGTCATGTGATACATCATGTCTTATATAGAAACATAATCCACCTCCGGTCTTAATATTACCCTTACCATCCAGAGTTTGTCTATCTAATCTATATCTAGTATAATTACAAAATTGATATGAAGTTTCAGGGTCTTCACACTTTAACCATGTCTCGGAGAAGGAAAATATTTCAATCTTATCATTATACAGTTCTGTACATATAGGGTAGTTAGCCCTTAGGATTCTGGCGTTTAAGTGAACAATATGAATACCCTTGGTGCCAGCCAGCTTAATTACGTCTTGTGACATATTAGAGCTTGGAGTACAACCAGATATTTCCACTCTCTCCCTCGTCCATTCTGTGCATAGTTAAGAGTATAATCAGTATTTAAGTCAATATAGAATAATTGGTACAGTATAATAGTAGATAATTTAGGTACAATATCACGGGTAAAGGCCTTTATGCCCCCCATGGTACCGGTAAGTTCTAAGTCTTTAGCTAGATTCAGTGGGCATAGGGGGGTGTAGAGAAAAAAGTTTCAAGCTGGTATATAGGTTAAGAAGTGATCAAGTTTCATCATCCTTGGGTCAATTTGGCTATCAAGAAGTTTCCATTCAGGTTTGGGGTAGATTCAGATCTTGATTTCGAGCCATTTCAGCAGTTTTGAGCGGGTCTTCACTGGTATATAGCCTACGTACTTCTACCAGAATTTCTCCTAGCTTATTAGCACAGTTAGACCTGGCCACATTGGCTATTATTATGTCCGCTTTCTGGCCTAGGTGGTGCCCACATCCGTATGTTCTGTTGCTTGTGGCTTCATACATGTATTTACCTTTTAAGGCTGTGAGTTTGTTCCTGAGGAGAGGATTATTGAATTTGGTTTCAACAAGTTTGAACATAGTAGCTTCCTCTTCGTTGAACCATTCATTTGATTTTTTACAGTTTTTGGCTGCATACATTGCCTACATAGGTGTACTAGCTGCCATAACTTTTCGAAGTACATGGGGTTGGTTAGATTTGACACACATTTCTGCACAATAAGCCCTTTCAACTGAGTCAAACATCTGACCATGGAACTGGATTTGGCAAGGATATAGGTTTGAGAAAACTGAGTGGGGCCCTTGAAAACCATCAGGGGTATCGATTGTCTTCGCATTTTCAAGAGATAGACCATGTGGAAGGTTGCTTAACTCCCCATAGCCATAGGTAACACCATCAACAATAATGGTATTCCCTCGTACACTAGAGTTAATCTGTTTGCTCCTGGCTAGGGCTTGAATGGATCTAAGGTCCTTCTGGATTTGCTTTTCTTTAGGAGACATGTCGTCTGAGAGATGAACCCCTTTCCAGGTAACATTATTTCTCAACTTGCTGATATTGGCAAAGATTAAAGACTTGTAGTGAGTAGCAGTGAATATGACAATTATTGGCCTATTTCTGGGCTTGAACTTGGGGTCATTTCTCTGATGAGGGGTTGGATCTAGTTTCCTGCCTCTTCTATACACAGCTTCTGCACAGGTATTGTCAAAGGATAGACCTAAGTCTTGAATTGATTGATCTAGTTTGTCCCTTAACGTTACAGGTGAATCTTCACTAATCCCATCTATTACAAGGATTTTCCTTTTCCGATCTGTCTCCATCTTTATGAAGCTTTCCTCATAGCTGTCACAACTAGATTTGACCTTGTTGACATCGTTAGAGTTTTTGGTTATGCTGTCACTATGGCCAGTTAAGGTAGTGTCAATCGTGTCAATGCGGGTTTCTAGCTGTGGGAGAGTGACTTTAGATTTGACAGCGCCTTCATCACCGTAAATGCGCTTTTCTAATCCTTGAAGTAATTCAAGTGTACGTTGGCTAATAGTGGCCTGGAGGTTTAACCTAGTGTCGATTTCATTTATTTTGTCAATAATATCTTTGGGTTTGGCATTGTAAGTTAGAGGTGGGAGAAGCGGCACGGTTTGGTCTCCGCTGGTTTGTTTACCTTTGAAATGTCCGCCATCTTGGGCAAGCCTTTCTCGTCGAGACAGAGTAGAGGTTTAGAGCTATTTTTCCTGGTCGATATGGTGTTGGAGGTACTCATTTAGGGTGATATTGTATAATCCAAGTATTCATGGAGAATGTGTGCGAAAATAATCGATGAGCAATGATCACAACCGGTAAATCGATAAGTTTTCCTCTAGAGCCCGTTTGCCTACGTCTTCTAGCCGTGTGCCATTTTCCCGACTCTGTCGACAGGCAGAGCCAGACTAACGCCTTCCCCGGCCCCAGGTAGGAGCTGGAGCGAGGCAAACAGTGCTGCCACCACCCCGCAGTGACCAGGGGTCGTAAGGACCTGTAGTGACTACCGGTGATGGGCGCACCGCTCGAAACGCCCTCTCGAGGAAGACGCTCACACTATATCACGATCTACGAGCCCCTACACTACCCCCACCAGAATAAGGAAAGGGGTGTGTAAAAAAAAAGAACATATTAACAGTGGAACAATTTCGTTATTCTATATTAAAGGAGCTCGAGGTAATAAACAAGAGTTCAAAGTAGAATGTGATATATTATTTGTGTGACATCTTAGTAATTGGAGTCGGCAACATATAATTATTTAAGGTAAATTAAACATATTAATACACTATAAACACCAAAGGAGATGGATTGAGACAAGTTCGAAAGAACATGTTCGAATACGTACATAGAGTATTTAACGTATGTTGTTAATGACATACCATGTTTGTAATTATAAATGGTAATATATGTTACATAACCCGAAAAGAAAATTTTTTATAGTTCACATATGAACCCTATATAATAGTTTTTTTTTAACACAGTTTACAGTAACTGTGGGTTTTTTTACATTTACATATATATATATATATATATATATATATATATATATATATATATATATGTGCACAATATTTCACGAAGCGGGAAATGTTGGTATATATTGAGACACATAGAGGTCGCTGTTGTATGTATCACTACTCACATTGGTCTTGGGACTATTTCACACTTCCACCTTACCCGCCATATTTGTCAAATCACTGGTACAACACGGTTCAATTTTTTCTTGTCATTGTCATTTTGAATTATTCATCATGCCTAAGAAATGTGATAAATGTCAGGAGGAATATGATGGCAGGAAAACTACTTGCCCTTTTTGTGCTGATGATGAAGATTACATCAAGAGGAGAAATGAACGCCGGGCAAGCGTCAGGAATGGAAATATCCTGGACACTGGTACCGTGGGGGCCAGTGCCAGTGTTGCTGATAACTTGGATGACAGCCTTCAGGATCTCTCAGACATGTCTTCAGTCATCCGTGAGTTCAATAGGTTGTCAGTAAGATTAAATGACCGGATGAATAGTATAGAAGGTTTAATATTGGACATTGGAACTAGACTTCCTCGGCAGAGAGATCCTGTCCAAGATGGCGGTGGTGGGGCGAGTGGCGGGACTCATACCAATCCTGTCAGGAACCACCGCTTCAACTTCAGTGCCACTCCTGATCAACCTCATGGGGAATACCCAGCAGTTCCTCCAGGTAGCCAATCTACTGGCAATCAAGGAACTACCAATCAACAGTCAGGAGTGTCGGCCACTTCAGAGTCTGGTCGACAAATTTTAGGCAGAAATGACTCTGCCATGGAGCCGGCCCATCAGGCTCATGTTCAAAGTATTGATGGAGGTGCCCGAGGTGGAATTTCGGCAGAGGCGGCGGCTGACGGCGCAGAACCAGAGAAAGACGACCCAAATGCCTTGAGTAAGTTTGATCTCAGAAGATTTCTTCCTGCAGCAGATAGAAAGAAACCATTATCTGTTGAGTCCCCTGAGAAACTGATTTATTTATTAACTAGACTCATGGAAGACTTATCAGCAAGGGGCTTTGATGTGTCTGGCCTTTTACAGCATATTTCATTCATCTCTTGGATGGCTTCTTCGGGTATTTATACTACAGAGGCACTGGTGGATTATGATTATGAGGTGCGCGACAGAGCACGAATAAGGGGTTGCAAGGCATTTACTGGTGGCGATACACATCTGGCTACAATGTATTTAGGTGCTACTGGTACTAAGGTATACAAGCAGCAGCAGAACAGAAATGCTAACAACTCCAATCGTGGTCGGGGCGGAAATAATTACAGAAGTGGTAATTATAACAACAGGGGTAGAAGCAGTGGATTTACCGGGTGGCGTAGAGCTGCAGCAGACCGTGACATTTGTTTTGAACATGCCCAGGGCAGGAGGTGTGACGGGTGCCGTTTCAAGCATGAGTGTACCTGTGGCTCAAAGGACCACCATATGTTAAACTGTCCCCACTTCCCCCGTCGTAGGAATGACGATGGCGGTGCAGGAAATGCATGACTTACTTCTGAAGTTAATGTTGTTCACACCTGTTCAGGCGATCCCGTCCCAGTAGGTCAAGAGGCTGTTGAATTAGATAATTCTAGTGTGACAACAAACAATTCGACTGACTCATCCGCCATGTTGGATTCCCAATTAGGTCATGTGCGCGACTCTGATTTTTGTGTACTTGAGAATATTAATGAGTCGGAAAAAAGTGATTGTTACGAAGATGCACATATCAATGGTTGGGTGGAAAATGCTACTGTTGATGACAATACTGATTGTGTCAAAAATTATTTTGATGTAGAAACATTGAGCGAGTTAGGTCGGGACGCTGGTTGGGAGCGTAAATGCGCCGGTCTTGGTATCGCGCCACTTGCAGTGGAGGTTTCTAAAGATGGCGTCGCTCATGTCGAGATCTGCTGTGTACATGATTCTTTGTGGGAATCTTGCCCTGAATTTGTGAGTATTTCTACAGAAATTAACTTGTTGAGGCATTGTAGTGAATTATTCAATTGTAGAGTGCCTCTTTACGTTGTTGAAGTTGTACCGGGTAGTTGGGTGCCTGTCTGGCGTAGTTGTGTAGCTGGGACTTGTACTTGTGTATATACGTTGGAGGGGGAGGTCAGTCAATTAAAACCATGTCAATTTGTTGCAATTTGATGTGATAACTGAAGACGACTTGTATGTTGTAACAGGTATGTACAGGGGTTTTAGAATAGTAGATCATGGTTGTTCTGCCTCTTACTACTGTAGCAATTATGCCTCCCTACCTGGTAGCAAATTTGCGGGGGATATGTCCCAAAAATTAAAGACGAATTGGCGTCTGGCAAAGTCAGAAAAGTAAACCGCCAACCTAGTTGTGTACATGCCATGGGAAGCATTGAAAAATCGGATCATACACTCCGCCCAATCACTGATTGCTCCAAACCAGAAGGTCTAAGCATCAACAATTACATGAATTCTTGTTGCAAAAAATTCAAATACAAAAGTTTGGATGATGTGGTGGAAATGTTAGAGGAGGGCTGCAGCTGTGGGGTAACTGACATTTCTTCAGCCTACCGCAGTGTATGTGTGACTCCCAGTCACCGTAAATTTCAGGGTTTTTCCTGGGATATGAAGGAAGGTGAGGGAAATGAATTGTATGAAGATCTACGCTTGTGTTTCGGTTTAAAATCGGCACCATACATTTTTACCATGATCTCTGACTTTGTTGTAAAAATTGGCCTAGATAAGGGGTTCAAAAATTGTTGCAACTATTTAGACGATTTTTTGGTCACAGAAAAATCTGAAGGGGCTTGTCATGCTTCCCAGGACAACTTGTGTATATTTATGGAAGGATTGGGGTTTGAGGTTGCTTGGAAAAAACAGGTCTCACCCTCAACACTTGTCAAGTATCTGGGGATATGGATAAACACTAATGATATGACACTATCAGTTGGTGAGGACAAGTTATCTCGAGCAAATGCGGATATCAATGACTTGTTATCTAAAAAGGACTGTAAAAGAAAGGACTTAGAAAGACTTGCTGGATTGTTGGCACATTGTGCAACAGTGGTTCGAGGCGGTCGAACCTATGCTAGGCGCTTGTATGATTTTCTAGCAGACACAGAAGGTCAAGACAAAGTGACTCTTACTGACTTGGTAATATTGGACTTGAACTGGTGGAAAACCTTCATGTGTTGGTTTAATGGCAAGGCAAGAATTCTTCACCACGCCGGTAAATGTTGGAATTACTGCTCAGACGCTTCTAAGTGTAATGGTTCGTATTGACTTATATGCTGGCTGGCTCTTTGGCTCGCTTACCACTAGAAACACCAACACAACACGAGTAGTTCGGGTTGGGCAAAGCCCCAGAAACCCCTACCTCTCGGGTAGGACTTTATTCAACTCTGGTCTACAGGTTAAGCTGCGCGTCTGGACTGGACCAGGTCCAGTCACCTTCTGCCGCTCGTCCGGCTCCTTAGTAGGAGCTGGACGCGAGGCATGGTGCCGCCCCCTCTTGTACCAACGGGGGATCACGAAGCGACACCTAGCTGGCATAGAAGGAACAGGCACCACACGAACACGTCTCTCGGATGAACGGCACTAATATATATACGACGATACCGGCCCCTACACCACCCCCACTAGACTATACCTAGGGTTGGGTGTAATTAACAAGTACCTATTGTTAACTTTATACAGTAATATCATACACAAATAGGTAAGTCTATATATACAGTTCTTATAGAATATAGAACACTTAGGGGCATTATAAATAATATGTACATAATGAGGCATCGTCGCATATAACCCGAAGTAATGATAATTAATAATAACAAATAGGAAGTGGCGCCTTATGCACCATCGACCTATGGTGATATATAGTAACAGTGTTACAATGATGTTATTATTATAAACGAGACGCATTTAAAAGTTGTAGACGAGTAATCAGATGATATGAATAAAATTTTACAGTATTAACTAACCGACCCGAGGTGGGGTAGATAACCCGAGAAAAATTTTGTTTGTTTTAATTACAAGAATATAGATATGATATAAAAATATACTGATAAATATAGGCGTCCTACCAGGGTAGCAGGATCACCCTAACAATATACCGGACTTCCGGCGAATCTGGAACGACTGGTTTCTGCAGCTCCATCCGGCGACATGTGTGTGGTGGCAAGCCACGTTGCTGTTATGTTGTGCCCTGATGAAGATGGGAAGATGGAGTCCCGGTTAGGTGTGGTTATCCTTTTGTTGTTTCGGATTAGCGTCCATCTTCACTGCAGGTTCCGTTCCAGATTAAGGGTCCAGCGTAAGGAACAGTGCCTCTGGCATGTTAAATGCTTTTACCTCGGGTACAAAGAAGACACCGTCAGATGGACACTTAAAGATCTTCCGGATCCGTGTCCATCTTCTCAGCCGACTCCACTGAGGCAGATGGAGCCGAGCTGCTACAGCTGCTCGCAGAGAGCGCCGCGGAAGCCTCGCTGGGCGTATCGCTCCCCAAGCTCAAGGCCCTCATCACCGCGGATGGACTGTCCATTGCCTCGGATGCAGGTGAAGCAACCGTGGCAGTTGGAGCAGTCCGGGTGACAGAAGAGGCCGGAAGCAGGGGAGCTGCCGGAACTGAAGGAGCAGCCGGGACCGGTGGAGTGGCCGGAACCGGTGGAGCAGCCGGGACCGGTGGGGCATCCGGTGGGGCATCCGGGATGAAGATAAGGGATGACGGTAAGCCGTCCCACTCCTCCAGGTGTTTCCCGAATGCCAGGAAGAATTTGAGGTCAGCCTCCTTGAACCTGTGAATGTACCTGGCGTTCTCAGCTTGGTGGAACTCCTTAAGCTTTTCAGCTTCCATCTGCTGACGCCGGCAGGATTCGAGAGCCTCCTCGACTTTCTTCCTTTCCAGCTGCCTGATTTTATCTTCCTCCCTCTTCTGGACTTCGTATACCAGATTGAGGGTGGCTTCAGTCATCACCCGCCAGTAGTCGACCGACTTCTGGCGGTGCAATGCCTGCCACTCTGCCATCAGCTCGTTCTGGATCTGAACTGTTTGGACATCCCGGTGGTCAACAAACGTGTTCGGATCCTGAAGACCTGACAGTGTATCCGAAATTAGCTCCATCAGGGGCGCCCGAGGGCCCGTTGGTGGAGCTATTGCTGGTGGAGGCGCGGTGACTTCCACTGAGGCAGGTGGAGTACCTGCTGGAGGAGCAGACGGGCCCTCAACCATTATGCCACCCCGGCCTCGGCCATCACCCGGGGAAGCTTGGGTGGACTCCAGCCCACCACGGCCTCTACCACGGGGTTTAGTCCGACCCAGGGAGGTTAGGACCTGCGACTCGGGTCCAGCTGGTCCCATAGCAGGGAACTTCGTCGCGTACTCACTATACGTGGGGCGCTTGCCGGAAGATCCCTCTCCAGCCCAGTAAGACGAATACGCAGATGGGGGAGCGAAGACTTCGTCCCCATCATCATGGCTGCCAGAGGCTTCGCCCGGGCGTTGTTCCGCGGGTGCAGGTGTGGAGGTGGAAGGTGTGGCTGGGGTGGCCGCCTGGCTAACCGCCCTACGGGCCTGGTTGCTGGGCATATCTAGAGCCGAGACTTGTTGTCCCGACTCACGACGATCAGCTGGGTTGGCTGGTCTTGGCTGGTCCTTGCTACCTGAAGGGCTTACGGACCGGTCTGCTCGGGTCCTTTTGGAAGCACCGGTAGCCGTGGTTGTGCCTCCGCCGGGACCCTTCGAGCGGGCCTTGGCCTTCTCCCGCTTATCGTCCCCTCGCCACTTTTTCACCTTCAGGTGCACCTCACTGGGCATCCCGAACTTTGTGGACGAGAAGATGATTTGAAAGAAGGTCAACAAGTTGCCACTCTTCCATGAGCAGAATCCGGTCTCGAACGCCTGCTCCTTAACGTCTTTCACGCTCAACGAGGCCCAGTTAGCTAGGAGCTCGTTGAAGCACTTGATGGCTCGTTTCCTGGTTTTCTCCAGGCCGATACCATGGGCTTTCTGCAAGTGCAGAGCCATGTCTCGGCGCCGGTGAGTGCTGAACGAGCCATCACACTGTTTGCTCGGGCGGTCTCCGAGCACACACATCATCACAGGCTTGTGGTGCATGTGATGTTCTACGATGTGCCGAGCGAAGCGAGGCTTCGTCTCGAACATCTTCTCACCCGTGAGAGCCAGCTGGCATGACTCGAATGGGCACCTTCGGCGGTTGCCGGTTGGTCCCCATTGGGTCATTGCCCACTGAACTTTCGTCCGGGCCTCGTAGCTGTAAATTGACCCCAATTTGGATTTCAGCTGGTCATTCCAAATGAGGTAGAATTTACCTACTGGCGTATCTGAGGGGCCGGATTTCATCCACTCCTCGTCATCGCTGTCACTGTCCTTATTGACGGCGCCGGGACACATGTAGTGGACCGTGTCATAGGCACAGTCCGCGAAGCAGCGGGGAGTCCGTTCCTTGAACCCCTCGGCTGCATTCTTCCACATCCATTTCTGATTGTCGTCCTTCGGGACATCCGTGGTCATTTCTTCCCACGTTGTCACGGACTCCAAATCAGATTTGGCCGACTCGGGCAGTTCTGGATCGCTGTCGCTGTCCTCACTGTCCGTGTAGATACCTGCTCCCCTACGGCTGGCTCGGCTGGTGGTGGTAGTACCAGCTGAAGCCTTGGTAGAGGACTTGGCGCTTTTTCCGCTGGTACTGGCAGCGGAAGCTGCAGCAACCGAGGTGGCTACTGTGGTGGTTGTGGTGGTGGAGGCGGGCGCCTTCGGCTGGCCCTTACCCCTCGGTTTGGTGGGGGGCGTAGGCTCTGCCGGAGACGCTTTCGCTCCATTCTTCTTCTTCCGGCGCTGAACCTTGGTTGGCTGCGCCGGCATCTCAGGACTGGAATCCGACTCCCGTGGATTCCTGTCCTCTGTACGAGGGCTCCTCCTGCCGCTGACCGGGGAGTCAGAGTCGGAAGAGACCTTGGATTTCAGTTGGGCCTGCTGTTTGTGATGGGCCCGGCGAGCTGCGGTGAGCTGCTTCTGCTGCTTGGCAAGCTCGGCTCGCTTGGCCTCGACAGCAGCCTGCTGGCGCGAGATGTCCTCTTCCGAGATCTCACCAGGTGCGTCCGGAATGTCGGCAGCTGGGTCGGTCTCGGTTGTGGACCTCTCGATGGCGATGCGTACATCCTCAGCCTCCAGATCACTCTCGGTGAGAGAACCCTTCGGCGCAGGTTTGCGGGTCAATCGCTTGACCCGGTCGGTTTCCACCGAGGACAAAGTGACTGTGGAGTCTGTATCCATGTCGGATTCAGACTCTCTTAACTCCGAGGCCTTTCGGGTGATGCCCTCGGAGATCAGCACGGCTCGGGCCAGACTCTCGTTGACCGCCATCTTCTCCGCTAACTTCAGGTAGTTGCGGAGCCAAGAGACTGGCATATTGTCAGCCAACTCGTCACTGCACGAGTCCATAACCAGAGTCTTGAAGTCATCTGGTATGGGCTCGGGCACGCCTTGCTGCGCCGCCAACGGTCCACATCCGAACATGGAGGCGTGCATAGGGATGTAGGTCCCCCAGGAGGTGTACACCATACCGGCCTCGCGATCGACGTGTGCCATACGTTCGATCCGAGTCTTGAATCCCGGAGGATACATTGGAATGTCCAGGACATCCACTTTGCTACCCGAAGCTGCTGCTGTAGACGAGTGCTCCGGGCGTGGTGGTGGAGGTGGCATCCTCTCCCGGTCGGTGGCCTCGGCCATAGCCGAGAGCGTCCGGGCGGCCTCCTCTGCCGAAGAATCCATAGATTCCTCGACCCGAGACGGGACCTTCGGGTCCTCGCCTAGCTCCAACAGAACGTTGGCAGTTTGACGCGCGGCGTCAATCGTCCCCTGTGCCATGGCACTGAGGGCGACTTCCAAGCGAATTGGCGTCTGTGTTGGACTCCTCCCGAAGGATTCGTCCAACAAAAGGGTATCGTTAGACAAGCTAACCCGACAGCTAAGGCCTGTAAACTGCCAACACTAACTAAAGCAAAAACGGGTGGCGTCTAACCACCACGAGTCCGCTCTAGTTATGACCAGTATGACGTCAGAACTCTCGTCTCGCGAGATCCCGCCGTGGCTATCCGGTGACCTAGTTCCGCGCTTTCCCGCCGCACCCGCGGCGCCACCTAGAGAACTAGATCCGAACTAACATTCGACTTGACATGCGAAACGCGGCCTACCACCCGAGTGCTATCTGCTCGAGTTTGGCGGTGTATACAACGCTTCAAAGCGAATGTACCGGTTAATCCGACCGCCGCTCACGGGATACAGCTACCCGGGGAGGGCGCGTTCGGCATCTCCAGCCGTGGAACGTATGTTACCCGCCTACGGCGGACAACACGCAGCAGCTCGTTGTGTACTGAGTTAGGTTACGGCAGACCTCAACCGGGGACTGCGTCTAACGCCTTCGGTTAGCCTTTTATTTTTCCCGGCTTTACGTACGGCCTTTTCTGGATTCCGCTTAGCCACTGCGGGCACCTTCCCATACGTAATGCCTTCACTCAGCGAGACATTTTTCCTTTTCTTACGATTAGGTCGTCTTCTTTTTCACCATAACCTCGTCTCCCGGCGTCTTTCTCGGCCGGCCTCTAGGGCGCTTCATCGGTACTACCACGCTCGGTCCGCTAGGGACAGATACAGGTGGTTTGCAACCGAACTCCCTCTCAGCCTCTTCGCGTCCCTTCCAGGGTCGAAGTTTTTCGACATTTGTCTTCCATTTCCTACCAGTTAGGCAGTCCTCCATCATCACCGTGGACTCGGAGATGACACGAATAATTTTAAACGGACCTTCCCAAGGCGTTACGAGCTTCAGCTTCTCTAGCGGCTCGTAATAACTTGGTACTTTGTCCCCAATATTAAAACGAATTCGTTTAGCATTGGTGTCATAGCCCTCCTTCTGCCACTTCGCACTCTTCAGCAGTTCTTTCCGAACGGCCTCGTATGCCTGTTTGAACCTATCCCTTAATGACTCCACAAACAACACAGTGCAGGGCGCCTCCGGGTCTATCCCAACCACTCCATACACTAAGTCGGCGGGCATTATGATGTCCTCGCCGAACACTAGCATGTTAGGAGTGCAATTAGTGGATGAATGGACAGTGTTGTTGTAAGCATGTACCACAAACTCGCACTGTTCATCCCAATCATCCTGGTGGGTATTAACCAGGGGCTTTAGTACTTGTATGAGGGTTCTGTTGAAACACTCTACCTGCCCATCCGACTGTGGTCGGTATGGATTTGTTCGGGTCTTGCAAATGGCTAGGTAATGGCACATTTCCTGCCATAGCTCCGACTCGAACTCCCTTCCTTGGTCGCTGTGCATCATAAGGGGAACACCCAAATGGAGCACCCAGCCTTTCACAAATGCCTCCGCACACGTGGCGGCTTTGTGGTTAGGAAGGGGGAACACCCGAGTGTACTTGGTATAATAGTCGGTTACGACCATCATACAAGTATTGTCTCGGGGCGTCGTTTTAATTCCGCTGATGATATCTATCGCCACTCGAGCGAATCTGATACCAAACAATTCCTGGGATAGGGGTTGCTTACCCAGGCCGGGTCCCGGCTTGTTTTTACAACAATCCGGGCAAGTGGCGATCGACCGGAGCAGGTCGCCTCTCATACCGGGCCAGTAGTAACGCCTTTGTAGGCGCTCTATTGACCTTTTCTTACCGAAATGGCCACTCGTTTGATGACCATGGCAATAATACATGATATCCCTCCTCATCGGGGTGGGTATCACTATTTGCAACAGCCTACCATTGGTGGGAGTTGTCTTCCACCTACATAGTATGCCGTCTCGGATCTCTACCTCGGTCCATTGGGCTAGCAATCGCCTCGCCTCCCTATCTTCTAGGGATACTAGCGGCCTTGCCGGTTTAATACCTGACCGTAGGTATTCCATTATGCGCGCAGTGGTGGGATCCGACTGTTGGAACTTCTTGATGGTCTCCGGGGACCAATCGGGATAGCTACACACAGCCTCCTCCCAGGGAATACGGGGGGTGGTATAATTAAATACCAACCCGGCTACCACAGCATTGTGGGCCCCGCAGTCTTCACAAGTGGCATTTTGGCACCTTCGGATAGGTCGTCTCGACAAGGCATCCACATTGATGTGTTTAGCACCGGGTCGGTGCTCTATTTGTTTATGCTCTAATCCGAATTCGGATAGATGAGCTAACCATCGTCCAATCATCCCCTCGGCGTCTTTAAAGTTAAGGAGCCACCTAAGAGATGAATGGTCTGTTCTTAAGGTAAAGTCACTTCCCCAAAGGAAATGCTTGAACTTCTTCGTATACACCACCACAGCGAGGAGTTCTCGTTTGGTGGTACAATAATTTCGCTGAGTCTTGCTTAACGTGTTGCTAGCAAATGCTATTGGCACTTCGACTCCCTCCTGGACCTGAGAGAGAGCTGCCCCAATTGCATCGTTGCTCGCATCGGTGTCTAAGATGAAATGTCCCTCGGGAGTGGGATATTTCAACACGGGTGTATTCCTAAACAAATCTTTTATTTTATTAAAAGATTCTTCTTGCTCGCTGGTCCATGGGAATGGGTCCCGTGCCCTACCCGGGGTCCAGTGGGCTAAGCACTGCATGGGGAAGCTAACACGAGAGTGATTCGGTATGAAATCACGGTAATAGGAACAGAATCCTAAAAATGATCTCACCTCCTTAGCACTCGTGGGTCTTTCCCAATTTTCCACAGCTTCCAATTTTTCCGGATCTGCACTCACTCCGTTAGGAGTAATGATCCTTCCCAAGTATGTGATTGTTTTCTTAAACAAATTACACTTCTTGGGTTTAAGTTTAAGACCGTTTGATAGTATCCGGTCGAGGACCAATTGCAGATTCGCCAGGCATTGCTTGAACGACTTGCCGAATACGACCACGTCGTCCAAGTAGACCAAGCATTTCTTCCACAAAAGATCACTCAGTAAGGATTCCATCATAGCCTCAAATGTAGCGGGGGCGTTACACAATCCGAAAGGTAAGACATTATACTCGAATAGCCCCATATGACTGGAGAACGCTGTTTTCTCCTTGTCATCGGGGTGCATCGGTATTTGCCAATACCCGGACTGTAAATCCAAGGTACAGAACCATTGGTTTCCGCCCAAGCTATCTAAAGTCTCGTCTATCCTTGGTAAAGGATACGAGTTCTTCTTTGTTATACCGTTCAGTTTCCGGTAGTCGACACAAAAGCGGATTGTACCGTCTTTCTTAGTGGTCATACAAACAGGGCTGGACCAGGGACTCGAGCTAGGCACGATGACCTCTAGGTCCAACTGTTTTTGTATTTCCTCTTCACAAATTAACTTCTTCTTTAGAGGAAGTCTACGATACGGAATTTTAAAAGGTTTCTCGTTGCCCACATCTATGGTGTGCAATACCTTATCGGATCTACCCACCGGTCCTCCCTCCCTACCAAAAGCACTCTCGTACTTTTGTAGGAGTTTCGCTAGGCAATCCTTATCCTCCGTATTCTCTAAATCAGACTGATCAATCAGCTTTTGGAATTCTTCATCCAAAGGATGCTTACTAACAGGGTTCAGTGGTTTATTGAATTTAGCCTCGGCGACATGTTCCACCGAACTCATCCTACCTATACTGTCGCCTCACTTCAAGTAAACCACCGAGCCACTTCGGTTAGTCATGGGTAATACAGTCCAAGCTGCATTAGCCACTAATGTATCCACTGAGTCCAACCCGATGCTCGACAAGTACACCGTATCGGGTTCATAGACTCCAGTTTCATTCCTTTGGGCCATGGACCCGCCACAAAGGACATGGCAAGTGGTACCCGGTGGGATCTTCACCGTGTTTATCACTGATGCAACCGAAGACACCTGTCTCAATACGCATTGGACATGCAAGTCATACGGGTTCCGTATACTCATCATACCGTCCCTCGGGTCCAAGACGGCCCCGTATAAACTTGCAAAATCCAGTCCGAGGATTCCGTCATCACTAACCTCTGCTATAGACGGCGAAAGAACAAATTCTTTGCCTCCTATACGGATAGGCATAAACGTCCTACCAAATGTACGCATACTGCTTCCGTCGGACGTGCAAGCATTTACCCCCGTTTTGAGGTTCTCATGGCTGCCGGCTACCGAGTCGAAAAATCTTTTGGACACACAGGAGTGGCTAGCTCCGGTATCCACCAAGAATTCTCCTACCCGGCCTTCCACAGATATGGGTACATACCACCGTCTCCCCCCTAAAGGTGAGGGGTTACTGGTAAACTGGTGAAAGTCTCCCGAATCACCAAGATTTAATCCGAGTCCTCTCAGGAATTCCAGACACGGATGACTAGGGGGAAGGCGTGTCCCACACACTCGGATCAACTCTTTGATCCATCCTTCCTCTCCCCTAGTGCGGCCACTCGCCTCCATATGTTCACTCCTGTACATACAAGCACTAGGGTCCCTGGCCCCGGCCAAAGTGCAGGGGTGCGCACCCACAGCCACCCGGCCTCCAGGTGTAATTGATTCGAAATCTTCCACCGGGTCACCCCAGGTAGCATTTTGGCATTCGTTCTTCCTTGGGGTCATATCAGATGCCGTTGATACAACCCCCACTAGTTTTCCAACTCAGTGGAATCCGTAGTGTTCTCCCTTCCTTCGCTATTGTCCTCGGCTTCATAGAAGGCAGCCATTACCGGTTTAGAAGCGGTACATTCGGTTGAATAGTGTCCCATGCGCTGGCACCTGAAACACTTAACAGTTCGGCGATCCACTCTGGGTCTCTGCCGACTGGCTTGGATGGCATCTGTAATTTTCTTACACATGTCCTTCATAAGTTTGGTCATGTCTGGAGACTGACCCTTCACTTTATCAGTGCTTACGGGAGGTTTGGCTGCCTTTTCGCCGACCTTCGGGTCACTCTTGACCTCGGGTGATGGTCTAGAGTCCCTTGGCTTATTGAGCGCCTTCCTTGGAATATACTTTCTGCCTGTAGTATTTTTCCTTAATTGAACCGAACAGAAGGTACCGTCCTCCTGTTCGATTTCAATCAATTCGAAATCGTCTGAGGGAACTTGTACCTCAGACTGCTGGACTACTGATACCAGGGGAGCCGAGCTGCTGGCATTCGGTATGTCTCCAGCTAACATCGTTCGCTTCTTCACGGCCATATCTATACCATTAAATATGTCGTGAAGCGTTACGCCTTCTTTCCAGGCATCCCTCGCAGCAATCTGCTCATCTCGGTCTCTCAGACCCTTGACGAATTGTGTGATCAAATCGTCCATATACCAGTCCTGGTTTTCAGTACCGGGTCTAGCTTTGCTTAGCAGGGCATGGAGCTCCATACCGTATGCTCGGAAAGCTTCGTTAGGCTTCTGTGTACGTTTCTTAAAACGGACCATCGGGTCCTCCTTGACCATGTTACATAACAGTCTGCTAGCAGATTCTACTAACTGCTCAAAACTCCCTACAAGACTGTACCAGGTCCGCCATTGCTCCACGGCCATGCGACCCGGCCCGCCTTTCAAGCATCTTACTAGATGCGGCTTGGCCTCGTATGGGGTCCACCCATTACAGTTCACTACATCGATGAAGTCTTCAAACCACTCTTTCCATGGTCGAGTACCGTCATATTCCTTAGGAATAACGGCTACCCTTCGGGCAGAATTATGAGCATACATCAATCTAGTGCATTGCTGTTTGCTCCATTCAATCGCCTTGGTTTCATTCAAGGTTCGATTGCCCCCTATACCACCGAAGCTCGTGTTGCCCGGTGGAGGTGGTGGTGGTGGCTGTGTATACGTCCACTGTAGACCACTGTGGTTCATATAGCCCGCACCACCCTGGTTAGGGCCGGGACCCGAGGTACCACTGTAGCCTGTGGTACCCGGGGCACCGCCCCCTCCTTGCGCGCTTTGATAACCGCCGCCGGAAGGTTGGTTTCCCGCCGGATGACTGCCATCGTTCGATGGATTGGGTTGGTTGCTGTCATTACCAGCTCCCAACCCCACACTATCACTCGGATCCACATGTATGTGGAATCCGTTAGTCTCCGCACTACTGTCGGAGGCATCCCGGGGTACATAGTCCGGGTCCAGGTTGTGGACTATGGGGACTTCACTTATCCGGACTCTACTAGTTCGGCCATGTTTATCTTGGGTTCTGATATAAACTCCCCCTTGATCTACATTTATCATTGATAAAAGGATTATACGGCGGATGCTTCGGCGTAGAACAGGAGACTGGGTCACCCTGTTTAACGAACATCGAGTTCGGGTTTGTATCCTTACTCGCCGGAGGGGCATTCGCTTGCTCCTGCTCCTGTAAATAACTCTCCATAGCAGACTTATTTATTGTGAGGGTAGCTAAATCTGTGGTCAGGTTTCGCTGTTCCTCCCTCAGCTGTGCGTTTTCTGCTAAGATTTCGGATCGAATCTTTTCATTTTCCGCCACAGCTCGGTTTCGTTCTTCTTGAGCGGCCAAAGCCTCTCGCTTAAAAGTATCCTTTAGTAGGCGGTACTTTTCACCCTTTTCTTTCTGAGACCTTTGGTACTCATTGGTCTCTTTCCTTATCTCGGCTTGTTCCGAGACCATTCTGGCCTCTGTCTCCGCCTTCCGGAGTTGAAGTTTCTTTAGTTTCTCCTCCATAGCATGCAACTCGGATTGTAATCTGCTTACATCCCGGGCCTTAGCAACCTCCTCGGCTCTAGCCTTTTCGATTGCTCTAAGTCTATTGGCTTCTTCGAGTTCTAACTCGGCCAATCTTTTCTCTTTCTCGCGTTCGTCTCTTTCCTTCCGCTCAAAGCGATTGGTTACGGAAGTTAGACGATATTTCAGGTCAGATTCTTTTAGAATCGCCTCCTGTTCCTCGGACCGTAATTTTCCGATCCGAGACTTAGCTTCCTCTTCTATTTTTAATTGGGCCGCCATGAATTGTTCATGTTGCCTCTTAGCCTGTAACTCTACCTGTTCTTTGGCTTTCAAATAGGCCGGGGTAGTTTTATACCCGGGACCCATCCGACGTCCGTATATAGACCTGCGGCTGCCTCCAGGGTTGAACATGGAGTCAGACAAGCCCTCGTCCAGAGATCGGCCTAGGTGATGCCTTTCCGAGCTTTTCGGTTCAGTATCCCTAGGCTTAATCTTCGCATTCACTTCTGGGGCCACTGGGTCCCTTATGGCTTTATCATCGTCGCTGTTATGGTCCGACGATGTCATTAATGGGGCTACTTCTTTTCCACCATCTGGTACCGCTTCCGGGGGGGTTGCAGTACATTTCCCAGGGCTTTGTGCTACTGGGATACCCAAGTTACTAGCCGAGCCTGCTGGTACGATCGGACACAGCTGGCGTCTGCTAGTTATAGCTTGGGACCAATCACTCAGGTCTAAAGTTGGGGGTTTTATTACTCCTCTAAACAATCCCGTATCCGGTACTACCGTTTGCGGTGTACCCGGATACAAGTTTACGATACCATCACTCGTGGTACCGTCCATCAGACCGGGTGTCGAGAAAACAGTTCGGACACCCGCTGGATTATACATTTGTTGTTGACCGGGCTTCCAGTCTAACAACAGATGCTGGGATGTGAAGTCATCCTCTTTGAATCCCTCCAGCCCAGGGCTGGGGGGATCCGCTTCGGGTTTCCCGAGGCTTTCGGCCAATGTGGCCGCGCACCACCCCCGAACCAATTGGTCACGGCACCAGTGTAATGGTTCGTATTGACTTATATGCTGGGTGGCTCTTTGGCTCGCTTACCACTAGAAACACCAACACAACACGAGTAGTTCGGGTTGGGCAAAGCCCCAGAAACCCCTACCTCTCGGGTAGGACTTTATTCAACTCTGGTCTACAGGTTAAGCTGCGCGTCTGGACTGGACCAGGTCCAGTCACCTTCTGCTGCTCGTCCGGCTCCTTAGTAGGAGCTGGACGCGAGGCATGGTGCCGCCCCCTCTTGTACCAACGGGGTATCACGAAGCGACACCTAGCTGGCATAGAAGGAACAGGCACCACACGAACACGTCTCTCGGATGAACGGCACTAATATATATACGACGATACCGGCCCCTACATAAGTATGGATTTGGTGGACATTGGGAGCATGATCATACTTGGGGCAGTTGGGATGGCACCGGTGATAGGTGCCCACATGAACATAGACCGCCCACAGAATTGTATGATGACCACATAAATGAGCAGGAATTGTGGCCAGTACTTGTACCTGTGGTCAGGTGGGGTCATCTATGGAGGGACTCCATTGTGTATGTTACTACAGACAATACTCAGGTTTTAGCTGTTCTGAGGTCAGGCAGGAGTCAAAACGCCACGGCTATGGCATGGGCAAGAGAATTGTTTTGGTCGTGCTCATTCTATAATATTTATTTGAAGGCCAACTGGATCCCAGGAGTCAATAATATAGTGGCTGACTCATTGTCACGTCTCAACAACCCTGACTGTGTGACAATATGTTCTCAAGTCTTACCAGGCTTCTCTGATTGTTGTTCCAGGGTTGCACATCCTTTGGGAGGAATGGCTGGACATAAGGGAACAGGCATGGGCGCCAAATACCAAGAAGGCCTATTCATCAAGGTGGAATAAATACTACAACTTTTGTGACGATTATGGTTTCACCCCTCTACCTGCTACAGTGACTGTGGTGTGCTTATATATTACGCACATGGCAAAAACCTTGAGCTATGTGTCAATTAGGAATTGTATTTCAAGCCTATGGGTGTTGCATGATGTTAATGGTGTGGACCATGTAGACCCTGAGTCTTTTCTTATACGTAACACTTTGGATGGGGTAAAAAGGTTGCTAGGCAATGCAATCCGGCAGGTAGACCCACTACACCCTCAGGACCTACTGTTGATAAAACGAGTGCTCAATATGAATATCTGGTTGGATTTTACGTTTTGGTGCGCACTCCTATTGAGTTATCGTTGCCTGCTGAGAGTTGGACATATATCGCTATCCCCACATACTTTGAAATTAAAGGACATTAACTTCTGGGATGGCGGTTTGGACTTGCAAATCAGATCGTCAAAGACAGTACAGTTCAAACAAAGATCTCAGTGCATACCGGTAGTTCAAGCCGGCAACTCCCCACTTTGTCCTGTTTATGCACTAAAGACATATGTCTTGAGGTCAAGGTTGACACAGGAAGATTATTTATTTCCCTTCACATATAAGCAGTACAGCCAGAAGTTGAAGGATTCTTTTTCATTGGCTGGTCTATTGGGTGACTTTGCTACACAGTGTGAGGAGAGGTGCGGCAAATTATTTATCATCCTTCCTACCTCTCCATGAAGTGCAGAAGTATGGGGATTGGAGGTCCTTAGCAGTCCTTCTCTACTTGTCAGATGACTACAGAACAAGGAAAATCAAGGACAGTGTTGTGGCTCATCATTTAGAGCAATTTATGTAGGCAAAAGTGTTTATTGTTTGGGCTTTGGCCCTGGTTTGTGTCAGGAACTAAGGCAAAAGTGTATACGGTTTTGGTTATGTTTTCTCGCCAGTATCAATATGTGCACAATATTTCACGGAGCGGGAAATGTTGGTATATATTGAGACACATAGAGGTCGCTGTTGTATGTATCACTACTCACATTGGTCTTGGGACTATTTCACACTTCCACCTTACCCGCCATATTTGTCAAATCACTGGTACAGCACGGTTCAATTTTTTCTTTTTGTTTCAATTTAATAAATTAGCCCCTGGTTTGTGTCAGGAACTAAGGCAAAAGTGTATACGGTTTTGGTTATGTTTTCTCGCCAGTATCAATATATATATATATATATATATATATATATGGGTCATTCCAGGTTTTACTGGTCAGGGGGGGCCTGGATCAAGAATCTACAAACTCAGTATTTCTTAATAACATTATATTTTATTGATAGCCCTATATCTTGGCTTATTAAAAAGTTTCATTCAAGGATCCAACTCCTAGGGGGTCAGTTTTTATCGCAGATGCCGTAAAACCTTCTAAAAAGGGGGTACGTTAATGATCGTAATCAAACAAACATGAATAACACCACTAATAAGAGGCCTGGAAACACCAAATATTGTGGCCAGACTGGTACAATACATGACTTTATGTATACCAAAAAGCTAAAGTGAGGCCCAAAAACTCTTGAAGTTACGCATAGGTGGATAAATTGGAAAATGTGAAAATTTGTGAATTTATTTTACCATTTTTTAACTTTAGCCTAGCTCATTCAAAATCCTTCATACAATGACTATATTAACTGTCCATTGTCTCTAGTAGACCTACTGTACATAATAATAAGAATTGGCCTGATATATCCTACCTATACTTCATACTTGGTGCTTGCGTAGAGGCCATTATATTACACATATTATCATTAACGTACCCTATTTGTTAACCTCTCACAGAATGGCCACCGCTCATCTATACATCATCATATGCCATTTTTATCACATACACCATCACAAGAGAGGTTGTACTACCTATCTAGAGTCATTTAACCCTGCATAAGGCCCATCTTGGGTGTTTAATATCACTTTGAAAATTAAAAATCACAAAATTTCTACACTTCTCGCAAAGCATGCATGCCATGGGGTGCTAAAATGCATCTTTATATACACCAAATAGTATTTTCTCATTAGCCAAACATGTCTATGATTGAATACAAATAATAGAAACACCATACAAGATGATAGGCTGGCACTATAACAATAGAACTTTAACCATCTCAAAATCCTCCTACCGATCATTAACGTACCCCATTTGCTAACCTATCAAAGAATGGCCACAGCTCACCTATACACTATCATATACCATTGGCATCACACACATAATGAGTAAAGAGGTTGTACTACCTATCTAGAGTCATTTAAACATACATAAGGCCCATCTTGGGTGTTCAATATCACTTTGAAAATTAAAATCACAACTTTTTCAACACTTCTCACAGCCTTCGCTTGCAGCAAAGTACAAAAATATACACTTATATACCTTAAATACTCTTTCCTGAGGGTAAATGAGATCATAATACATATACACAGTCATTTAACCATTGATAAGGGCCATCTTGGGTGTTTAATATCACTTTGGAAATTAAAAATCACAAAATTTCTACACTTCTCGCCACATCTGCATGTCATGGAGTGCTAATATGTATCTTTATATACACCAAATAGTATTTTTTGATAAGTCACACACCTCTACTATTGAATAGAAATGTTAGAAACACCATACCATGTCATAGGTTGACAATATCCAATTTTAACTTTGTTCATCTCTCAATCCTCGTACCGTCATTAACGTACCCTGGTCTTTAACCTCTCACAGAATGGCCACAGCTCATCTATACATCATCATATGCCATTTTTATCACATACACCATCACAAGAGAGGTTGTACTACCTATCTAGAGTCATTTAACCCTGCATAAGGCCCATCTTGGGTGTTTAATATCACTTTGAAAATTAAAAATCACAAAATTTCTACACTTCTCGCAAAGCATGCATGCCATGGGGTGCTAAAATGCATCTTTATATACACCAAATAGTATTTTCTCATAAGCCAAACATGTCTATGATTGAATACAAATAATAGAAACACCATACAAGATGATAGGCTGGCACTATAACAATAGAACTTTAACCATCTCAAAATCCTCCTACCGATCATTAACGTACCCCATTTGCTAACCTATCAAAGAATGGCCACAGCTCACATACACACTATCATATACCATTGGCATTGCACACACATTGACAAAAGAGATTGTACTACCTATCTAGAGTCATTTAAACATGCATAAGGCCCATCTTGGGTGTCCAATATCACTTTTAGAATTAAATATCACAAAGTTTCTACACTTCTCGCAACATCTGCATGTCATGGAGTGCTAAAATGTATCTTTATATACACCAAATAGTATTTTTTGACAAACCACACACCTCTTCTATTGAATAGAAATGTTAGAAATACCAGACCAAGTGATAGGTTGACAATATCGAATTTTAACTTTGTTAATGTCAAAATTGCTCGTACCGATCATTAACGTACCCCAGTCGTTAACCTATCAAAGAATGGCCACAGCTCAACTCTACACCATCATATGCCATTGGCATTGCACACACATTGACAAAAGAGATTGTACTACCTATCTAGAGTCATTTAAACATGCATAAGGTCCATCTTGTCTGGCCACTGTGGCTTTGAAAATTAACAAATCACAAAATTTCTACACTTCTCGCAACATCGGCATGTCATGGAGTGCTAAAATGTATCTTTATATACACCAAATAGTATTTTTTTACAAACCACACACCTCTACTATTGAATAGAAATGTTAGAAACACCAGACCAAGTGATAGGTTGACAATATCGAATTTTAACTTTGTTAATGTCAAAATTGCTCGTACCGATCATTAACGTACCCCAGGCGTTAACCTATCAAAGAATGGCCACAGCTCAACTCTACACCATCATATGCCATTGTTATCACATACACCATCACAAGAGAGGTTGTACTACCTATCTAGAGTCATTTAAACATACATAAGGCCCATCTTGTACAAAAATATACACTTATATACCTTAAATACTCTTTCCTGAGGGTAAATGAGATCATAATACATATATACAGTCATTTAACCATTGATCCTAAAAACTCGCTAAAACTCCAGCAACTGAGATGTAACACTTGTGTGAAACAAACAGAACCATTTAGCAACTATTGGCAAGTCTGTTGTCTTCCTCCTTACGGTGCTTTATTAGTTTCATGTTGGCCATTTTGACTGTGTTATCATGGAGGATGTGGCCCCAGACGGTGGAGTTCCCATACCGCTTCTTGTTCACATAGCCAAGGATGGTATTATGGTATATAAACTGGACATTGGGCTTGGTTGGGAACTTGTGGCAAGTGAGGTTTTTCGCCGGATGAATGAGGAACATGACCTCATACATGTCACTCTCACTGTCCACAGCTAAGACCTTGCCCATGTGCCATGCGTCCTTGGTGGAGTCTGACTCATGCAGGAATGCGCAGGCGACAAACTGTCCCTCTTGGTACTCATCCTGCACGAATACAGCCGTATCCTCAATGTCCATTGTCGATCCGCCCTCAAAAACGGGAGGTGAGGTTGGTCCGTCCTGTCGCATGTGCTTTGTGACGGGGGCCTCAACTGCACGCTCCGCAGCACGCTTTCGTGCGGCACACGGAGGCACATTTTCTTTGTTAGCCGTGGCTGGGGCAGGAACCATGTTCTTGCGGGTGCGCTTGCCAGCCACGACGGGTGAGGGACCCCCTTGGCGCTTGCAGGCAGAGGTGCTAGCGACAGGAGTGGGGAGAGTGTTCCGTACCGAAGTACCTCGAGTCTGCTTTGGCGGGGGTACATCATCGCCGTCCACCTCAGCAGGGACAGTCCTCTGTCGCGTCTGCCGTGGTGGGGGAGGAGCCTTCTTGTTGTTGAATTTCATTGGGTGTGTGATCCAGTCTGGACACCCACGAATGGACCTAAGGTCGGCCCAGCAGCACTCGCTGAAGCATGATTTGTGGCGTACAGCGAGGGACTTCCCGGGTTCGGCGGGCACAGCAGCATGAACTTTCTGGGTGCCCTTGATGGACTCGTCCGCTGCTACTTTGCCGACTGTGAGACGGGCGGTGGCGATATCCGCAACCGGAACGCAGATGTACTTGACGCGGCCTTCGAGTAGGTTGCCTTCAGCCGCGAAGCGCTCTGCATTCTGGATTAGCGTTCCCCTGTTGACGAGGTTGTCTGCGTTGCGTTTTGCTGCAGCTCCAACGCCGTCACAGGGGCCCTTTCCGTGTCCCGCCTCGAAGTAGGTCCATGTCGCTTGTAGACCACTGACAAGTTCTGCGTGGCGCACCAGTATGGAAAAGATGGAGATGTTCCGATACTGGCTCGATGGGGAGTCCGATGCATAGTGCACCCACGCGACCTGGGGCAGGTTCTCTTGCAGGAACGCTGCCAGAACTTGAATGAATGCCAGGATCGCACCGGTGTCATGCTTTCTGTCGTCGGTGACGAGGGCCACAGAGTGGTGTCTGATCTCCCCAGTTGGTCCATGCCGGTAGTGAAGGACTGCTGGGTGGAGCGTAACCGGGTCTTTGGCGTAATAGACACTCTGTGGCCCATCAGGATACGAGACAAGCCAATTCTCGGCGAAGTCCATCTGGATGACTGTCTCGTACACTGACAAGGAACTCCTCAGTTCACGCACGATCCGGTGTTGGCTACGGGCCCGATCGACGTGGTCGGCCATGGACATGAACTCGTCCTTGACCAATGTGATGAACTCCTTTTTGGATTTATCGGTTACCCAAGTGGGCCGGAGCTTCATCACCATCTTCTTCTCCTCGGGCTTGCCGTAGATAACCGGAACGTACTTCCACGTCAGGTAGTCTACATGGTCCATCTTCACCGACTGGGTCAGCTGTTGCTCGAACACGTCCGCAGTGGTGTTCTGGACCAGGGTGTCCACTGAAGTCTTGATGTTAGCTGCCTTCAGCATGAGAGCGAAATTTTGATGTTTCTGGCTGATATGGTAATTCATAGTGAGGAAATCAGTAGATTTTAAGATAATAAGGAATTTGTTAGTGTTTGAATACTGATAAGATATACATAAATAAATAGGAAAAAAATATTCATCATGTTCCTATATGCTTACAAATGATGTACAGTAACCCCGGAAGTTCAATCAGCTGATTAATTGCTAATATGGAAATTTATACTGACAAAATATAAGGAAAATGCTGAAATATACCCACCACAAAAATTCTTTGGAAAAAAAGTATTCAGTATCTAACTAATGACACTTGTGTGAGTTAGAGGTACCATAGGGGCATGTCATGGTGAAATATGATGGAGCTATGTGCACTGGAAGTGCCACTTGTGTGGAAAATACAGAATAAGAAGGGGGGGTACGTTAATGATCGCAAAGGTTTATAACCACTCAGCAGTGGTGGCTTTGTGCAAGGGTGAGCTTACCTGGTCAACACAACAGAGGGGGAACATGTCTAACATACCCACCATAAAACATCCCCCTGAAACCAAGATGGCGACCAGTAGGCAGGCATCTTGCCACCGGGGTACGTTAATGACCGACGAACACTATCTTCCTAAATTTGGCCACTATGGCTATGCTTTCGATCCCACAGGAGGATTAACACACCAAAATGCCCAAATAGAGGTAGGAGAAGGAATATAACCCCAAAAAAACATGGGATAAGCACAATTTTGGCTGTGAGGGGGCCGAAAAGTTCACGACGAGGCAAAAATTTGGCCATTCAAGCCCAAATTGGGGTGGGGGGTCATCTCAAAACACCCAAACATGGCCCAAAATGCATCTTACACACGTAGGGGGTCCTATTCTAAAGGATTATCAACAATTTAGACCCAAGGGTACATCATCTCGGCCAGGAGAGGCCAAATTCTGCTTGCCGAGCGAAAAATCATTAACGTACCCCAATTTTGAAAATACAGCCCGGGGTGGCCAAAGCTTCACCCTGGGGCCCCGGGCTGCATCGCAGGCCTCCCCCGGCAACACATTTTACCCTCTAGCATCCAAAATACATTGTTCCGGTACACAAAAATTGATCTACGGCCCCCCACAGACATCTGCAACAATATTTCATCGCAATTTCATGGAATTTCGTGGAATTTCCTTACCTTTTTTACGAATTTCGCGTTGCTTTTGCAGGGGAACTCTGCTTCGGGGTAGCTATAAACAAGCTGTGACCTCCTCTGAGCTGAAACACGGTACCCGGATGCAGGCCACTTCCGCCGGGCAACAGGAAGTCGTTTTTCTCTTCCCGCGCTGTTTTTCCCGCCGCCGATCATTAACGTACCCCGCTTACGAAGAGACCCCCCATACAGCCAAACCAGACTGTATTTGGCCACAATTCTTGTTCAGGCATGATGTATGTACTCTAAAAGTGACCATAGACTGTGGGAATTGTATGTATTTGGTTTATTTTATTCTATTTAGAGGCAAAAGCCCGGGGTACGTTAATGATTGCGGTGTGCATTGAAAATCACTTATATGTGCCTGGCAAGGGTAATTCCCGGAGTACATGAAAAATTTTTTCATGGAAGACTCCCCCCTAGGGTACCTCTTAATTGCATATAATAAGAACACTGATTATATTCCCTAACCAGGTTAGATAGGCTCTATCATTAACGTACCCCACGTGAAAATTTATAATTAAATGCATATAGAAGATAAATTATGCCCCAAGACCCACCCAAACCATATGGAAATCTTAGCTGTGACCCCCCACTAAGGAATAAAAATATTATTGGTGGTGTAGAAGTGTTTCCCTTGTTATTATATGCCCAAGAAGCCACCTGACCAGTAAAACCTGGAATGACCCATATATAAATATATATACCATTATTAACCTTGAACTATGAACACATTAGGTTGGTGCCTGAGAAGTATATATACATATTTTGAGTTACAGATCTCGTAGGTTTATAGCACCAAATAACTTTTTTCTAGTGATAAATAGAAATATTTTATGAGATCAAACCTAATGGACGATGTTAGGGTCGATATTTAAATAGAGTTAATACTATGCTTAAGGTAGGAAAAATAGTGGTTAACTATACAATATATAATATATAACTTTATAGCAGCCCACCAGATCCAATCGGCGAAAGATGGACTTGGCGGTGGCAAGCCGCGTCGCCGTGCGATGTGCCCTGATCAAGATGGGAAGATGTAGATTAGTCTATTGGGTTTCCTGGGTCTGCATCCATCTGGGCATCCTTCGAAGTTGGGGCACAGTTTGTGTATTCGACAGTTCCCTATAGAGGGTAGGGTCACTAACTGCAACTACCTACATGGGAAGCTTATAAGTCTGTCTCCATTACCGTGTCACCGCGATTGGTTTCTGGATCGGAGTCCAGACTTATCAGGTTGTGGACCACTGGGGCTGAATCAGAGATTATGGCCGCAGTGGTTGCTCCAGAGGTTGGGTTCGATGATTCGGTTGGCCTGACTGTGGTAGTAGTCTGGGCAGTGAAGGTAGCTTCAGGTTCCCTTCGAGGTCCGGCTGGGTCTCCAGGCTCAGTAACAGAGCGTTTCGGGGTAGACATGCTCATGAACCCAAAGGATTCAATGTCTGCCTCAAGCTGTCTGGCCTCCTGGAGTTTGCACTGGAGCTTTTCGAACACACTTTCTGGGGTGCTGTCCCAATCTTTCATGAAGCAGCCGAACACTGCCATGAATCAAACATTCTGATGGTCGTAGTGACTTCTCAGCTCCTGAATTTCAGTATCATATTTCAGCTTCATGGCTTTAGCCTCGTTTTTGCGTTGGAGCGAGGCCCGAAGTTGGCCCCTCGCTTGCCCCTGCATGTCCTGCGAGATCCGGGATATTTCCCGTTGCTGTATCTCATGCAGGCATTCGAACACACCTTCGCTCACACCCCAAAGGTATCTGGTCGCTTGGCTAATGTGCCTCACTTACCACGCCTTAAAGACGTCAGCCTGGATATTACAGGACTCCTGTGTTCGATTCCTGATATAGTCGTCGGAGTCCTCCAGTTCGAGGTTCGACTACACCAAGTGTAGCACGTTGGTGGTCTTCATGCTCTTAACTTGAGGCGCTGGAACAAGGGTAGTGTGTGAATCTGAGGCGCTCTCTTAGGCAGAGCTCGAGGTGGCAGTAGCATTCGGGGATGGTGTGGCAGTGCCGGGCTGTCGATACGATCCGACTACCGCCCCACTCTCATCGATGGTGATGCCTCGCCCCCTCCCAACCTCAGCTAAGGGCTGAGTGGGGTCTTTCATCACCATCTCTCTGCCTGGTCGCTTAGGATCCACCGGTCAGACCTGTCCATGAGTGGAGGTGGTTGCAGGGCTAGCCGGGGGGCCCATAGGCTTCAGTTTCCCAGATGGTAGAAGGGTCTGTGATTTGGGGCCTGGTTTCTGGGTGTCTGACAGTGTGGGGAACATGTCTGGGTTCGATGCCTCCTTTAGCCTACGGAGCAAGGCATCTTCCTCTGGGGTGCCATGGTAGCGTTGGGTGGGTGCCGAGTCCAATCTGAGTGGGACAGGGTGGTCTGCCCCTCGAACCAGGTCTGATGGTTACCAGTCGAGGTCCCCGCTGAGGGTCGGTAGCTGCTCGAGCCTGGAGGCAATACATGCTCCATGCTTGTAGGGTCTCGAGATGCCGCACCTAGGATCGTGCTAGGGTCAGGGGATCTCTTCTTGTGTTCAGGTGTTGGGGCTGGCAATTGTGACTCGGACCTTGGTCGCTTGGCGTCATGAGATTGAGGGTCACTGCCAGCAGTTGCCGGCTCATTTCGGTGACCTGCTGGTCTCTGTCTCCATTTCTCTCCTTGGGGTCCTCCTGGAGCTCTTCCTCCTCGGCTGCAGTGCTTCTGACGGGCTTTGGGGGTATAGGGGTGACCTTTCGAGAGGCTCTTGTTCTGATAGACCTAACGGGAGAGGGAGAGTCCTCTTTCTTGGTGGTCTTACTGCCTCGGGTTCGACTCCGCGAGCTTTGAGACGAAGCCCAGGCTGCAGAGTCATCACTATCTTCAGCCTTCTCTTCCACCACCTTCTTTTTGCAGCGGCTCGTCTTGGTCTTAGTTTCAGGCTTGTCTTTGGACTCTTTAACAGCCTTCTCTACCTCCCTTCTGATTTTCGTCTTGCGCTTCATTAATTCGCTCTTTGTCGATTTCCTCTTGTCAAGCATTCAGCTCTTCGAGGCTCATCTCTTTGGCGGTGGTTACTTGGTGGAGGAGCAAGCTCCACCCTCCATTCTCGAGGCAGCGTCGGGGATCTTGCTAGCAGCGTCCCCATCAAGAGCTGTCTTGTTCGCCATACGTTGCTCTTCTTCTCGAGCATGGGGTCTGCTAGCAAAGCATCTTCCCTGTCTCTCACAGGAGAATTCTTCTGTGAATCTGACATGAATGCGTAGGTGCGTTCTCGGGGGGTTCCCTGTGGTAACAGGACTTCGGGGGAGTGGATGCTTGGCAAGCGCTCCTCGAACCCAACTAGGCCATACAACAGTGGGTATGCTGTCTGTGACCTAATTTGGTTGTCTTATCATATAGCATCAACAACGGTGACTAGGCCATTGCTGATGCACATAGCTTCAGCTAGTCCGAAGTAATTCTCGAACCAGATGTCGGCAACGTTGGAGACTCCTAACTCGGTGCATCCGTAGCAGATTCTGGATTGCAGATTGTAAGGGATCAGCTGAGGTGGCTCGCCTTTGAGACCCAGGTATTTCGGTGGGCAATATTGATTTTTACCTGTGGCCATCCGGATGAATACTTCGGTCACATTCACGTATCCGATGGCTGGGGGTCGGTCGGGCAGGTGTGGTTCCCTCAGTCGTACCCGAGCGTGGTGTCATGTGAGCAGTTAATTCTGCACCCCTAGGGATGCTCAAGGTATCTGGAGTCGAATCGGGAAGAGACGGCTCCATTTTGGTGGTGTCCATCAGTTCAACTGCTGGACTTCAGGGTGCCTCGTCCTGGGCTTGAAGTGGGGTCAGGTGCCCATCAGGATTGGCCGTTACGGTCGCCACCACCTCTGACTGAGCCATATTTCAGGCTCAGACGGCTCAGAGTTAGTCCTCCTTTGTTCAAAGACCAAAGGAGTCAAAGTTAATCGGTGGTATCGGGATTCCTTAACTATGTAAACTGTGGAGAAACTGCGGCACGTCTTACCTCAGTAAGACGGTTCACATAGGAGTTTGGCAGAAAAACATGTAGCATCATGCGTACACGCCAGGCAAGCTGTCTGCCACCCACAGGAACCATGAACAGGGCGGTAATATGCGTCGTGGTCGTATTTCGAATCGTGGCCAAGGTATCTCAACCACATAACAAAACATGTAGACCGGAATATACACTCATTGTGATTTCGGAACATTAAGTAACAGCAGTCCGCCCAACAATTCTGGGACTGCGCCTCACCTCTGTACCTTTGTTTTTCATTTGAGAATCTCGAGAAGGTTTAGTGGAAGGTGCCAACATCTTCCTCCTACCCCGGATTCTCCATTCCGCCAAGACATTTTCATCACTATTGGGTTTCGAATTTGTGTCCGTATAGACCTTTTTCGTCCTCTCTTTGGCTTCTTCTCAATCACTTTCTTGCAAGGTCGGCCATTTTTCCGCTATTGGGCATTCTCCTTCAGTTTCCTGGCTAGCTCGTTGGTCCTCATTAGGACCTGGTCTTTTTGTTGATTTATTTGTCTTGAAATTTCCTCACATTCTAAGTTAGCGGCATCCCGCCCCCTCCATCTTCTAAATCTGCATACATTTGACTTATTCATTCGGCCTGTAGCCAAGCTCATAAGCATAACTGTACTCTCGGATATGATCTGGGTTACCACGTGAGGCCCATCCCAGCTCGAGATTAATTTCTTACACCTTAAAGGTTCATGTATTCTAAATACTCGATTGCCAACACTAAACTGACGTAACTTCAGGTTAGTAACATACCCAATTTTCTGCCAATTTGCATTCTTTAATAGCTCATTTCAAACTATTTCATAGGCTCTCTTAAATTGATCTCTTAGAGATTCCACAAACATCACGGTACATGGGGCTTCAGGGCTTACCCCTATGACACCATATACTAGGTCCGCAGGCATTATAATATCCTCCCAAAAGACTAGTAAGTTGGGAGAGCAGTTCGTTGCGGAGTGTACAGTACTATTATAAGCGTGTGCTACGAAATCACATTGCTCATTCCAATCGTCTTGGCAAGAATTTACCAAGGGTTTTAGGACTTGTATCAATGTTCAATTGAATCTCTCTACTTGACCATCAGACTGGGGTCTGTATGGATTATTTCTTGTTTTGCAGATGGCTAGATAATGGCACATTTCCTGCCATAAGTTGAACTCGAATTTGGGGCAAGTCATTACCCATCTCGTGATGTCATTGTGCATCCCTGACCAGTAATACCTACGAGCAAGGTGTTCTAGGGTTGTCTTCTTCCCAAAGTGTCCACTAGTCTTATGTCTGTAACAGTAGAACATAATGTCTCACCTTAGCGACATAGGGATCACTATCTGTAGAACCTTGTCCTTAGTAGGGCAGGTTTTGCATCGACACAGTAACCCGTCTCAAACTTCCAGCTCGGTCCATTGGGCTTGGAATTTGCGAGTTTCTCTGTTTTCGAGGGATAATGCCGGCTGTTCAGGCTTGGCATTCTTATTCAGAAAAGAAATCACTCTCTTGATAGCACGGTCGGCTTGTTGGAAATGTTGGATAGTCTTGGCTGGCCATTCTACAACATTCACCATGCAGGCACGAGATAGCGGTTTGAACTGTCTGGTTCAAACCGTTGCAACTACTGCGTTGTGGGCCCCGCAATCATCACAATCGATGTTCTGGCACTTTCTAAAGGGCCTCCGGGAAAGGGCCTCCGCATTAATATGCTTCGAACCCGGTCTGTGTTGGGTCTGGCTATGCTCCAACCCCAATTTTTTTTTTGAACAATTTTAAACTTTATTTGGTCTAGAGATATTTCATCATGTTTGCATAGGCACCGTCTATAAGTATACATACGGTCATACATGCTTGGTTGTAATTTCCATGAGATCACTGGCCTATGTACATATGATAATACATCATAAATTACCCATTTATAGGATAATAGTAGTAATAATAACATGACCAAACTGTTAATGACCAGATCGTCATTTTAAAAATATTGTTGTGATCTGGCCATATAAACTCCTACCACTTGTCATAAAAATTATGGCTGCATGATAACAATTCTTTGAGACAATCTGGGACACTTAGTTTACTTTAACTCCAATAATAATTATATCCCCCGGATTATTTTACAATAAAATTTCTACAGCAAGTATTGGCAAGGTCTGATTTGATTAGACATCGATAGAGTCGGTTAGGACTTTCTTAGATATAGCCTTAAATCTATCCATATCTCTCACAATTCTAGTATCCGTTTCAAGATTATTCCAGGTTTAGGCGCATAGACATTCCGGTGACTTGGCATATGCTGTACAATTGATTTTTTCATATTTTAATACAGGTGCACTTGAAAATCTAGTAATTCTTACATTGGGTTTAATATAATTCTCCATAGTAGATCTTTTAAAGGCTTGCATTTTAATATGATGATATCTCCTAGGTTATAACATGGGAGTACCTGTTTCCCTATGGACAAAATCAGTTGAAGTCAGTAGGTGAACATCTAAGCAAGTTTTTAGACATTTATTTTGTAGTCGTTGTAATTCTAGTAGTAGGTCAGCTTTAGCTCCATTATACAATATATCACAATAATCTATTGCTGGTCAAAAGTGAGTGAGTGAGTAATAGATGTTTAACGCCATTTCGACAGCTAAGGTCATATTCATGGCGAGAACGACATTACATGATTTCACAGAGGAATGTGTCAGTGCCCGCGCTTATGTGCACCACACACATCCTGAGGGGATAGGAAAGATGATAAGTAGACCCTTTCAAGTGGGCTAGGGAAGCCCACCTGGTCAAAAGTCACCCCAAGATATTTATATGATGAAACATTCATTAGTGTTTTTCCATTCAGGACAATCTTTGGCTTCTGCATTCTTTTTAATTTAGTTGTAGAAGCAAATGTCATGATTTTTGCTTTTGATTCATTCATCGTTAATTTGTTAGCCAAGGACCAAAGAGAAAAGCTTTTTAGGGTGGCTGTAAGATCATTTGATAATATATCTATGCTTTTCCTGATACATAAAGGACTGAGTCGTCCGCATATAGCAAAGTTTTATGTACATTATTTTCAGAAATGCAGTCATTAATATATAATAAGAAGAACAAAGGACCCAAGATTGAACCCTGAGGTACTCCACATGTCAAATTTGCCTTTTCAGATTGAGTATGGTTAGCAATGGAACATTGTTGTCTCCTGGAAAAATAATTTTCAATCAAAGTCAGATTTTTATTTCTAATTCCATATTGCTCAAGTTTATATAATAATATTGAATGGTTTACTGAATCAAATGCCATTTTTATATCTATAAAAGCAGCCATTGTTATATTATCATTATTTCTATTTTTTAATACATCATTAACCAATACCGATATAGAGTCTAACGTAGATTTACATTTCTGATAGCCACCTTGATTTTTTGATAAAATATTGTATCTGTCCAGGTGATAACTTAATTTATTATGAATAAGTCTCTCTAGTACTTTACCTGGAACAGGTATAACACTAATTGGCCTGAGGTTAGATACATTGGACGGATCGCCACCCTTTGGTAGAGGAGTTACAGTAGCAATTTTCCAGCTATCTGGTATTAAACCGGTATTTGTAATCAAATTAATAATTTTAATAAATTTCTGAGGGAACTTCAGCATTAACTTCTTAAAGATATCAGTAGATAAATAGTCTACAGCTGACGATTTTGATACATCTATGTTTTGAAGACATTCAATAATTTCTTCGTCAGTGAAGTTCATATCAGGCATATACACCTCACAGCGAGTACCTTTAAAATCAAATATAGTCTGTGTTGTGTTGTTCAGCAAGTCTGGGTCCTATCCCCGCAAAGAAGTTATTAATATAAGTAGATGTATCATTCATTGAGTTCACCTGACCATTTTCATCTGTTAACATGATAGACATGTTTGTATTTTTATTTGAAGGGAAAATTTCTTTCATCGTACTCCAAAATGTTTTCGTATCATTTTTTAAGATCTCTGATAAATTAGAATAATATGTCTCCTTGCCATGTTCAATCTCTCGATTCACTACATTTCAACACTCTCTGGCTCTATGCCAAGAGATTATATCCATACCTTGTCTTGCTAACCTTAGTAGTATATTCTTATCATTTATTCTTTCAAGAAGTTCATTGGACATCCATGGGCTGGGCTTATCGACAACTTTGAAACCCTTTAAAGGACATTGCAAATCAAGCATTCTTTTTATCATATTTGCTAATATATTCCAGCATATTGTTAGATCATTAGTCTGATTAAAGAGGTCCCATTCACAATTTTCTAGGTCTGTGTAAATTTTTCTATATTCAGCTTATTGTATGATCTGCCCAGGAAGGTCCTGTAGTTCTTCTTAACTTATGTTTGAAACTTCTATACAGTCAGCCCTTGCTTCCTCGAATTTGGAAAATGCAAGGAAAAATGTCTAAGGAAGCAAAATATTTGAGGATCTAAGTCCATATATAATAGAAAACATAGAGAAAGTGGTAAATTATTTGTCTGAGGTAATGAGGGATCTGAGGAACCAAAGGGTCGAGGAAGTGAGGGCTGACTGTACATATACCAGTAAGTGGTCAGATAAATGTATATTAAGTGGACCGCTAGCGGTAATATTATCACAGTTTGAAAAAATAAGGTCTATGCATGTATTAGTACCCGATGTGGTTGTAACCTCATTTACCAGCTAAAAATGATAGAAGGTTTGAATGAGGAGCTATTTATCTGGTGTGTTAGATAATACATTTACATTAAAATCTCAAAGAATGAAAATATCATATTTATCTAGGTTTTCAATTTGTAGAAGTAAAGCTTGTATGGTGTTACAAAATTCCATAAGATTACCAGAAGGTGGTCTATATATATTACAGACAACACATTTCTTATTAGCTCCTTATTAACACCAACAGGTAGTGTTTCATGGTTGCCGGACACCAGATTGAAGAATTTTCTCGAGACACATAAATGGCTGGCACCAGTGTCAATCAAAAATTCTCCAGTCCACCCCTTCACCGATACAGTGATGTACCAATGCTTCCCCCCCAAAGGAGAGGAATTCTGTGCAAATCGGAGTTGTTCCTGAGAATCACCGATCTACCATCCAAAACCCTTCAAAAAGGTTACACATGGATGGTTTTGGGGAGGTGTGCTGCACTCACACGTGTAAACTCTTCAATCAAACCTCCCTCTTCTTCGACCCGGGATCTCTCCCCTGGGTTCCAACCTTCCTCTGTCCCTACCCCATCAAAGTCCCCGGCTCGGACTGGGGTTGGAGGATCCTTCCCACATACCAGTCCCCCGGAGGGTACTGACTCTCTAACTAACTCAAACTCACCAGTGGTGGCATTTTGGCAGGTTTTTGAATTACGGATCACATCCTTTGCCACAGATGTGACCCTCTTTAGTTTTCCTCTTCAGGTTTCTCTTCTACATAGTTGACTCGGGATAGCACAGGCTTTGGAGCTGTGCACTGGTGAGCATAATGCCCTATTTCTTGACAACGATAGCAGCATAGCCTGCTTCAATCCACCCTTCGTCGTTCAGGTCTAGTATACATCGTCTAGGCGAATGTTTTCATGAAATCTTCTATCATCTTTTTCATGTCTAGTGGCTCAGGTGGAGCTGGGGCTCTCACTACTGGTTGCCTTGGGGGCAAGCTTACAGCCATTTCGGTAGTTCGACTATCTGAGGTAGGTCTTGTCTTTCCTCAAGCTTTATTAGCATTTTGGTTGTATATCCTTCAAGGAATATAGTTGCGCTTCACATCTTTCTTTACTTATGCGGCGGAGATACTCCCGTCCTCCTCCTCGATTTCAATGATCTCAAAATCATTGTCGGTCCTTTCTGTGTGTGTCAGTTGGTGTATTCCTGACATGGGGGTCGTACTAGTACTAGTACTCGGGCAAACTTTTGTGTTCAAGGTTTTCATTTCCACTTTTCCTGCCATGAGGGTCTTCTTTACTGTCCAGCATTCAATTCCTTCAAAAATATCCATCAGGGTAGGGTTTCTACCTTTCCAAGCATCTAAAGCTGCTTGCTGTTTATCTTCATCCCGAAGTCCTTGTACGAATTGAGGAAGGTGTTCAGGAAGTACTTGTCAAAAGGATTGGTTCCTGGCCGAGCCCTCTGTAACAGTGATTGCAGCTTGTACCCGTAGGCTCGGAATGATTCTTGAGGTTTCTGTGTTCATTTCTTAAAGAGCATGAAAGGATCTTCACTCACTAAGTTGTATAGCAAAATGCTGGCAATCTCGACTAACTGCTGGAATGTACCTCTTTCGAAGTATACCTCATTCCACTTTTTGACAGCTATTCGGCCTGGGCCGTGTTTCAGACAGCGAATCAGGTGTGGCAGTGCCTCCTCGGGAGTCCATGCGTTGCATCTTATGTCATCAGTAAAGTTCGAGAACCATTATTTACAGGTTTTTACGCCCTTGTAAATCTTTGGCAGGATGGTTTGTCGCCTAGCTGCATTGTTCATGCGTACTTTTGACATTGGTTAAGGATCCACTCTCTGATGGTCTCTTCACTATGTGCAGTGTTCGAGGTGTTAGCGGATTAGTTTAGCATATCCTCTAGCACGCTGCTTTGGGATGTACACCTTGAAGTTCCCCCTGTGGCGCCACTAGCCCCTGGAAAGGGTGTTGTCAGGCTTCGGGCGGTGCTGGGTGCACTGCCCCCTGTTGCACCTTGGTTTCCTGTGCCTAAGGGTTCGTATTCGTTCACTGAGTTGTCATCATATGATAGCTCGAAGTGTCCGTCCTTCCCGTACTGAGTGTGGTTGGGTTCATTCCGGATATCACCCTCTTTACATGGTAAATCATTGGCCAAGCTGAATCTTATTCTGCGCTTTTCAGATTCATCTTGGCTGGGTTTGTTTGTGGGGTCATAGAAGCCATCGTTCCGGACATGTGCATTCTCATTTACGAATGGGTCATATCTGTCTGGCTTCCTCAAAGATTCGGCTGGCTTGGAGGTCGAGGTATGTCCTTGTTAGACATTTCTTGGTAATAAAGTATGTCCATTTGTGTTACTGATACACTCGTGTCGGTCTCAAACGATATACCTTGCTCCTCGAGACATGTTTTGTCATGTTGACCATTATTCTCTATTCCTGACACATATATATCAAGGGCAGTTTTTCTTTTTGTCAGATTGGCTATTTCGAGGCACAGCTCTTTCATGGACTCCATTATGTCCTCATTCTTCAATATGCATTGATCTTGGATCTCTAAAAGCTTGTTTTCCTCATATTTATATTGTTCCATTTCGGCTCTTATTTGGTCAGCCTCTTTTCTTCGATATTTCGAATGGTGGAAGTAGCTTCCTGTTCCTCCAAATCAACTTCTTTTTTAAGTTTCTCATTTTCCCACTCTGACTTAGCGAGTTCGAGTTTCTTTCGAATGACATGCATTTGCCGTTCGAGGTCTCGATTTAGTTGTTCCTTCAGTTCGGTTCTTTCTTCTAGTTCCTCGATGATATCCATTAGTCATAGTTGATCAGTTTCATACTGGTCACATTGCTTTTCTAGATTTCTAAGTCTCAAGACTTTTCGTTCAGAGGCTTCTACTCTCGGTAAGCCCTGGTGCAGGCGGACTTTGTTTCTTAACTTGGCTTGCACCCGCAAGTATTCGGCTGCTGACTCATTAATGTTTCTCGAACCTCCCATATCGAATTCCGAAACGTTGAGGGCATCTTAGGATCGACGGGGGTCGGCAGTTTGGGTTTCTGCTCGGGCCAAGGCTGCTCATTGAGCGTCTAAAGTCATCATCGTAATTAGTGTCAATTGTTCTATGGAATCTGTACTTATTCTGTATGTAGAATTCATGACTGGAGTGGGCATCTCTTCGGACCTGAGGTTACGAAATACCCTCTCTACTTTAGGTCCGCTTATAGAGGTGTACCCTTTCATTTGGATTTGGCTTGTATCGTTAGCATGAGCAGTGTAATTTGTTGTGGATCCCAAAGTACTCGAACTTCTATCTCGGGATCCATCGTGCGCCTGTCCAACCTCCAGGGCCGTGCACTATCAGCAAAAACTGGTCACGGCACCAGTGTAATGGTTCGAATATATGTCTTGGATAGTTCGAAGTTAAGACCAGACAAGGGATCTGGGGTTAGTGCAACTGGCACATGTTTATTTTGGTATATGGTTTACATCCACCTCGATATGAGTTGCCTAATGGAATCTTAAGCTCAGTAAGAAGTGGTCCGACTCCGTCGACAGGCAGAGCCAGACTAACGCCTTCCCCAGCCCCAGGTAGGAGCTGGAGCAAGGTGAACAGTGCTGCCACCACCCCGCAGCGACCAGGGGTTGTAAGGACATCTAGTGACTACCGGTGATGGGCGCACCGCTCGAAACGCCCTCTCGAGGAAGACGCTCACACTATATCACAATCTATGAGCCCCTACAAAAGCATAACACTCTGGTATAAATAAGCACTCTTGTACAAATAAGCACAATGGTAAAAATAATATCACAGAAATGATCAATACCCATAGGGTAAAATACTGACACGTTTTGTGAATACAAGTTGGTATTTCTTGTTTTCGGGTCGATTAAATAACACATGACTTTTAGCATCTCTACATATCTTTGAAGGATTAAAAATATTTACACTTTCATTACGCTCTTTGGACACCACCATTTCTTTCATAACATCTAAATTAATTTTACGACTATTGTTGTAATTCAGAGTAAAACCTCTGACCTTACAAACCTGCTTACCTGTGTTTGTAGTATAATATTAATTCTTAGGTCCTCCACTGACAAACTCGGTGATGAATTCACCTTCAAGCTCATCAGTTAAACATCCCAAGAAAACATTTGTCTCACAGTCGGGGTTACCAGGTTGGACAAATAAATAACACTATCTGTATCATAGTATAGCGCTCTCTCTCCTAGTTTATCTAAAACGTCATAAAGTTTAAAACATGCCCATGCAGTGGTGAATGTCGCCAGGAAAATATTAGTCCTACAGTCGGGAGCCATAGCTTGTTTGGCATCCATGTATTGCAAGACTAAAACATTGGGACTTGCTATATAAAAATCTTTTAGGTTAATATGCTTGTCAGTAAGCATGGAAAAGAAATTGTTGGACTCTCCTGTACTAATGAACTTAATTTGGTTCATGTCCAGTCTTTGACCAAACTTTCCCCAGAACGAGCTCAGGCACAACTTGGCCAGGGAACATAAACCAGGATTTTTTAACTATTTTATCATAGTCGAGGGCAATACCCTCACGTTCCCTGTAGTTCTTGATGTAAGTCTGACGATCTTCTTCAGAATTACACCATGTAGGCTAACCAGAAGCCTCTTGTTTGATCTTTAAAAATGTATTTATATACTCTGTGAAGAGACCTCCAGTTTTAGTCACGGGATCATAGATACACGTCTCGTCCCAATGATAGACCTCATAGATTTCTAGCACCTTGTAACACTTCTCTATGGCCTTGATGAGCTCTGGGGTGCACCAAGTCCCCACAAGACAACATTGGCTGTCTGTAAAAACACATGTCTTGTGACTTTCTTGTTCAGCACATGTTCTAAACAGTGCAAATTTGAGCTTACCATTGGAACGGAACGGTAATAGAGGGTGAAACAATTTGCGGGGGGTAAGAATTTTGAGCTTAATAACACCAAAATATTGTGTAATGTCTTTAAAGTTGATAGTGATAACTGTGGGATGACCCACAGGATCCCTTGCATACTTGTTGACCTACGGGTAGAGAGAGGTAAAATCAACATATTTAACTGTTCGTGGTCACAGGCTTTCATGTGCATATAAGCTGCTCCTGTCCGGCCCCCAAAAAAACTCGATCTCATGTTTAAACAGGGTTGTATATCAAGGTTTTGCACAATCTTAGCCATTGCAGGGTAATTTTGCAACTGCTTGTTAAACTCACACTCCCATATGGACACTACGCTAAAACCCGCCACTTTAAGAACCTTCATCTTTTTTTTTGTTAAGGCATGAAGTTCAGCACTACTTTGTTTGGTCAAAGGATTTCTGCTATTAGAAAAGCACTTTTGACATTCATGCCAGAGACAACCATTGAATTCGTAAACCACAGCCTTACGGCATGATGTGGCAGGCACAAATTCATCTGCCTTGTATTTGGAATTTGGTATCTTATACTCCCCACCATTCATAGCATGCTGAATTTCAATACCTTCAGATGCCTCCAACCACTTCAACCAGCAAATGGATGCTTGGCTGTATTGATCTACTGTGTAAGAGTGTGGAGGCACCTGTGCAATGGCAGAAGACACTACTTCATAGTCAACATCAAAGTTAACAATATCTTGGAAGGTCCACTGTTTATCCTTGCAGACACCAGTGGTTTCCACAGTGTCTTCTGTTAGTTTGTGTTTGAGGGTAACATTATATGACTCTGCCAAAAACTTTGTCTTGAAAATGTCCATACACACACTTGCTATGGTAACATGTTTAAACGGGTCAATGGAACCATCAGGGCCTTCTTCACCATCATCTTTCTTAGTGGTTGTAACATCAATCATAAGTTGCCTAAACAGGATACAGGCCTCCCTTAGAATAGTCACATCTGAAATGCAGTATTCTTTGATTTCTTTTTGGAAATCAAATATACCAGTCTACTTGTTATGCCACTCTATGAAAGCCTCTCGTCCTGCCGAAGACATTTGGTCCTACCGTAACACTCTTTTGGGGGATAAGGACCCACATACTCTTCCTTTTTCTTTGTATTAAAGTAGTGTGGGAACCCATTTTTAAGTTCAGTGAGACCAAATGCCTTGGGAAGCTAGGCTAGAGACATGGGCAAGAAATTTAGAGAATCTATGAAACGCATGTCTAACTTATTGACGGCCATGTACATGATTTTGGAACCATTGTAAATGATGTCATTTGGATGAAGTCCTTTGTTTACCATGTAATTTAGAATAGGCATAGAGTCATAACCAGAGAAATTATGTGCTATCACTGTATAGCCTTTGTTTTGCTTACTTAGAACATATCTACAAAACTGAGTCTGGGTATCATCCCCAGAAAATATTTTTTCACGTTCCCCACAACTTTGACAGAGTTCGGTGAGGGGGGATTTCTCACACAAATGGTAAACCTTTTGAAGGACTACATAGATAGGTTAGTGTTGTAATTGCCCCCATGTAGAATTTCCACAGTTACAACAGCGTCAACATGCCAAGTATTGGACACCTTCATGACGACACTTGGCACAATGTTTGTCAGGTTAAAATGTGTAACCTTTATTACATTCATACAAGTCTTCCTGGCGACATTGATTTGTTGTCTTTCCATTGGTGGGCACGATGATGAAAAAGGTGGTCCTTTTTTACCATAGACTCACAAGTTTCGCAAAATCGCTCATCACACTTGTGCTCTTTTGGATCAAATTTTGAAACCTTCAAAACCTTTTTGCATTGTGTGCATCGCCACCACTTTTCACATTGTGATTTTTTTCCCTTCTTTGCCTTCTTATGTCTGTTGAAACATTCTACACGTTTGCATACCATGTGACAAGACTTACATGATACACTTGTGTCTGTCTTCTCACATCCAGCAAAAGCGCAGACTCTACAAACAAAGGGGCAACTATATGTTTGCACGTCATTGTAGGGCTTATGGCAACCAGTACAAAATTTGTTTGAACTGAAAAACCCGGTAATTATAATTAACATCTGCTATGACGCACAAGTTGTACGCTAAATCATCTTGTATATGTTTTCTATTGGTTTTAAGGCACTCATAAACCCATAGGGGTACCTTACATACGGCTAATATCTTTGAAATCAAATCATCATCCACCATGTGTTGTCTCAATGCACGCCATTCCTCAAGCTCAACAATGTTGGCTTTCGCCCAACTCACTGCAATGGCACGGGCCATACATGCCTTATCATCATTTCTGATTCTTACAAATCAATTCTTTTTCCTCAGGGCTTTATCTATGCTAGTGATATGAGATCTAGGAGCAGCACTCCAGGGTAGTCTAAAAATACCAAAATCAATAGTAATGTCTTTATTCCATCTAAGTTCCTTATGACTGGTCAAAACTTTCTTTATTTCTTTCATAATAGCTTCCACTGTGAGCTCTTGAATGGGACGCAATGACACGACAATAGATGACTGTAAATCAGGATGGCGGATAACTATTCTCCCCAGATCTTCTGGGAGGACATTTGACCCAACATCTCTTAGTAAGTCTCCAAACATATTAGATAGATCCCCATATAAATCTTGAATGTTTCTACCAACCAAATTTGGATTAAACTGTAAAGTATAGGTGGTGTCCATAGCACCTGTACTGAAAGTTCTAACATGCCGTTTAATAATGTTATAAGGTGCTACTGGGTGGAGAGGTTCTGGAGATGAGGGTGGTGAAGAAGGGGGAATATGATCAAGTACAACAGGTGCAGCATCCCTCCTTCTACATTTATCGTTGTTCCTCTTCCGCTGCCGGCCAGATCGATCAGCTCCGCTGACATGACGATCAGATAGAGGGGATCAACCTAGACTCCTCTTCCCCGTCCCTTTCCCTTTGGATCGCCCTGGTCTGGAAAGCCCCTGCATAATAACAACATACTAGTCATGTAACATAATACATTTATGATAATTTGTAACTTACACATATAAAAAACATGTATACAGATCAGAAATAAAATTACACTTACCCGAGGTGTTTCCTCCTCAGAGCTGGAGTCGTCATCCCCAACAAACAAGTCCTCAATCTGGTCTACAGCATGTCCAGAGGGTTGAGGCAAGTCTGGTTGCAGGAAGTCTGTTGAACCCACCTGAATTGAAACAGGTGATTGAAGGTCGCTCGGACCTTGCTGTGGACTCTGTGGTGGTGGACCTTGTGTCACTGATTGTTCCTGAAAATATAAATTGTCTCTATGTCATATTCATTCATACACACATTGAAACTATAGAGTTTGGGTTTTTTTTTACTCTGTGGGATTTTCTTAAGTGAAGAAATATATATTTACCAAAATTTCAAGCCGTCTCTATTTGAAGGGAAGCCTCTCACCAGGGTAAACGTCATGTAAATCAGATCTATGGCGCTTCTTGGATGGTAACTTCCTTCTAGCACGCAAGACATATATATATATATATATACATATTGGAGTAAATATTCATGGCTGGTCCTGCCCCACGCCGGAGGTAGGAGCCGGGGGTTGCTGAACACTTGGCTGAGGAGGATGGGGCTGATTCATCTCAACACTTGGGGTAGGAGCGGGGGCTTGCTGATTCTGCTGAACACTTGGCTGAGGAGCCTTGTCCTGCTGACCACTCAGGGTAGGACCATAAACCTTTTAAAAAAAGAAAGAACAATGTTTTATGATATCCATTATAGCACACAACTATTCATAAACAAAACATGAATACAAAGCTATGAACATGGCCAAAATAAAAATGTCTAATGCCGATATAAAAAAGACTTACTGGACCATTTTCAGGCAGCTCCACTTCCATTAGTTCGTCATCAATGTCAGACCATTCGGGTGAAACCTTAGAAACAGGAAAAAATGTGTTTTGTACAATGAATAAAACATAGAAATCAATCCACTATACTTGTTACAATAGAATCATTAGAATAATATATTTAAAATGAAACTTACCAGCCCTAGAACCCGCTTTGTATGCAAATCGCACTCTGGCCATAAAGAGTCATCCATGGGTTCTTCAGTAGGTGTAGGCTGAGGTTTAACAGTGGAAGCAGGTTGAGGTTCAGGCGTAGGGGGTATAGGAGCATGCAGCAGGCTGAATAACAGCAGGTGGAATCACATTAGGTGGGGGGGGGGCATTAGACTGAGTAGGCTTGGGCACCAAAGGTTGTAGGATGGTATACTGAGGGTCTGCAGGCTGAGCGGGTTGGGGGACAACAGGTTAAGAGGGTTGAGGGAGAGGGTCGTAAACTGCCATTTGTTGATCAGCTATAGGGGACAGTGAAGGATGCTCCATATGGAAGCTGGTCACGAGTGCTTCTCATACTTACATGACTCCTTCATTCTGGCGGACACTCAAGAGAACTGCAAACACACTACCGAAGTGTTGGCACGGGGGCTAGACAAATTGGGCTTTGTGGTCCATAGGGAAAAATGAGTTTTTACCCCCCTCCCTCAGGAAATCACCTTTCTAGGTTTTCTACTGAATTCAGTAACCATGACAGTTACCCCAACCAGGGATAAAATTAATAAATACAACAGGGAGGTAACAGGGTGTGCCAGGGGGGCCTGGAGGACATTGATTGGTGTTGCGACCGGCTCCCAATAGCTTCAAAGAAAATAAGGAATGAAGGAGCTGACACTGAGTTATGCACAGGGGCTTCTGATGGAGGTTGGGGTGCCATCTCTCAACCAGTGTCAACTGGTAATTCATTTCAACATATTGCCCTGCAGTACTCAACAAGCATCCTATGCCCTACAGTTTTGTCATGTCCAGAAGCATTATTATTGGCCCGTTGAAAGGGCCTAATAGATAAGTCCCTATTATCCAAATAGTCCTTCGTCAGAGGCCTAATGTACATGTAGTTCATTGATTAAGAGAGATCTTCACCTAGCTTTCAGCAGGGGCATTGCAGCTAGAGTATGAATATAATTTGTGTTTATCATATGATGGGCTCTTAGACATAATCTTGAAATATGCAGACAAATATAAGCAACTTAGGATCACAGAGCAATAAGAATCTGTGAATGCCTGTCAGGCAGACCTATCCTCAATCTGCCTATCATTCATTTACCCTATCCCTCATGGTGATTTTCCCTCAGACCACCATGTTCAATCTGTATTGTTTGTCTGGTCATTAACGCCCTAATGGTTAACAGTACATTGTTTATCCTGTCTACCATTTTGATCCTACCTATAGATCCATAACAATGCCTATAAAAATGTGTATATTCCTTGAACCGCTAGGTTCCCTTGGTATAATCTTAATTATACCTCAACTTACAGGTAAGTGTCATACTAGTAATTGGCATGATCAAGTTGTCATATGAGAAATATCATATGACTAGTGGTGTAAGGAGTAAATACATCAGGCTCATATAAAATAGTGTTATTTCCAGTTGTCACTGGTTTATTCAGCTTTAGGCAACATGTAAGAAATATCAATCATACAGTAGTTAGTATGTAGGTAATTTGCACATACATTAAACATACAGTAATTTATAAAGTACAATGTTCAGTTCCACTCCACCTGTGAGGTAATAATAATACAGTGTCCAGCATACTTCTAGGTGGGTTCCCACACCTAGCTCCTGACCTGCTGCTTAGAGGAATAATGTAATAATGGATAACTTTACCCTCTGGTGGAAGTCTTGAAGAAGATAGCCTCTGGCCACTAATGGTAGGAAACCAATGCCTGTCTAGCATAGTTTCACCATAGTGCAGTGGTATAGCAGGTAGCAGGAGATGACTGGAGATGTTACCTCTAGAGCGGTTCTTGGTGATGTGTCTTCCTGGAGGTGCAGACAGGCTATTTGTAGCAAATCTTGGAAAAGCACCTCCAGACTGACTGGAGCCAGCAGCATCTGCCTAACTCTACAATTGTTTGAGGGGACTCTTTCAAGTGTCACAGGGGGACAAAGGACCCCCATGGGCGCCGCTGTGTCCCCCATTGTCTTGGTCGGTTCTGCAACTTCAGACCCTCATAACTCGGTTGTTTATGCGTTTATAACCGCCATTTTGCGCATGCGCGGAGTTGAATATGCCAAGTTTATAATGCCCGCTGGATAGGCGCGTAACTTGCGCCGGTTTGTCTGTAGTGCACTCGGAGCTCCTTTCAGTCTCCATGGCATAACTTCCTTAATAATGGGAGTTCCGCCTTGATCTTGGGCTCATTTTGACCGTCTAATTATGGGCTTTCCATAAATGCTTTGATATTTGACCTAGCTTGCTCGTTATGGCGTCGTGTTTATGTAACCCATTGTTCAGTCCTTAGAGTGCTCAGACACTCATGACGGCGTCTGTGGTGCCCAGGCACCCCTAACGGCCGTTTGCATTCACTTACAAGTTATTAGTTTGTGCACTGAACCATGAGGTCGCACACTGAGACCCTCATTTTTATTATATTGTGCAGTGTACCATTAGGTCGGACCCTTTGATGTCACAAACTCTGTCTAACTGACTCTGGCTGGTGTGCAGTGGGGCATGAACGCTCTTATACAAAGTTTGAGCGCTCTTATAGCTCTTAGAACCAACCTATGTATTAATTTCATAGATATTCTTTGATTAATACAAAATATGTTAGAATTTATGGAATAATAAAATGGTATATCATATAAGTCTCGAATAATTTCAAAATTATACCTATCCCCCAACTCTGCATATCCCTCATATTTGACTTGCACATCTGTCGCTAGCACCCATGTTTTCTTGTTTTGCTCATCTTATAAGGTACTGTCTGTGCCTAAGTGCAAACACAATCCTGAGACGTACTTGAGACATTCTCGGGTCATGACAAGATTTTGACTTGTGACTTCCACAGGAAAAGAACATGGTTTTGCACCTTAAAACACCTACCTGGACATATATAATCACCCAGACACTTCTGCTGAGTAAATTTTCAAAGTTAAACCACCAAAAGAAAGGGTATTACCTCACAAGTTCAGTGACACTACCAGTACCACTGAACAAGCATTATTAGGGGTCTTGTAGGTGCCAAATTGAAATATTGAGGATTGAAAAATCACCATTATCACCATCATTACCATTTTAGGATGAAAGGAGGGGGGGGCAGTCAAGAGAAGGATTCCCAATAATATTATAGCAAGGCTAAGGATAACAAAAATATTTGCAAACATAGGCAAGTAGTGGTTTACCATATCAACCTTAATTTTGCAGGAGATCCTGAATATGTTTTCAATATCATTTTATTCCTACAACAAAAATCTCCCATACTGATATCAAAAGAAATCATTATATTTCTAAATTACAAGACTTTGCTAAGGAATAGATGACTCAGACATATGGACACCAGAACAATCTACTAATATCATCAGATAGAATGTATACATGTTGTCATAGCTCCCAAAGATAATATTTTGATGTTTATGATCATAGGAAATGTCCACCCAGAGAACATTCAGATAAGTAATCTGAATTGTCCTTACGAAAAGCAATATGCAAACAATATCATTAATTAGTACTATCAGATTCAAAGCAGTCATATAGGAAAGAGCTAATAATCTTGGGCACAAAAAGGCTATACACAGAAGCTTCAGTATCATGTATACATGGTGTGTAGGCAACACTGGTATTTAGTTTTAAGTTTATTATATGTGACACGATCTGCAGAAATGGGCTAAGTGCAAGGGGCTCTAAGAGCCTTTCTCCGAGTACATGCCACATAATGTTTATAATGCTGGTAAATATTGGGTAATTTCTAAGAAATCCTAATTTTGTTTACTCATAAAGGATAAATACAAATACTTAATAGGCTACCAAACCATCTTCCTTTTTATAAAAGTTATATAACTATGCTCAATACCTAAATGGCTTTTTTATTAGAGTATGTCTCATTTTTGTCTACCCGGCTTCCTGCTTCTGCTTTCTTTGTGTAACATTATCCTAATGGTACAGTCCTATATTACCAAAAGATCCTGCTGTGCTAGCAGTTACCATCCATATACATGAATTGGATAGGCACCCTTGAAATGCATTGTCTGCTTTTGGACCAGCTTTAGGTGTCTGTCAGTGAAAGAATTGCTGTTTATTTGTGACACTCCAGGCAAGATGCAGTTCTCACATTTTGTATGAATTGAAGAGACTGAGAGTATGGTTGCAGGGCAGGGGTAATAAATAATATCTGAAGATAACAGTGGTGCATACATGAACAAGATAGTCTGGTCAACAGGCATCCCTTGCTTCTAGAGGAACAAGAATACTGGCAACTACACAGAAGCAAAATTCCACCAGCCTCTCAAACTAGACTAATCTCAAACAGGAAGTAATTAGAAGTGGTTGGAAGTGGCCTTGTGGCTGAATCTGTGTATGTAGGGGACAAGATGCTACAGCTTACACCTGTTAGAATTTCCTGAAATGTTCTATTTTCTTTTTCAGCAAACATCAAGACTACTTATGATTATGTAAAATACAACAGAAGACAAGATTTGGTGTTTTCTGCTAAGTCCCCCTGTGTGCGGTTAGCTGGATTTCAAACATGTCATTGTTTCTCCTTTGCCAGATCATTTAACTATAAATCAGAGTCAAGCATATTTTTGTATACATTTCCACTGAGGTAGAAGTAGAGCAGGCATCTGTAGGAAATGGAACATGCACTGAAAAAAGTCTTCCTGACAAAATGACATGTATACCCATGTCAACTTGATTTGACACAGAGAGCACATGTCATTGGGACATGTGCACATATGTCACCATGACAACTGTAGCACACAGTAATCCTCATATGATTTGACATGCCTTAAAATGCCATGTCATCTGTGAGTTGACTAGGGTCACAGCCATGTCAAAGGTACTTGACATGTGATGGTTTGACATACATAATTGTTCTAGGATATTCCACTAGATGGAGCAAACAACCATTTTGGTACCAGGACTAATCACTACCAAGAAGTACTACCAACACTTGAGACATTTGATGTATCTGTGTCATTTTGTTTTCATGAAGAATAGATCACTAAGGTCTGTAAATACTATCAATGAATCGTAGTGAATTCTATTTCATTGTTAAATCTGAATTTGTTATTTAATATCAAAATAGACACCCACCATCCTGAATACTCCAACTGGAGTGGTTAGACACCTTATGTGTGGGTCAGTGAAAATACCAAAGGACTGTATTCTAACCCACAATCTATAATCTCAGTATCTACAGTACAGGGAGACATATGGCATTGACATGCACCTCCATGCCCTTGTCTTATGGACTGGAGTTCTGTAGATAGGAAAAAGTGCCTTAGTGTTGCAGGCCTGTTGGACTATGATATCCCCTGCCTTCTATCATAGGCCTCCCTTGATTAAACCATTGGTACATAGTTATTGACTGCTCTTGACCCTTACATAATTGTCTCACAGTATTACCTAGCACTCAGGTGAATGGATCAGAAATATGTGATGTGTCTTCATTATGCATGTCAAATGGAGTTGACGAACCAAATATGAGAGGGTCAACCTCATTTGACATGCCTTCATACATGTCATGTGGGAGACAAATTGTGACCTGTGCAGTATGCGTCAAAGCGATCAGTGTTCTTCTCTCTGTGTGCTTAACACAACCATAGCTTCAAAGGTGATAAAAACCTAAGCTTCAAAGGTGATAAAAACCTCTGCCTAGACTTATCACAGAGAGATTATCTGGCTAAATACGTCTAACCAAGTTATCACCCCCTGGGCGAATCACTAAATCCATCCTTACTGCTCAAGACACAGACAAATAGAAAACAGGTATCACAGATTGAGTGATGGATGCCACCCATACAAGATGACCCAAATCTCCATGGCAACTAATATAACCATAACGATACATGTGGCACGTACGACCCATAGCTGACCTTAATAGGTACTGTATTACCATATCCATATACCTCAGCCAAAGTATAAACACTGATATTTGAAAGTTGTCAGCACTCTCTCTGATTGCTTGCCTTATTGGCTCTCTGATTAACATTGCGAGTCTGGCCCTAGCTAATAAGCTGTGATACCAAATTACCTACTCCTGTACCTGTGCTTTACTAAGTACACTAGACCTTTAAAATGAAGTCAACCCTCTCTATCATGCTGTCTAATAACAAGCACCTTTTGATGTTAGCACGCACAGGACCTCTTGTCATCCTGAAGCAGTGGAGATGAACTACCATCTTCCATCCGGGACTGCACAAACTCCATCTATCACCAACGCAGCCCAAAAATACAGCCAGCCAGAAGTTCAAATACTATTGCTGCTGAGTCTATCTACAACTTCTCAAGTCTGTCAAATCACCTTGTATAGTAACTTGCCTGCCAGATGAAGGTAGGATCCACCCGTTTATATCCATCACGGCTCAATCTAGCTTAAGAATGCACACCTACATTCAGTTGTGTTCTTTTCTGTTGACTGCACAATACTGCCCTGAGCCATACACATGTTTAGCCTCTAAAATGGAACTCGCTGACTGATGTCCTATACATTAGCTGTTTGAAATATGAACTCAGTGCAATGGCTGCTTATATATAAACTTACATGAACAATCGCCGGACTGGCAACTCAACTTTGAGAGTCTTTATCTATAGGGATGATGTTTAAGTAGCCCACATCCACTAAATCATCTCTGCCATCATTAATATTGTCATTATTATTATTATCATTATTATGATTACTATCATTATTATTACTAATTTTATTTCTCTCTGACATGAGTGCCTTGTATATACGTTACTCAACGCCTTAGATACTCTCCAAATTGCAATATCCACCAGGTTCTCTGCGAGTCATTGCGGAGTGACTCTTCTCCCTCTTTTTTTTGGTTTATAGCCCTGGTCTGAGGTTAGCTCACTTGGCTATATTTAGGAGTGATCCCCTGTGCTGTAACCCTCCTGACTCCATTTATCCTGACTCCTGCTATTGCCATAGCAGATTGATATCCTTAACAACAACATGTTAAATCCAGATCAAACACGCCGACAAACACTAGTCAAAACTGCTGCTTATCTTGAAAGTCTTAAGGGTATGATTTTTGTATAAGTTAATGTGTTAATGTGCAATATCCACCAGGTTCTCTGCGAGTCATTGCGGAGTGACTCTTCTCCCTCTTTTTTTTGGTTTATAGCCCTGGTCTGAGGTTAGCTCACTTGGCTATATTTAGGAGTGATCCCCTGTGCTGTAACCCTCCTGACTACATTTATCCTGACTCCTGCTATTGCCATAGCAGATTGATATCCTTAACAACAACATGTTAAATCCAGATCAAACACGCCGACAAACACTAGTCAAAACTGCTGCTTATCTTGAAAGTCTTAAGGGTATGATTTTTGTATAAGTTTATGTGTTGATCCAAAGTACCAGTAATAAATAACTATATCGTTATATTAATAGACATGTTGTAATAATAATAAATATGGAATAATAAGGAGACATTGGGTTTGGTGAGAATTGATTTTGTCAAAACCAATCCTATACATGCCTTTATTAAAATAAGACAATAAATTACAATATAATACAATACATAGCAATATATAGAATAACAATATAATACAATAATTAGTAATATACAGATAATACAATATCACAGTAAAGTTTAAAATTCCCAGCACCACCCAGCGTGGTGTGTGCTGTCCGCGTACATGAAGCCAATTGACGGTTAGTTCATCCGCTGGAGCTTATACCTGGAGGGAAATGTTATGTGTGACGTCATAGAAAATCATGCGCCCCAGACAAAGTAGTACCAACGTATCACTCATTAATTATATATATATACCTGGGGATATATAGTCCCATAAGTTAATGTGTTAATCCGAAGTACCGGTAATAAATAACTATATCGTTATATTATTAGACATGTTGTAATAATAATAAATATGGAATAATAAGGAGACATTGGGTTTGGTGAGAATTGATTTTGTCAATACCAATCCTTTACATGCCAACAACCGCCAAACACAATGTAACACATTCCATAGTAAAAACATTAAAACATTACATCTAAAGCAAGCAAGCTATCCTTTGATTCATGTAGATATTTAAAAATAGCATTAGATTTCCAGTTTGCTTGTCTCATAATATCCTGAACACTCAAGCCCGCATTCTTTAACAGGGTAGCACCACCGTGCCTAAGTGAATGGCTTGAAACCTTACCAGACAAACCACATTGAAAAGCAATAGACTTTAACCTTGTATTCACATAGTTATATTGCAACGGTTTAGATCGAAAAGAAAATAGAAACCTGCTATGCTTACAGGCTTTGACACACATGTTAATATACCTAGCTGGGAATAAATCAGAACTATCATCTCTTTTTAGATACACAACATACGGAGACTTTCCAAACTGGTCCGTTTTAGATGAGGAAACTCTAATCTCGATACAATCAGAAGAAACTTTAACATTCCTCTTAAAGAAGTTATGGGGCGACTGGACTACATGTCCGATTCTAAAAACGCCCCTGTAACATAACAATATAGCAGACCAAAATACCACATCTTCCATAATGTTGAAGTCAAGTTTAGACTTAATTTGTACCATATCACTAGGACTAAGAGGGTAGGTTGTACTACCAGACCCCTTACATAGCCTCTCTATCCCATCAAGTGTCTTTTTAACCACAAAGTTATTACTATAATCTACACAACCTTTTAATTTCTGATAATACCATACAGCAGACAAATAATTCCTAACTGAAATAGGTTTCATAAAATCAGACAGATACACACAGTACAAAGAAGCTTGAGAAGGAGAACAAGGAAAAGGGTTAAAGTTAAACCTTTTACAAAAAAATTTTGTACCTACTAAGTTGCTGCCTACGAGTTCTACGAGTAGAATCAGCCACACCCCTATATAAGAATTTTTTCCTTCTCCTCTCCAACTCCTTGAGGTCTGCAATCATAACAGCACATGTTATATTCAGTTAAAACATTTTTACATTTCTGTGGAACACCCCTGTAGTTCAGCCTAGACAAATGGTCAGCTAAAATGTTTTCCTCAGACCTAATATATGTTGAATATATTTCAATGTTATGTATAAAGCATAGCCAAAAAATTTCTCTCAACCAGGACATACACAATTTATTCCTGGATCTACCGGTATTTAACATAGCCAAGACCTGCATGTTGTCCGTAATGCAATGAACTCTAGTATTAGAAAACTTCTTCACCCAGCGCTTAAGGCCTACCATTACCGGGTAGAGCTCGTACACATTTATATTTCTGTGGTGAATTTTGAGATTATCAAGTTTAGGGGCCTGAACAAAATGACCCACACACTCTACCATAGGATTAGAGTCGTTCCAAGTACCATACAAATAGTCTTTATCAAACCAGGCCCCAAAGCCCTGTACAGAGGAATCGGAATACATCGGGGTACATTCATTATCATTCAAAATGATATTTTTACAATTAAAAATCCTACAGAAATCCCTCCACCATAGCAGGTCATTCTGGGTTTCCTCATTAAGTCTAATAACACCCCTGTTCCTGGCCTTTGCACAAAGATCGAACAATCTCCTGCTGAAAGTTCTACCACCACGTACTACCTGGGAACAGAAAGACATTAAACCACCAATTTTTTGTAACGTCTTTTTAGACACAAACTTTGTACCCAAACACTCGTCTATAGCTAGGCTCATCTTATCTAATTTCTTTTGTGGTAGAGACAGCTCCATACAGGTTGAATCAATGGTTATACCTAGAAAAGTACACACCTGACTAGGCTCAGTCACCTTCTCTTTCGACACCACAAACCCTAAATATTCCATACACTCAATGAGGATGTTCCTCTTACGTAAACATTCCTCTTCGGTCCGAGCTATGATAATAAAATCGTCGAGGTAATTTACTACCCTATCTACACCATAAAATTTAGCTATTTCAGTCAAAAGATCAGATATACTACTAAATATATATGGAGCACACTTTAGACCAAATGTCAACCGGTTACTTTCAAAAATCCATTACCAAAATCCCACCTGAAGCCTTGATAGCCTACATGTGGACCATACACACTGATACTTCTGTAAGCGGATTTCAAATCCACCACACACATAAAGTCGTTCCTATCTAGTTGACAAGTAACCGTGTTAATAGAGTTATAAGAGAAACTTCTAGATGTGGTGCTCATAAAGTTATTAATAGATACCTCCGCTGGCATGCTACAATCTGTGATAGGTCTTAATTTACCATTAGACTTCTCCACACCACCTAAAGAATGGACACACCTGGGTTTGACATTTGTCTTCGTAACCAAACCCTGGGCCAATTCATCCTCAATAATACCACACATCTCGTTATAAAATCTATCTTCTAAAATAAACTTATAATTTTTACAATCATATGTTGTATCACAACCTGGGTCAACTATTTTGAACCCCTCAGTAAAACCACACCATAGAAAATCAGATTCTATCTGATTTTTATTAATAATATCCGACTGTCTCAAGAAACTAGCCAGTCTACATGGTAAAATTTGAGCTTTCCTACCATAAATGAAATGCTCACACTCACATACACCATTGACGCAACTATCATAGACCCTGATGCTAGGCCTATTAACACACTCCACCGTAAACAGTGGTTTAAACTCGCCCTGTACTGGGCCACTATAAGACATAAAAAGATTCTTGCTAACATTACAAGAGATATTAACATCATTTTCATTATTTTCACCCGAAATGACTGGAACGGGGGGCTCAGGAAGGTCTACCACACGTACTACACTAAAATCAGGCATCAAAATATCAGAATCTAGTGTAGGACCTTGCCTAAGTGAAATTTCCTAATCTTTTTTGTTCTTTTGACACTTGTCTTTGCCATGGTTTGACATGCTACAAACCTCACAAATGTGACGATACCTGCACGGGTCTTCCCTGCAACCTTCAGCCCTGTTGAAAGCATAACAGGTTCGGTTGGATTGTTTAGACTTGAACGACTTAGGCTTAGCCCAACCCGCCTTCTGAGCTTGCACCGTTCCGTCATAAGACAGATGCCTAAGAATATCCTCACTTTTAACATCACCAAACGATTCAATACCTTCAACATTAGCTCTGTTTTTTACCGATGAATCGTAAGCTACAAGGGCTCTCAAAGTATATATTCTGGTAGAGGATTTTTCCACTAGAACTTCAATATGCTTAACCACCTCGAAAACTTCCTCACCCTCCTCTATCAACTGTCTTATCATCCTGATGTTAACGAGCAGCAGTTTCTCGATACTATCTACTTTTTCACCCTTTTTCAAGAAATTTCTTTGGTTAAACGTACCTCTAGACTTTGTAGCATGTCGACGACCGTTCCATGAGGCATTAGTCCTAATAGAATCCGATGAATCCGTCGAAACACTATGGTATGAAGACGATCTGCTCGATGATCCAAGATGGCGACGTCCTTTCCTGTCGCCGTGGAGACCCCGGTAGTCAGGCGAGCGCTGCCGGCCCCGCCCCCGTTGCCTGGTTACCGTATTGTCTATGGAATGTTTATCAACACCACCACGTGTACGACCCGTCTCCGTCTCGCCAACCGCTGCCGAAGCACATGTCCGTTTAACCGCCTTCCAATAAGGACCGGATATTTTCAAGTTGCTGCTCCATACGAGTAGTCCATTCCTCCAGCTCCACGATATACGTCTGGTCAACAGGCAGATCCAATGAAACCCCAGTAGCAGTTGGGGAAGATGGTCCTTGACCACCCCCATTGGAGTCGAATTCCCACCACCACCCAGCGTGGTGTGTGCTGTCCGCGTACATGAAGCCAATTGACGGTTAGTTCAAGCGCTGGACCTTATATACTGGAGGAAAATGTTATGTGTGACGTCATAGAAAATCATGCGCCCCAGCCAAAGTAGTACCAACGTATCACTCATTAATTATATATATCTACCTGGGGGTATATAGTCCCATAATTAAACAGGAGGAGTATGGAAAAGAAATTGATAGACATAAATTAAGTATAAATAACTGTGATGTAGTCTGTATTAGCAAGAGCTGGTTAAACCCATCGCTGGATAATTCTCTCATTTATCAGGAGAATATGCAAATCTTCAGTTTAGACAGAACTTCTGATCAGGCCTGAGGTCTACTGACATACATGAGTACTACACTAGACCCATACTGCACAGTTCTTAAAGAACTACAGAATGTGGATAATGATATTGAGTTACAAGTGCTGTTTGTGGACAGACCCAAGTTAAAATCTATGTATTTCCTAAATGTGTACAGGCCCCCCCCCCCCACGGAAATTATACAGAGTTCTTTGAAAAACTAACAAGCAGTGTTGATAAACTAAATCATGTGTTTGAGATTTGGCTTATGGGAGACTTTAATATCAATGTCAGGGACCGTAATGAGAACAAAACAAAAGCTTTAATTGACTTCTGTAGAACAAAGCGTTTAAAGAAATTTATTGAAGATATCACGCGGCCCAAAGACAACTCCGGCACCAGCATCGACAATATTTTATCAAATAGTGATATTGTCACACATTCTGGGGTGTGCGAATGCCTCATTTCTGACCACTACCCTGTGTATATCTATAGAAAGAAACTGAAAGAGGAATACACTAAAGTAACATTCACTGGCAGGTCATATGAATACTATGATAAGGAGGATTTTCATGAATATCTGCTTGACTATGATTGGGACCCACTATTTGATAGCAATGACTCTAATGTACAATGGGATCATGTTTGACACCATTTTAGCTATGATAGCTGCTCTGTAAAGTCTACTGTCATTAAAACAAAACCCATGCCATGGGTTAGTAAAGAGATGATTGAGCTCATGAATGACAGGCAGCAGCTCATTAGAGAGCAAAATAGAAATGGAAACAGGAACCTTGTGTTAGAGATTGGTAGGATGAGAAATAGAATCCAAAGGCATCAAAACAATAGTAAAAGGGACTGGGTTGGGAGGCTACTGGAGGAGTGCAGAGGCGACCCAGTTTGTTTCTGGCGTGAAATCAATAAGCTGGTTAACCCCAAGGTGCAGAGCAGTGATATACAGCTAAAAGACAGCCTCACTGGCGCTGTTATAGTACCAAATGCAGTCGCTGATTATATCAATGAATACTTCTCAGATATTGGTGAACAGCTATTTAATTAGCTAACCAATGGTATAATGCCAGCTGCCTTACATGACTTCCCAGACCTGATTGTGCCCGATGGAATGCCTGACCTAGATATCAACGGGTTCATTAATGTTATGGTTGTAAGCAAGCTCGTCAATGGTATAAGCATTAACAAGTCCAGTGGTCTTGAAGGTATTAACACGCGAGCATTCAAGGACGCCTGTAGTTTTCTAACGACTCACTTATGCTCTATATTCACTAACTCTGTGTCTATGGGATCTTTTCCAAGATCCTGGTCGAAAGGGACTCTTGTACCTAAAGCAAAGAAGGGAGACTTCTTTGACACAAAAAACTGGCACTCTATAACGCTATTACCCCTGCCTGGTAAATTGTTAGAAAAGCTCATTCACAGTGTATTCTAGAAACAAGGAGTCACAGTACCATTGCCAACAGTATAAAATCACTACAAAGATAGATAAAATTTGGGGTGCCTTGCTGTTCATCATTTATGTCAACGACCTACCAAATGTCCTTGTTAACTGTAAAAGTGTTATCTTGTTCTATATGTAGCACTTCCTAATGGTCAGGAAGCCTGCACCTTACTCCAGGCAGACCTCAATAGAGTCCATAAATGGTGTTCTGACAACCTCATGACTGTTAATGCTGAAAAAAGAACCGATATGTTTTTTGGGTCCAAATCAAAGATAAGCGCGTTAGAGGCCCCAAATTTGACCTTGGGTGGAAAATTGTTACCAGTATGCTCAAGCTATAACTACCTAGGGGTAGAGTTGGATAGTAAGCTGACTGTGTACAACCATGTAAATAAGGTTAAGAAATGTGAAGGAAACAAGCTCTACAAGTTGAATAGGATCAGGAGATTTTTTGACGGAAAACATTGCATTACTGCTTATAAATCTATGATTGCCCTGACCTTTGAATATTGTTCTTTCTATACAGTAAGTAGCACACATACTAAGTCGATTAAGCTCCAAAGAATGCAGAACCAAGGTTTACGTATCTGTCTCCGAGAGAGGATTAGAGGCAAAACTGTACAGGAATTACATAACGACTGCTGTGTTAGACTACTTTGCGACAGAAGAAATATTCAACTAGTCAGTATAATGTGGAAAAAATGGTGAGGCTGAAGAGCAACATACTGTTCAGACACGGGGAGATCGTAAAATTAAGTTTGCCAGGAGAAAGGCTAGAACTAATCATTACGAAAAAAGCCCCTATTATAGAGGTGTAGTTCTCTGGGACAAACTGAGTCACACTGAACAACTTTAATTTCAATTGATATTATTAAATTGCAAATAGTTTTTTATGGAGCTCGTATCTTATGAATGCCCAACTTGACATCTGATACCATACGTGTGATTTATGTTGGTTTCACAATTCCATGTGCTCTGATTTAACTTGTACTGACTAAAGTAGCACGTGGCTTGTAAGATACTGAAGGCGTGCATAAAATGGACTCTCATGATTTAGGAAGCAAGCTTCAATAAATATCAATCATTCAATCAGCTCATTGGCTTTGGCACATGACATCTGAAATAAGCAATGTCATGTTACATTGTACAATGGTTGCTGCTTTCCACCAGTGATCTGACAAGGTTTATTTTCATGTTTTGACATTATTATCTTAATCAAGACGTCAGGTTACTGTATTTCTAAGTTAACCTTTATTACAGGAGCTCCACAGGGTAACACAAGGGTCAGCAAAACACTGTGTTGCTTTGATCTTTTGTTCTTGTATTTATTTACATTTGGCTTGGAGCAGCCAAGCAGACTATGGGAAATCTAATATGCTAAGTCTGTTATGGGTTCCACAGATAAATTTCTTTAATGAGATTTCAATCTTTGCATCACAGAACCCATCCCAGTAAACACACTTATGTTTATTAACATTCAGGGAACGTTTTTTAGGTAACTGAACGTAATGTAACCGTAAATGGTCATGGCGGCAACGGGCTAGGACGCTAGATTTGGAGCGCTCCACAACTTTGCGAGTTTATCACCACTGTCGACCGAAGTACATTGCCTAGTGTATGTTTTACAGTCATCTAAACATATCAACTGTGTGTTTCAACCATGGCAGCTCAAACAGATACTACCAGAGGTAAAGGACGGCGAAAAAAGGAGCCAACACCTACACCACCGGTCTCAGTCTTAGCAGACCCGCCATTGTTGACCCAAGAAGCCACCATTGGAGAAATTATATACGCTGTCAACTCACTAGGAAAGCGAATGACTGCACAGGAAACCCTAGCCACTACTATTCTGCAAACCTTGATGAACATTCAGACCAGTATTAAAGAATTTACTACATCAAATACAAAGGTAAATGACACACTCGCAGAAGTCAACATTAAACTAGCTGAAAATTCAACAGTGGTAAATGGAGTCAAGGAGACACTGTCAAGCTTGACAGCAACCGCAGCGGCCTCAACTCGTATTGTCCAAACACATCAAAATAAGCTGGAAAGAGTCCCAGAAAGTGGTAATCATTCAAGGAGTAGAGGTGACTGAGGGAGAAAACCTATACAACAAAATGGGTCAGCTATTCCATGATACAAAACTGGAATGGAGTCAAGAAATGATAGCTTCTGTTAGACGTGATGGTCCGAAACTACGGAGACAAAACCAACATGGCGTCGAAGAAGGTAAACATTGTCCGATCAGATTGACATTCCTAAATTTTCAATGTAAATCCAAGCTCGTGAAGGGTCTCAGACACCTAAAACATAATAGAACGTGGGACTATGTATCGGTAGGAGATGAGTTGAATGAGAAGGAAACTAGAAACTTCATAGACCTACGGTCAGTGTTCTTCCTATGTCGCACCAAGAAAATAGATGCCAAATTACGACAGCGCTCTGTGATAATTGAGGGGAAAACCTATGGCCATAGGAATCTGGATAATCTACCACACCAAATGACATTAGAAAAAGCAAATGAGGCTAGAACACCTGATGGCTTGATGTATTGATCCAACCACCACAAACTGTCAAATCTATACCCGGTAGAAATTGTTGACGGGGACAATGTTTTCTCCAGCGTAGAACAAGGATTCCAATACCATAAGGCCATCCTATGTGACAGCCCAGAGAAAGCTGCTCATATCATGGAACTATCTAGTCCATACAACATGATGTCAGAGACCAAGTCTTTAAAGCAAACCCCCCAGTGGGGCAAAGAGGCTGAAAAAAATCATGTATAGACTTAATACCACTAAATTCACTACACCTGAACTCAAGGAATACCTGATCTCAACTGGAAACCTCAACCTATATGAAGGAAATTTTCATCCAGTGTATGGTACAGGATATCATCTAGGCCAGGCAAACTTATGCCGCATTGACAATCTGCGAGGTGAAAACGTACAAGGAAAGCTTCTGATGCGTATTAGACACTCCTTGACCAATGCTCAACCTACAACACCTAAAAGAGATATAGGACAAGTCGCTGACCATCATCCTAACGTCGACCCGCCACCTGTTCAACCTCAGCTATAAACTCCTCTACACAGAGACTGATAGAAACTGCACTAGAAGAATGTACATGTATATAGTATTGTCATACTAGTAATTAGACATGATCAAGTTGTCATATGAGAAATATCATATGACTAGTGGTGTATGGAGTAAATACATTAAGCTCTCATGAAAATAGTGTTATTTCCAGTTATCACTGGTTTATTCAGCTTTAGGCAACATGTAAGAAATATCAATCATACAGTAGTTAGTATGTAGGTAATTTGTACATACAGTAAATATACAGTAATTTATAAGGTATAATGTTCTGTTCCACTCCACCTGTGAGGTAATAATAATACAATGTCCAGCATAGTTCTAGGTGGGTTCCCACACCTAGCTCCTGACCTGCTGCTTAGAGGAATAATGTAACAATGAATAACTTTACCCTCTGGTGGATGTCTTGAGGAGGATACCCTCTGGCCACTAATGATAGAAACCAATGCCTGTCTAGCATAGTTTCACCATAGTGCAGTGGTATAGCAGGTAGCAGGAGATGACTGGAGATGTTACCTCTGGAGCGGTTCTTGGTGTTCTGCCTTCTAGGAGGTGCAGCCAGGCTATTTGTAGCAAATCTTGGAAAAGCACCTCAGACTGACTGGGGCCAGTGGCATCTGCCTAACTCTGCAATTGTTTGAGGGGAGGCTTTCATGTGTCACTTGGTCCACAAAGGACCCCCATGGGCGCCGCTGTGTCCCCCATTGTCTTGGTCGGTTCTGTAACTTCAAACCCCCATATCTCAGAAGTTTACGCCGTTACAACCGCCATTTTGCGCATGCGCGGAGTTGAATATGCCAAGTTTAAAATACCCGCTTGATAGGCGTGTAACTCGCGCTGGTTTGTCTGTAGTGCACTCGGAGGTTGAATCAGTCTCCATGGCGTAACTTCCTTAATAATGGGAGTTCCGCCTTGATCTTGGGCTCATTTTGACCGTCTAATTATGGGCTTTCTATAAATGCTTTGATATTTGACCTAGGTTGCTCAGGAGCGACGCTAGAGCGACCGGACGGTTATGGCGTCGTGCTTATGTAACCCATTGTTCAGTTATTAGAGTGCTCAGACACTCATGACGGCGTCTGCGGTGCCCAGGCACCCGTGACGGCCGGTTGCATTCACTTACAAGTTATTAGTTTGTGCACTGAACCATGAGGTCGCACACTGAGACCCTCATTTTTATTATATTGTGCAGTGAACCATTAGGTCGGACCCTTTGATGTCATAAACTCTGTCTAACTGACTTTGGCTGGTGTGCAGTGGGGCATGAACGCTCTTATACAAAGTTTGAGCGCTCTTATAGCTCTTAGAACCAACCTATGTATTAATTTCTTAGATATTCTTTGATCAATACAATAATATGTTAGAATTTGTGGAATAATAAAATGGTATATCATAGAATACTCCCTCTCCCCCGAGAAAATGCGAAACTCCGTCATTTCGCCGAGGGAATGTACAATCTACATATTTTTACCTTATTTGGAGTTATATACTGTTTGTAAGAGGATTTGAAGTGATGGGGAGTGCTTCAAATGCAATTTTTGTGGTAGAGCTTTGTCAGTATAAACAATTTTCTCCTGGGTGTAAGTACATTTCCGAGATTCTATGTCTTACCATACCTGGGTGTATTTGCTTATGTACCATCAATTTTGGGTACAAATTTCCAATTTTATGTACAACATACAATTTGGCAAATAGTGTGCAATTTTGGCATTCAATGTTCAATTTAGCGTGCAAATTGAACATAAATGACAATTTAGTGTGCAAATTTACAATTTCGCGTGTAATTGCGTTCAATTGACAATTTTAGTATGCAAATATATAATTTTTGCGTACATTTGGCAATTTTAGTATGCAAATATATAATTTCGCGTTCATTTGGCAATTTTAGTATGCAAATATACAATTTCGCATTCATTTGGCAATTTTAGTATGCAAATATACAATTTCGCGTTCATTTGGCAATTTTAGTATGCAAATATACAATTTCGCGTTCAATTCACAATCTTAGTATGCCAATATACAATTTTGCGTTCAATTGGTTACACATGCAAATCTTGATTTTGTAAAAATCCGATTTAGTGTATGAATTGGGTACAAACGTACAGTAGAATGTGCAACATACATTTTAGTGTGCAAATTGTGTACAGGCGTACGATCTAGTGTGCAAACATACAATTTTAGTGTGCAAATTTGGGTACAAACGTACAATCTGGTGTGCAAACATACAATTTTAGTGTGCAAATTGGGTACAAACGTACAATCTGGTGTGCAAACATACAATTTTAGTGTGCAAATTGGGTACAACGTACAATCTGGTGTGCAAACATACAATTTTAGTGTGCAAATTGGGTACAACGTACAATCTGGTGTGCAAACATACAAGTTTAGTGTGCAAATTGGGTACAAACGTACAATCTAGTTTGCACTATACAATTTTTGGGATTTTTTTTTTTTTTTTGAGACAAATTTTTCCGAGGACCGGAAAAACAAAGTACTTCATGTACAATAGGCTCGTTTGTCTCTGAGTTACTCTGTGATTTTGCTATATGGGTGTATTAATTGGCAATTTCGGCAGTGGGCCGCTGCTTAATTGACTTTTCCCTAGCCTTTTTGAGTATGTGTCCCTGAAAGAGATTATTTGGTGAGTATCTTAAGTAAACATTTTTCATTTTTCTCAACAATTTTTTTTTGGCAATTTTAGTGTGCAAATATATAATTTCGCGTTCAATTGATAGTTTCTGTATGTACATATATAATTTTGCAAACAGCTTGGATACACATAGAAATGTTGATTTCTAAAAAAAATCTGATTTCAGTGTATGAATTGGGTACAGACATACAGTATAATGTGCAACATACAATTCAAGTGTGTAAATTGGGTACAACTTACATTCTAGTGTGCAAACATACAATTTTTGTGTGCAAATTGGGTACAAGCGTACAATCTGGTGTGCAAACATACAATTTTAGTGTGCAAATTGGGTACAAGCGTACAATCTGGTGTGCAAACATACAATTTTTAGTGTGCAAATTGGGTACAAGCGTACAATCTGGTGTGCAGACATACAATTTTGTGTGCAAATTGGGTACAAACGTACAATCTAGATTACACTATACAATTTTTGGGATTTGAGACAAATTTTTCCGAGGGCCGGAAAAACAAAGTACTTCATGTACAATAGGCTTGTTTGTCTCTGAGTTACTCATTGATTTTGCTATATGGGTGTATTAATTGGCAATTTTGGCAGTGGGCCGCTGCTTAATTGACTTTTCCCCTAGCCTTTTGAGTATGTGTCCCTGAAAGAGATTTATTTGGTGAGTATCTTAAGTAAACATGTTTTATGTCAACAATTTATGTCAACAAATTTTTTTTTTTTTTTTTTCATTCATTTTTCCAACAATTTTCTTGGATACCTAAAGTGTGTTACTTTAAGTAAACCTTGGCATAGTATACAAGTGCTAGTGGGTACAAGAACTGTCTTAGTTATCTACCTGCATTCATGTATATTAATGTTAGATTTGTACAATTTACAATTTGTAATTTGCAATTTCGCAATTCTGCACGTACATGCGCGCATTAATCATCGATTTTTGTGAGAATACCATAGATTTTCATATTATACATCAACAAGTGGCTGTGTATGTATATTTTTTTTTTCTAATACTTTGATAATTTCATTGACAGTGGAGGTATGTCAGGAGTGAGATGTGAGTCTCCTCCCTGGTGTGCTCATGCAGTGGTGGCACTTGAGGTGTTAGGTGCCAGATTCTGGCATGTGTCTGTGTGAGTGCCTAGCTTGGTGTCAGTGGACAGTTCAGGGTGGGGGGGGGTGTGTGTCCATTTAAGGAGTGTGTGGCTGGTATTGGAGTATCAGTTCCTCTCTGGAAATCACTGCTGTAGCACCATGGCCCATCTACAAGCTCTCTTTGCTTTGCCTGTCCCCCAGGTGATGGAGGTGGGGAGTCCAGTTAGGGCCCTGGTGGAGGCTAACCAGACCATCCATTATGGTTACATAGTGAGGAATTTCAAGGAGATCATTGAGCATGGTGATGTGTTGATCTGTAATTACTCCTGCCACTATTTCTTAGGCTCAGCCTTGCGTCGGGGGGCCACTGTGGCCCTTCTGACTAGGGCCTTGGGTAATATGGGTTTCTGGCCCATGGACTATAACTTCGGGCCGCGGGAGCGAGTGCTATGGGATTATCTGTTGGCGGCGTCCCTCCTCGATCTTGCGGCATCCGGGGATCCATCCACGGCTGCCGAGTATGGACTGGGGATGCTGGAGGCCCGGCTCGTTGAGTGGGAACAGGATCACGGCCATATGTATGGCTCGGACTCGGACTCAGACTCTCCCATTGATGTTGAACCCGAGGATCTGTGGTAGGATCCCGACTGACTGAAACCTAGGGTGTAAAAACCCGCCATCCCAAAGGCCCTTTTCAGGGCCGGCAAATTGTCCGAAAAGTTCTGAATACTGTCTCTGATGTGTTGTCTCCTGGTGGTGGACTGGGGGCAACCTAGGCTGTGGGCAGTCTAGGCTGTTTCCACAGTCACCGGGGAGGGCTGGTGGTTTAGAAAATTAGCAATAGTCTGCATGTTTGACCTTGCGGTCTCCTCCTGTTGTTCGTCAATAATTATATCTGTTGTATTTTCCAGTGCTGTCATAGTCACCGGGCTGGTGCCACAATCATTCTGGAGAAGCATGGAGTAGTACAGTCCTTTGTTTTTAAGGGCTGGTATAGTACTGAACCTAGTGCGCCAAGGTAGGTGTATCACCTGAGGGAGGTGATAAGCAAATTCTCCTCTCTGTGTTGTTATAACTGCTGGTCCGTTCCAGGTAAATATAGCCTTAGGTAGTGGGAAGGTTTTAACCACTATATCCTTATAGGTAGGGGCAGCTGCTGATTTAATCTCATCAAATTCATGTGGTATTGGCCTCAGGGGTAGCGCGAAGTTTGAGTCTCCACAATATATTTTAAAATATATTGTGGGATTTGTGCGCTTGGCCACATTTTTCTTGCCACAGTGTGTCTGTGCAAATTTCTTAAGGTACTTCATTATTCTGTAGGTTGAGTAGATGGTCAGGGTGAATAATATAGCAATTATCAGGGTGTGGGTTTCCTGAATTGTGAGGAAAGGGGTGTGGGTTTCCTCTGTAGGGGTTAATTTGGTAGGATTCTTATCTGGGAGCAATTTGTGTAGGGGCAGCTCGGTGACTAGTCTGAATGCTTTGGCTGTAGGCAGGTAGGCTACAGTCCCTCCTAGTCTGTATAATTTGAGTAGTATGTATACTATAAAAATGTGAGCTGATATCCCTAGGATGAGTGCTAAGCTTTGGAAGATTGGATGCTCTGTTACTCGACGTAGGTATGATTCCTCGTAGCGCGTTTCCATTTCCTTATTAAGGTTGGAGGCATCTTTTAATACTGTTTTGGCAAAGGGCTCTAAATTTAGTTGAGTAATATCATCCATGATTGGATTTTCCTGTAGTTTTTCTAAGGTTCTAGAAAGGTTTACTACTGGGAAATTTGGAAGATTCTCTCTTCCATCTGGTTTGGTTTCAGAAATTTTGTTAAGTGCTGCCATGAATGGTAAATTAATTGTCTTGAGAATGTAATGAAATGATAAGGTTGAGTTACAGGGCAACCTTGTGTTTGGAAGAGAAAATTCTCCTACACTGATCGTGCACCCACAGGGTACACCTATGATTGAGTAGGACTGGGCTTTTCGAGTTTCAGACGTTTTACCATGGCAGTTGATAAAGTAATGGGGTTCATTAGTAGTGACCAGATACTCATCTTCAGAAATGGAAATAGCATGGGTGGTAGGTGCTTGCAGTGGCGAAACTGTAAACTTGCAATGTTCCTTAATCTGTTGAGCCTGGTTAGTAAAAATGGCTACAGGGCATGTAGGCCTGTGTTTATAAATTCTACCATTTACATCTCTGCATACCTTTACTGTAGTACCTTCACATGCCTGCATGTCTGCTGAGTTCAATTCGATGAATAATGATTCGTCGTAAGATACTGCTAGAAACTCAGTTGTGGTTTGCAACTTGGTGACTCCTCTGGTGGGGGTCTCCTGTGTGTCTATAGGCATGGGTGATGTAATCATTTGGTACAGTTTGAAGGTTGAGGTGGTAGATTGAATTATAATGTCCAGATGGATATATATATGGTGAGCTGAGTAAGTGTATGAGGTCAGCTTCTGTGAATAATAGAAATCTAAGTCATTAATTGCGACTTGTGCTCCAGGGTGTGTAATCCTAAGTTTGTTATTAATGTCAATTAGGTATCTAGCAAGGTCTGAGGGTGGTACTATATCAGGGGTTAGGATCCCTGATGATAGCATCCTCAGGGCTGCATTTGTCCTTTGCAGTGATTGGATTGTATTCATTATTGCTGCTATGATAATTAGTGCATCATTTAATACTTGCATTTTTTCCCTTTGAGTTTTCTCGTGCCTTGAATATGAGTCAAGTGACCTGGACATGTTAGAGGCCCACAGGTTGACGGTGTCACCTATGGTGTTGATTGTGCTGTCTAGTACCTTCTTATCTTGGATGTATGCTTTAACAAACTTATCTTGTCTGTCTGTGATCTTTTCAATGAGATTAGCTGCTTCCTGATCTTGTTTAGCAAATTTTCTTAGTATTTCATCTATGTTCTTGAGCTGTCCCATTACTTGGTTTACATCTTCTACTGTGGCTAGACCTAGCACACCGCGAAACAGGGGTGCTAGAAAACCCAGTATGGCCTCTCTTTTGGCCTTGTCCAATGTGTTTATGGGGTTGGATAAGAACAATTTGATGGAGGCTAGTGTTTCATTTATCTCCTTGTCTGCAATTTCCAGCAAGGTGTCTAGCACCTTAGCTTGTTGGATAATTTGGCCAGAGGTATGATCTTGTAGAGTAGGAGTGGTCAACTGGAGTATTCTATCTCTTATGGATCCTTGGGTAACGGGTGCCCGAGGTATCTTGTAGGGAATAGCTAACAACAGTGTTGTGGTTGTATGACCATTGACCAATGGTTGAGGGCTAGGTTTGAATACTACTCCTATGTTTTGTCTCACCACAGGTGTATAACCTGCAGTAAGTGGTTTTATAGTATATAATAACAGCATAGTTAGCAGTATGGGTGAAACTCTCAGTCTCCCCATGGTGCTTGTGTAAAGCAAGTTTGCTGTTTAAAGTCTTGTCAAATTTGTAGTGATTTGGTGCTGGTAAAGTCTAAGTGTATGGTGTAACACTTTAAATGAAGTGGTTCAAACTGTACCTTTGCAAGATTGAGCTGTCTTGGCAATATGTCCGGTGAGTTTATAGAGATTGGCCAGTAAATGGTAAGGTCAGGTTGAAGGTGAAGTAGGTGTGTTCTTTATCCTAGTGCAGTCTCTCCTAATGGAGAAGTGGGCTGGCTAATTCCCAAGTGGGGTCCTGTAGACTTGTGTTCCAGACTGCAGCTGGATGAAGACTGATGGTGGGCTATGGTCCACAGTGCTTCTTATGTAGCCTACCCTACCCACATCCATTGTGGGCCTGGTATTGTTTCTCTGGAGACCATGCATTAATCTCCAGTGTCTGCTAACTGTGGGGTCTATTGTGTAGTCTGTGTACTGGTAATTAGCTCCTCCTGTCATCCAGGACAGCCATTCATGACCGTCTAGACAGTTGTCTGAGGGTAGCTTATAAGGTCAATTGATCTCTATAGACTGCTGTGTTGGCATAGCGCGCTCTTTCATGTGGGGATTAGGCTTTAGACACTCCATTGTGTTACCCTTACTCTTCTTAGACTTCATGTCTGCTTTACTTGGGGGGTCCCAGTCTTTGACCCTTTCAGAGGCAATAACCTACTGATATATTTACAAATTTGATTGGCTTTATATACATATAAGTAATTCATTATCAGTCACACATGTCTTATGTGTGGATGAAGAGAATTTGTAATACATTTTGAAAATCTTATGTTCTTTTGGTATCTCAATCTTGTTTCTAATTTCTTGAAACTGCACCACACCTAGATGTCTTTCTTAGTATGTGGTGTGCAGGCCTAGGCTTGATAGGGCCTATGCCTGTGGTTTCTCTTGTAAGGGTGATATCATTTTTGTTCCTTACAATTTTGCTGTAGTATTTGGCCTCATGTGGAATAAGCCTGTGTGCAAATTCATTGTTTCTGACAGCCATAACCTTTTTCAGTCTGTCTATGTGCACTGGTCTGGCCACCAATAGATTGGTGTTCAAGTTTTTGAGTTTGGCACTTGTCAAACTAGGTCTGTCTACTACAACATATGGTCCCATAAAAAGGGGTTGAAGTTTCTTACACTCTGTGTTGGTCAGGATTCTTGGTATGTTAAGGTACACCATGTCGGTGACCTTGATTTCCTGTGGTGTAAGTTTCTTATCATATCTATCCTTCCTTTCCTTTTGTAGCTTGGCGACCCTTTCTATAGCTTTCCTTTTAGAGGTATCTTGATTTGTTATCATGTTAGCTACATGGTCTGCTACTGTGGATATGTCTTCCTGTATTCCCAGCCCTAAGTCCATTGGGGTGGCTGGGTTTCTTCCATGGAGTAGGAAGAAAGGGGTGAATCCTGTGGTTTGGGATTCAGTGTTGTTTAATGCAAAGGTTATGGGTTCAATAAATGAATCCCAATTGTTTTGGTGCTTTGAGCAGAATGCTCTGAGCGCTGTGCCTATGCTAGCATTGAATCTCTCTACGAGCCCATTTGATTGTGGCCTGTATGGTGAGGAGAATTTATGTTTGATCTTGAGGTGTTTAGTTAACTTTGTGAACTTTGCACCTGTATAACATGTCCCATTGTCTGTTTGAAGAGTGCCTGGTGTTCCATGATGACAAATTATATTCTTGTAGAACTCTGCTGCTGTTGTTTCAGCTTTTAAGTCAGTAGTAGCCCAAGCTGTTGCATATCTGGTAGCATAATCTATGCAGACTTCTATATGTTTGTTTCCCCTGGCAGTTGTGGGAAGTGGTCCCACCGCGTCTAGGTTTAGGAACTTCATTGGTGAAGTCATGTACTCTCTCACTGTCATTGGTGTTTTGTGTGAGTGTACTTGCCTTTTTGCTGTGAGGCATGTGTGGCAGGTGGAAACATATTTTGTTGTGTCTGCTAGCATAGACTTCCAATATACCCTAGGTCGGAGTGCTGACAGCATCCTACTGGAACCAAGATGGCCGCCGGTAGGTGAGTCATGGAAATACTGTAGTGTACTTGTTACCCATTGCTGTGGTATAACAATTTGAAGTGGTACAGTATTGGTTTTTCTCCAATTTATGGGGCATATATGGACTAATGTACCATTTACCAAGGTGTATGTCTGGCCTTGGTTGATGATTCTATTTCCTTGTGCTTTTGGTGCAGGCAAGGTCCCATCCTCAAGATATTGTATGAGGGGCAATAGGTCCTTGTCTTTCCTTTGTTCCAAGCCAAGGTTTGTACCTGAGATGGATGTGTCGGGAATCTGATCCAGTAGTTGATTTATATCTAGCACATGTTGTTTTATTCTGTCTTTTTCTTTTTCATCGACTATTGGCCTATCTTGTGCCTTTTGTTGGGGTGTGTCACTCTTGTTTTGGTGTGTAGGCTCCTTTGGAGGGCCTATTCTCGCCTTGATGGGAGTGGCAACCTTTTTCTTTAAAGGCAGAATTTGCTTTTTGTCATTCTTCTTTGTCTCAGAGTTCTTTGACTTAGTAGATGCAGTGTCTTTTGTGACATTTTTCCTGGCAGGTGGGGTTTTGGTAGGTTTGTTTCCTGTGACCTTTTTCTCATTTAGAATAGTTTGTGATTGTGTGGGGGGTTTTGGTGTGCCCTCCTGAATCATTTCTCTAGTCTTTGAGCGTGTGGTCATAGGACACAAATGGTTTGATGTTTCCTCTCCCTGCATTGGTTCAAAGAATCTGACTGATTTAGAAGTTGCTTGAGTAATAGCATATATTGTGTCTTCTGGATCTTCATCATCTGAGTCAGGTGGGGTGAAGGGTGGCTCCTTAGGAGTTGCCTTCACTATCTGATTGAGTGATGAGAATTCAATAGGCTCGAAGTCATTATCTGGAAAGAGTTGTGAGTATTCTCTCTCACAGTGGCAAAACACATAGTGTGTAGATTGCTTCAAGATACCCTTAATGGGTGTCTCTGGCCTTTCAATGGTGTTGGGTGGATCATCCCTTTTGAATGGTACTTTCTTTGTTACTTTTGCAAACTTGGTTCTACTGGCTGCTCTAACTCTCCTTGGTGGGGGTGGAGGGTTAGTCATGGGTCCAGAATCTGGGTATTCTCTTCTAGACATAGCATCTGGTAGTGTGTTATCATCACCTTTCACGTGTTGGATGGTGAATGAAAATTGTTGTATGTCTAGAGCCCATCTGGCCCATCTATGTGTGAGTCCTGTATTGGTTAGTAGTGGGATTAGGGCTGCATGGTCTGTGTATAATTGAAAGTGTCTGGTCTCTAGATAGTGTCTGAAGTGTAATACTCCATACACTACTCCCAGTAGTTCTCTCTCTGTGGTATTGTAATTTCTCTCATGTTTGGAGAGGGTTCTACCTGCAAAGGCTACTGGTCTGAGCACTCCTTCATTATCTCTCTGTGAGAGTACAGCTCCTAAACTCACATTGGAAGCATCAGTTGCCAAACTGAACTCTTTCTCATAGTTTGGATATCTGAGAAGAGCATTGGTACAGAGGGCATGCTTTAATGTTTTGAAAGCATTATCTGCCTCCTCTGTCCAGACAAATGCTTTGAGATGTGTCTGTAGATCATACAATGGTCTAGCAATTTGGGCATAACCTTTGATAAACTTTTTGAAGTATTGGCATAGGCCTGTGAAAGATCTGACATTTTTGACTGATTTTGGTGTTGGGAAGGTTTGATTGATTCCACCTTTGTGGGAGATGGTTGCAGTCCTTTTGGTGTGACTCTCATTCCCAAGAAGTCTATTCTGTCTATGAAGTATTCACATTTTGATTTCTCCAGTTTGAGTTTACCAACTCTTAAGCTGTTGAACACATCTTCCAGGTCGTGGAAGTGTTGTTCGATTGATGGTGATAATACCAATATGTCATCTAGGTATGGTAGGGCACATTTGTATTTGAGTTTGTTCAGAATTAATGTGACTAGATGGCAGAATCCTGCAGGTGCGGTCGCTAAACCCATTGGCATCCTTTCGTAGACATATTTTTTGTCATTTGCTATGAATGCGGTTTTATGTTGGTCCTCCTGTCTTATAGGAATTTGAAAAAATCCCTGTTGGGCATCTAGCTTACTGAATACTCTTGGTCTGAGTGACCCTATCATGTCTAGAGTGTCATCGGCTCGGGGTGTAGATAAGGCTTGATTTATCGTGTTCTGGTTCAGATAACGAAAATCTGTGACGAGCCTATGGCCTCCCGATGATTTTTGTACTAAAAAGGATCTGGAAGCCCAGGGGCCCTCAGCACATTCTCTCAGAATGCCCTGTTGTACTAGCCTTTCACATTCTTCCCCTATTGCGGCCTGTTTTTCTGGTGTTTGTCTATATGGTAGGAAATGACATGGTACTGCCTCAGGTTTTACATGTATTGAGTGGGTATACAGGTGTGTGGCACCAATGTCTCCATCTTTTCCTACAAATATATCATCATACTTGGTCAGCAGTGATTCTAATCTATCATGCTGATCTTTGGATGTGAGCACAGATTTTGGTGGAACATTCTCTTCCAATTCTGGCTCGAGGTCATGTGCCTCACTATGTATAGCAGCTATTTCAGAGAGTCTGATTGAGTTGGGTTCAGGGTCAGCATATGTGGACTCACAGTCTGAGTCTGTGTCACTGAATTGAATTACATCCTCCGGCCGTATGGCTGAGATGGATTGATCAGTGTGTGGGGTAGTGTCTGACACCTGTTGAGGTTTTTCTAAATCAGATTCCTTGACTTCCTGAAATAGAGCTATGATGGCACCCTTTTTGATTTTATGTGGGCGCCTGCTGGTGTTCAGTAACACTAGGGGATGTTTGTTATTTTCCCTGGGGGTTACTGCTGCCCTTTGAACTAGATATGGGGCGTTGTTATTTCTTTGGAGGTTATCTACTACTCCAGTTTTGCCTTGCAGTGATTGAGTAGATGTGACCTTACCCAATACTGCAAGTTCAGAGAATGGAGGGATGGTAAAATCGCTCACTGCCCTAATGGGTTTGAGAATTTGTTCAGGATCAACATTAAATTCAATTTGAGATTTTGTAGTGCTTAAGAAATCTGTGCCGAGTACAACGGGCTGTGTGAGGTTGGGTATTACAGCAAATTGGTATTGGAATCTGACATCTTGGATTCTAAAGTTCAGCATAGCTGAATGTCTAACATGACACACCGATCCATCTGCCAAGTGGATGTTGATTTTAGATTTCCTCAGTTGGATATGGAATCTCTTTTGGAGGTCCATGAGGAATGATTGTCTGACACAGGTGATAGTAGCACCTGTATCAACCAAACATTGTACATCTGAAACATCATATAGATTTGCATTGATACAGCCATTTTGAAGAAGTACAATAGAAAGCTTGGTACTCTCACCTGTATCCTTTGATGATGAGTCTGGTGGGGTGATGTGTATCACTGATGGACGTCTCTGTCTGTTAGATGGTAGATTGGCACTAGCAATTGTCTCTGGTTGGATCCTTGTTAATCCTGATTGATTGTTTGTTTTTGGGGTGTCACAGTGCACTGGCCCATCAGCACTGTGACATCCTAGTTTTCCTGGTTCTGTGGGGCGGTTGAGATGCTTGCCAGCAGGAGCTTGGAGATATGATCCATTACATGAGGTGGTATTTGGGGGTTACTGTGTTGGTTCCCCTGGTAACCTCTTGTGTCAGGATTGTAATCCTCCTGGCGTGAGTTGGAACCCTGGTTATATTGACCAGAGTTGCTGTATTGACCAGAGTTGTTGGATCTCTGGTTGTTGTAGGCACCATTGTTGTTGTAGGATCCACTGTTGTAGTTCCTATGTGGACTATGGCTTCTACTGTTGGATCCTTGATTATAGGATCCAGAGTTGTTTGAACCCTGGCTGTTGTTGTAGGAATCATTGTTGTTGTAGGATCCAGAGTTGTAGTTCCTATGTGGACTATGGCTCCTACTGTTGGATCCTTGATTATTATAGGATCTGCCATTACTTGGGGTTCTGTCTCTCCTATCACTGTATGAAGAGTTACCATTGTTGGAGTTGGAAGAGCTGTTGTCTTTCCTACTGTTGTGACCCCCCCGGTTGTTGTTGTTGCCCCCCCTACCTCTACCTCTATTGGATTGGTAGTTGGGGTCATAGTTATTTCCTCTATATCTACCGGTAGGGTCTTTTGATGTAACCTTAGCCTCCTGTTGCCTTACATGGGCACTAGACATTAGGTTAACATCTTCGTCTGCACTAGTGCTGATTTCCTGGACCTTTTTCTTAGTAGGCTGTGGGTTAGACTCTGCCTCCCTTATCTTCCTAGATCTTTCTTGGGTCTCAACCTCTAAGGCTAGGTCTAGGGCTTGGTCAAAAGAGTCTATTTTCTTGTTTTCAAGAGCTACAAAGATCCAGGGCCTCATGCCTTTGGTAAATGCCTTGCTTAGGATTTCATCGCTTTGGCGTTGGGCATTACACACTTTCCTGAGATGGCATGCATAGTCTAGGACAGGTTCATCTATCTTTTGTGCACGGAGTGCAGTCCTTGAGATGATATTGTCTCGAGTAGCAAAATACTCTTTTAATTTATTCACTACATTGGTCCATGTCAACATATCAGGTGTGACACTTTCCCTGAAGGATTCAAACCAAGCCAGTGCTTGTCCTTCAAGGTACTTGGGTAAATATGTTACCATGGTGTCACTGTCTGTTACTTTGTACTTATCCTTCAGATATTCTGGGAATTTGTGATCAATGAATAATGCTGTTGACATGAGTGGTGATGGGTGTGAAAAGGTTTTGGGTTTTGTTACCTCATGTAGCCTGATCTTTCTGTCGTCCTGTTGTTTTCTGTCTATGAGTTTGGTCATGTTGGACACCATGGAGATTATGATGTCATCCTTGGATCCAGAGGCAGATGGTGTGACAACAGGTGTGATGGCTGGTGTGGGAGGTTGTGGGGTCTGGGATGATACCATCTTCATGAGATCTGCTATCTGTTGTTGTTGTCTCTCTAGGGACTTCCGCTGGTCTTCCATGGCCTTCTGTTGGGCGTCTATTGCCGCATTCCTCTCTGCCAATTGTTGGTTGAGGATCCTTCCTTTTCCTCCTGCTGGGACTTGTTGGTCTATAGGGCAGTAACTGCATCTTGGATGGCCTTCTCATAGGCCCTTATCTTCTCAGCTGTCTGATTAGGTTGGGGGCCTTCATTGGTGTCCATGCTGGAGGGTGTGGGGGAAGTGTCTCTGGAGGAGTGGCTGTCAAAGGCCGGAGCTGGGTTGGAGGATCTAGATGAGGGTGTGGATCCACCCCCTGAGGCAGATCCTTCTTCCCCTGAGGTAGATAGCGTGAGTTGAGCGTCCTGTAGAGATCCCTGGGAAATGTTGGATCCCTGAGAACTGGTTGTTCCCTGAGTAGACAGGGTGGGAGGTGTGGGATCTACTGAGTGTGGGTCTGTTGTACTGGAGGCTGATTTGCCTCCTGTGGGTCTCCTAGATCTAGGTGGGAGGGAGACCTCTTCAACAGGCCCCTGACTACGTAAGGTCTTTGTGTGTTGTTCTGCCAGCTTGACTGATAAGACCTTGATGTGTGGGGTGGACCTCACTGACATGTGGGAGACCTCACTGATGTGTGGGAGACCTCACTGACGTGTGGGAGACCTCACTGACGTGTGGGAGACCTCACTGACGTGTGGGAGACCTCTCTGACGTTTGGGAGACCTCACTGACGTTTGGGAGACCTCACTGACGTTTGGGAGACCTCACTGACGTTTGGGAGACCTCACTGACGTGTGGGAGACTTCACTGACATGTGGGAGACCTCACTGGTCATGTGGGAGATCTCATCGATGTGTGGGAGATCTCACTGATATGTGGGAGATCTCACTGATCGTGTGGGAGATCTTATTGATGTGTGGGAGATCTCACTGATGTGTGGGAGATCTTACTGTTGCGTGAGAGATCTCATTGATGTGTGAGAGATCTCATTGATGTGTAAGAGATCTTATCGATGTGTGGGAGATCTCATTGATGTGTGGGAGATCTCACTGATGTGTGGGAGATCTCATTGATGTGTGGGAGATCTCATTGATGTGTGGGAGATCTCACTGATGTGTGGGAGATCTCATTGATGTGTGGGAGATCTCACTGATGTGTGGGAGATCTCATTGATGTGTGGGGGATCTCACTGATGTGTGGGAGATCTCACTGATGTGTGGGAGATCTCACTGGTATGTGGGAGATCTCACTGGTATGTGGGAGATCTCACTGGTGACCTTTGTGGGCATGGTGTCAAGGTCACTGGGTGGGTGGAGTGTGGTTTACTGTGTGTATGATTGTTTTCAGTAATGTTGCCAGCTTAATTTTCATGAGAGCATTGGGTAATTTGGGATCTTAGTAGGATGTTCTCCACCACTTTGTCATACTAGTAATTAGGCATGATCAAGTTGTCATATGAGAAATATCATACGACTAGTGGTGTATGGAGTAAATACATTAAGCTCTCATGAAAATAGTGTTATTTCCAGTTATCACTGGTTTATTCAGCTTTAGGCAACATGTAAGAAATATCAATCATACAGTAGTTAGTATGTAGGTAATTTGTACATACAGTAAATATACAGTAATTTATAAGGTATAATGTTCTGTTCCACTCCACCTGTGAGGTAATAATAATACAATGTCCAGCATAGTTCTAGGTGGGTTCCCACACCTAGCTCCTGACCTGCTGCTTAGAGGAATAATGTAATAATGAATAACTTTACCCTCTGGTGGATGTCTTGAGGAAGATACCCTCTGGCCACTAATGATAGAAACCAATGCCTGTCTAGCATAGTTTCACCATAGTGCAGTGGTATAGCAGGTAGCAGGAGATGACTGGAGATGTTACCTCTGGAGCGGTTCTTGGTGTTCTGCCTTCTAGGAGGTGCAGCCAGGCTATTTGTAGCAAATCTTGGAAAAGCACCTCAGACTGACTGGGGCCAGTGGCATCTGCCTAACTCTGCAATTGTTTGAGGGGAGGCTTTCATGTGTCACTGGGTCCACAAAGGACCCCCATGGGCGCCGCTGTGTCCCCCATTGTCTTGGTCAGTTCTGTAACTTCAAACCCCCATATCTTAGAAGTTTACGCCGTTACAACCGCCATTTTGCGCATGCGCGGAGTTGAATATGCCAAGTTTAAAATACCCGCTTGATAGGCGCGTAACTCGCGCTGGTTCGTCTGTAGTGCACTCGGAGGTCGAATCAGTCTCCATAGCGTAACTTCCTTAATAATGGGAGTTCCGCCTTCATCTTGGGCTCATTTTGACCGTCTAATTATGGGCTTTCCATAAATGCTTTGATATTTGACCTAGGTTGCTCAGGAGCGACGCTAGAGCGACCGGACGGTTATGGCGTCGTGCTTATGTAACCCATTGTTCAGTTATTAGAGTGCTCAGACACTTATGACGGCGTCTGCGGTGCCCAGGCACCCGTGACGGCCGGTTGCATTCACTTACAAGTTATTAGTTTGTGCACTGAACCATGAGGTCGCACACTGAGACCCTCATTTTTATTATATTGTGCAGTGAACCATTAGGTCGGACCCTTTGATGTCATAAACTCTGTCTAACTGACTTTGGCTGGTGTGCAGTGGGGCATGAACGCTCTTATACAAAGTTTGAGCGCTCTTATAGCTCTTAGAACCAACCTATGTATTAATTTCTTAGATATTCTTTGATTAATACAATAATATGTTAGAATTTGTGGAATAATAAAATGGTATATCAGTATATATCTCTACTGCATATCTAATTGTATAATTTTCAACAAAAGAACTGCCTTATAGCATTTACCCATACAAACTGATGTAAACAGAATAATTGTCACTTTAATTTGGAGTGCTCCAACCTAAATCTAGTAACTATATTCCCACCCTAGGGTGGCCACCAGAGCTGTATGCCCCATTGGGTTTTTTTCTTTTTTTTTCTCTTTTCTCTATTATTATTTTTATTTTCTACTTCTCAGTATATATGTTGCATATCAAACATGTATTCATTGTATCAACCGATACTGGTAAAAATTATTATAAACGTGTCAAACTACAATACCCAATATAAACCTGTATAATAATCCCAACTTTAAATCAGGTTTTTCTGTAGTACACCTTAATGCTAAATCCATTAGAAACAAACAAGCTGGTCTGAAAGATGAGCTAGATAATAAAAACTTTGATGTTTTATTATTCTCTGAAACTTTCCTGAATGATACTGATGAAGATGCATTATATAGACTGTCCAGGTATAACATGTTTAGACACGATAGAATAAGTGAATTTAGAGGAGGAGGCCTGATTGCACATATACTTGACACTGTTACATGTTCTTCCACTGCATACCAGCACCTTAATAGAGGAAACCCTAATATTGAAACCCAGTGGCTTCTTATACAAAAAGGTATGGCAAAGAAAACCCTAGTTTGTAATGTATATAGACCACCCAATGGAAATCTAACTGCTTTCTGTGACACAATGCTTGCAACCCTACTACAGATTGAAAATTTCGATGAATTTGATGTTATTTGTATTGGTGATTTCAATGTCGATATACTCACAGAAGATAATGATAAGACCATGCTATATGATAAGACCATTTCAACCTGACACAACTTATAAATTGTGTTACTACTACTGCAGGCTACAATACGTGCTTAGATTTAATTTTCACAAACTGTAACAATGTCTTATCTTATGGTCCACTAAATATTCACTTAAGCGACCATCTCCCTATATATATTTAAATACGAAAAAATGCCATAATTAAAGCTGGTCATAGATACTTCACTGGAAGGTCTTACAAAAATTATAATAGTACAGCTTTTCTTGATAAACTTGAAAACATAGATTGGACTGACTTTGAAAATTCACAAACCTCTGAAGCCTGCTGGAATATCTTTGAAAAAAATCTATACGTTACTTTAGACAGTATGTGTCCTATCAGAGAATTTAAAATCAAAGATAAAAGCTCGCCATGGATGACAAATTATTTATTAGAGCAGATTAATGATAAAAATGAAGTGCTTACAAAAGCTAGGAAATCTGGGTCTGTCCTCGACTGGCACAGAGCTAGAACTATTAGAAACCAATTAAATATGGAGAAGGAGATCGCAATGCAAAATTTCTTTAAAAAAGAATGTGATGATAATATCAAAGAAACCAAAGCATTTTGGAGAAGTATAAAGAAAGTTATTCCATCAAAGCAGTCGAACAATAGTATAATTATTTGATATTACTAGAAAAACTAGAACGCTATGGTATAAGGAGAAAAAACTTGGAATTAATTAGAAACTACTTAACAAATAGAAAACAATGTACCATGGCAAATAATATTAAGTCAGCAGAATTACCCCTGACCTGTGGAGTACCCCAAGGATCAATTTTGGGTCTTTTATTTTTCTTACTATATATTAATGAGTGCATACAACAGGATGATAATTATACATAAAACAATGTTATATGCTGATGATAGTGTACTATACGTGTCTGGACCCAGTATTGATATATTAGAGACAACTCTACAACATGCATTAAACAAATTCATAACTTGGGCGAATAAAAACAAATTAACTATCAAAGAGGGCAAAACTAAAATTATGACCTTCTCCTCAGCCCAAACTCTCAAAAATCTACGTAGACCTAACATAGAAATAAATGGAACAATGCTACTGTGTGTCAATTCTTTTAAATATTTAGGAGTACTGATAGACCAGGAAATGAATTTTAATCTACATGTGAAGACTTTAATGAAAAATGTTCGCTAAAAATCATTTCTATTATATAAAATACGACATATGCTATCACATACAGTGCTCCTACGTGTATATAAAACCTATGTATTACCAATAATCGATTATGCTGATATTTTCTATGATACTGCCAATGGAACTTTACTTGATGAACTCCAACGACTGCAAAACAAATGTATTAAAACATGCCTCAGTTTGAATATCTTAACATCAACAGATAGAGTTCATCATGTAGCAAATCTCCCTAAACTTATATATAGAAGACAATACCATTGTAAGATGTTTGCACATAAAATGGTTAGACTAGGTATTAATGTTAGAGTTGCAAATAGACAAACTCGCATACACGATGCCCCAGTACTTTTCTATAGTAATATTAATTGTAAAGCCTATGAAAAAGGTCCAGAAGTAAAATGTGCACAATTGTGGAATACCCTACCTACAAATACTAGAAACATAAGAGAAATAGGTACTTTCAAAAACCTGATGAAATTGGATTTAATGGATACCATCCCATGAAAAGAAATGTGTAGAATTCTTATTCATATATGGTCAATTATATTGATGCAACATTATGACTGTGACTAGAAATAATAATTTCTTTTTTAAATACACTTATCTACTGTTTAAACACAATTATATATACCGCCATGTACCAAAACTCAATGTCAAACTATTTTTTAGGAATCTATATATGTAACGTTACATACCATGGGGAGAGGCATAATAATATCTTTTGATACGCCTCGACCCAGGAACCTATTGGTCTCCATACACAATGGACTATTTTGTATAACTTAACTCTGTATTATCTGCTCGTTAACTCATATGTCTATGACCAATAAAAGTTCAAAGTTGTTCAAAAAAAAAAAAAAGTAACATAGATTTACCTCCACAGAACGTTCTCTGAATGTGATATTTACGTTATACATATGTAATATTTTCACATATCTTAATATAAAAAAACATTTTTCACCCATTGGGTAGATATCTAGTGGACATCATTGAATGTTTATATAGGTAAAAGGATTGATCTGCATCTACCTAACATTTCTTTTACGTCATATGTATGCTCTAATGATGTATTATTTTTATATTACATTTCACTAGAATTTTTACATTCATTTAAATTATTGCCTGATAGGTTTTTAACTGATGTCTACAGCACAGGAACGTTTTTTTACATCTTTACACATGATATCATCCTAGGAATTTGATGTTTATTTACATCATGTTCTGATGAGATTTCAATCATGGCATAAAAACTTCTCAAAATTAATTCTGATGGAAATTGGAAATTATGGTAATAGCTATTGTTCAATTGTATTTAAAAGAACATGCTACATATGTTTCTGAATAGAATCATCCCTTTTCATTTGAGCCCATTTCTATGAATAACAAGGACAAAGCAACATATGATTAACAGTACAAATTATTTTATTAGCAGTATTTATTGTATGTATTTTTAAGCCAGACTTTCTACTTTATGCAGAGGATGGGAAAATCCTGCTGTTCCTAAAAACACAAAGTAAAGTGCTTACAATGAAGTATAAAGAGATACTCATTATCAAAATATTATATGATATCAGCTTTGAAAAGAAATTATCTTAGGGACCATCCCTTAATTATGTAGGAGTATTTTCAGCTAAAATTCCAGGTATTTTGAGGTTATCAACCATCAGTAGTCATAAATACTATCTCTCTAATTCATGTATGGATATGATTGATATAAAAATACTATACAAAATAGCTTCTGAAATGGGTCCAAATATAATGTATGTAAGAGGGGGTTCTACCTTCCTATGGCATGAACAATATTAAACCTATTGCCAAAAAAAACTATTTACATGAATAGTTTATTCAATGTTTGAGACCACAAATAGAGGATTACATGTCTTTCTGTGCATAAACTCTGTGTACTGATTTAGATGTTTAGCAGTATACATGACTCTACTTCAATTACTTGTTTAAGTGCAGGGGTTCTACAATTAGGAAAGATACTGTTAGGGTTAGGACCCTTCTGAAACCTAAATTTCCTCTTCAAAATGATTTCAGGTCCTGTATAATCACACAAGGGAGCAGGTATTTGTGAGCAGATAGGGTAAAGTGACCAGGGGCGTAGGAAAAGGGGGGCCAGGGGGGCCTGGGCCCCCCAATCATAAAGGATGGGGGGCCTGATTATGTCTGGGCCCCCCCAAGAATTTACCAACAAGTCGTAATGAAATGGAAAAGCAGCTAAAACATTCCATCCCAAATTAAATTAATATGTTAAAGGGATAGGGAAAATGGAGCCCTGAACCTCAAATCAGATCTAAAATTCACCAAAAATACTTTTCTATTAAATTCTATTATGGGTACGTATAGGCATCATCGCGCTCGAGCCAATAATTCAAGGTGTTCGAATTGGGACCCCGCTGGGCCCCCCCAATGAAGATTTGCTTCCTACGCCTCTGAAAGTGACCATAAATCATCTGCTTGGACCCACATTTCAGTTATGAATACATACTCTTTTAGACAGAGAATCATTTGGAAAGTTAGGGAACTATTGCAAGCCTACATCAGAGATCTGTTGCCACCTTGTAGCTTTTCTAATCTTCTTTATCATTATTTGAGAAGGGAGTAGGGTCAAGCTAAGTATAAATAGCTCCAGTATTTCTGTATTGCAGTAGTGGCTTGGTATTCATAGCTGTTGGACTTCCTCTATGGACAATATCTGTTTGGAAGCTTTTATTTGAGCTTCTGATCAATGTTCATTGCAGCCTTTCAATACAGCTTCAATATAACCATCTATGACAGGAGGATCTCTGCAAAAGAAGAACAATATATTAGCAAATTCCAGTCAGCAGTTATTGACATTTGTCTCACTGCTTTCTATTAAAATGATGCCTAGGCACAACACTGTCCATCTATTATGTTCACCTACATTCATCTGAGAGATTCATAGAGTACTGCTATACATTTATTTCATCAAGCCAATACTAGAAAAGGTACTATTAGCAGTATGGAAAAGTGGTCTGGTCTTCACAGGCAGGGTTTGGACAGTTGTGGCAGTGGAAATATATATCAGAAGATGGCAGGTGTTTAGCAGCCTGCAATGCATTTATCAAAGTATATATATATATATGGGTCAGATTTTTGATTTCTACCCACTTTAGGGCACAGAGTCCAAACACGTAAAATTTAATATCAATGAAATGCACTTTATTATATTGGAAGACCAACATCTTGGGCCCCCAAAAAACATGATTCCAAAGTTGTACTCCTAAAATGTCAGTTTTGGTAAGCCATCAATGAAAATCATCTCTTTTCGTGTAACGATGGTCACATTTATAATCTATGTCCATAGCAGACCAGCTGGAAATGCTCATATCACCCTTAAATTTGGTATGCTTATACTTACAATAGTTACCAATGTACATGCCAAAAAGAAATATCCTCTCTCAAAAACTTCTAAATCTATGGATGATCTCAAATTTTTGAAATTTTGAAAATTTGTTGATTTCATCCCAACCTTTGTGCACTTTTCTATAACAACACTAAAATACCTTCTATTCGCCTGAATATCACTCTGAATTATATTTAGGGTTTGTACTATGTAAATCAAGTGCAATTGTACACTTATTGTACAGTATATCTCCTCTGTTGCCCCCCTAACTTTACTCATTCATCACGTATAAATGTGACCATCGTTACACGATGTATATGACATAGTAATAGCATGGATATAACCATTTTCCCTTGTCATAAGACCTTTACACTCACAACATTTGTAGTAAACAGGTTGGGAAACTGATTTAACCAGATATTTACATACTTTGAACCCCGAAAGGGTGAGCACCATGCGTTGAAACGCGGAAATGCTGGATTTTTCACCACTTTTTGCAAGTTCGGACGGACATTGGACCAGGACAAAATATAATTACCACACTCTATATACCTCTATTCAATGCCCAAAGTAGTCTATGAACAGCATAAACATCAACAGATACCATGCGATCACTCTATTTTCCATGGTAGGCCTTCTACTAGACACTACCCAAAGTATACCTTTCAGTGCATAAATGTGACCATCGTTACACGATGTATATGACATAGTAATAGCATGGATATAACCATTTTCCCTTGTCATAAGACCTTTACACTCACAACATTTGTAGTAAACAGGTTGGGAAACTGATTTAACCAGATATTTACATACTTTGAACCCCGAAAGGTTGAGCACCATGCGTTGAAACGCGGAAATGCTGGATTTTTCACCACTTTTTGCAAGTTCGGACGGACATTGGACCAGGACAAAATATAATTACCACACTCTATATACCTCTATTCAATGCCCAAAGTAGTCTATGAACAGCATAAACATCAATAGATACCATGCGATCACTCTATTTTCCATCGTAGGCCTTCTACTAGACACTACCCAAAGTATACATTTCAGTGCATAAATGTGACCATCGTTACACAATGTATATGACATAGTAATAGCATGGATATAACCATTTTCCCTCGCCATAACACCTTTACACCCACCACATTTATAGTAAACAGGTTGGAAAACTGATTTAACCACATATTTACATAATTTGAACCCTGAAAGGTTGAGCACCATGCGTTGAAACGCGGAAATGCTAGTTTTTTTACCACTTTTTGCAAGTTCGGAAGGACATTGGACCAGGACAAAATATAATTACCACACTCTATATACCTCTATTCAATGCCCAAAGTAGTCTATGAACAGCATAAACATCAACAGATACCATGCGATCACTCTATTTTCCATGGTAGGCCTTCTACTAGACACTACCCAAAGTATACCTTTCAGTGCATAAATGTGACCATCGTTACACGATGTATATGACATAGTAATAGCATGGATATAACCATTTTCCCTTGTCATAAGACCTTTACACTCACAACATTTGTAGTAAACAGGTTGGGAAACTGATTTAACCAGATATTTACATACTTTGAACCCCGAAAGGGTGAGCACCATGCGTTGAAATGCGGAAATGCTGGATTGTTCACCACTTTTTGCAAGTTCGGACGGACGTTGGACCAGGACAAAATATAATTACCACACTCTATATACCTCTATTCAATGCCCAAAGTAGTCTATGAACAGCATAAACATCAACAGATACCATGCGATCACTATATATTCCATGGTAGGCCTTCTACTAGACACTACCCAAAGTATACCTTTCAGTGCATAAATGTGACCATCGTTACACGATGTATATGACATAGTAATAGCATGGATATAACCATTTTCCCTTGTCATAAGACCTTTACACTCACAACATTTGTAGTAAACAGGTTGGGAAACTGATTTAACCAGATATTTACATACTTTGAACCCCGAAAGGGTGAGCACCATGCGTTGAAATGCGAAAATGCTGGATTTTTCACCACTTTTTGCAAGTACGGACGGACGTTGGACCAGGACAAAATATAATTACCACACTCTATATACCTCTATTCAATGACATAGTCGCACGTAGCTCCCGCACTACTCGATGCTGCGTTCGGGCCCTCTCAGAATGATCGAGGATCGTCGAAAACTCCTCCACCATGTCCGCGATGAACTTTTTCTTTGTTTTGGTTTCGGGAACAAGGCGGAGTTTCTTCGTGAACTTCTTATCCTTTGGGGGCCCGATCGGAACATCGATTAGCTTCCACGTCTCGCATACAACATCTTCCTGTACAACCGTGGTGTTCAACTTCAGTTTGAACTCATCCGCGGTACTCGCACGTACGACGGTATCAGGCAGTTGTTTGATACCGACCGCACGGAGCCTCAGCGCAAAGTTTTGATGTTTTTGGCAAAGGCATTCCGAGGTGCTAGTGAACGATACAGGTACAATGTACCTGTTAGCACGACGCACACAATTTAAGAAGGCCAAAGAGCAGGTGTGCGTCGGGTTCATCTCATTGTACCGCTCACGAAGCACGTACAGGAACTCATTGAGGACGACGGTTTGGTGCTTCACTCCTTTTATTGTCCGGGTCTGTTTTTTGCCGGCAAGCTTTGTTGAGTTCTCAGGGTCGAGGAGGAACTCCAACACTCGCTGCCGACGTTCAGTATCATAGGCAGAGTTTTTGCGTGGATTGGGAGGTGGTGATGTTAGAGACTTGCGGGTGATAGCAAGGTCTTCTGCTAATTTAGATGCCAAGCGTTGCTGCTTGAGATCATCCACCTTACCCAGCTGTTTGAAGGCCTTAACCCGTGCACGGAGTGGAAGGCTTTTGAATCCCTCCGTCAACAGTTTGTAGGCCTTCACTGTTACTTCATCAGCTGGAAGTACTGCTGGTGGATGTTCAGGTGCACCCTCAGGCGCTTCAGGAGGTTCAGCAGGTTCGTCTGGCACTCCAACACTTAAGTCAGCTACCTGCTGTTTGAGGGTTGCTAACTTGGCGTTGAGTAACCGGTTCTTGTAACGCAGCCGGTTCTTCCTCGGGGTGTGTGGACCACCTTCGGGACTGTAAAGGAGAGGTTGATAGGGATTAGAACCAATGTAACATTTGTAGTAAAACTGCAAATTTGATTCACCAGAATGTAAATTTCAGAGTTAGATCAAATTCAAAAAGGAGAATTCAAGTAACCATAACCAGAAACTTTAAAGTAAACATTAAAGTAAGCACCTAGTAACTAAAGTAACCAGACAACCAAGGAAAGAAGCAATTAAGCAGCAACCCAACTAGGAACTATTTTACCACTACTATACAATTACATTTGTCACACTCATTTTTTGCTGAGCACGTTGCGGGCGGAACGAAGAGCCACATCACTGTAAATCATCATTCAAAAGTAAGAATAATTAAACATCAATCAAACAAGTTTATATACAATGTATGTGTTTGTTATTTAACAAATGCTATGGGTCATTCAAATGTTAAAGGGGGGAATATGTTCTAAATACTCACCGAAGGTCCTTGGCCATCTGCGGGGTAATGGGATCATCGCCCTTGATGCGCGGCGACTGCCTGGTACTGGGTTTGGCCTTAGCAGCTGCTTCTCTGCGAGGACGCTTGGGGGCCCGCTCCTCCCCGCTGTCCGATGACAGCAGCATCGGGTCGGCGGCGCTTCTCCCGGACCCTTTACCTTCCTCCTTGTCATCGGCACTGTCGGAAGACAGAACCATCGGATCTTGTGGGCTTGTCCCCGACGATGTTGCGAGCTGCTTCCTGCGCTTTTTGGGTGGGTGTGTAGAGCCACTGTGACTGGAGGAAGATGAAGAACCTGCCCTCTTTTGTTTCTTGGGCTGCAAAAAGGAATGCACAATATAATTTCTATTCATCAGTTGAATACATTTATTGAGGAAAATTATGTCAGATTGTGCAATGTATAGTTCTAGGTTTCAAACATTTTGTAAGCACATTGTATAATTAACTGGAATGAATTATAAAGTTAAAGTACTATGAAGAGATTACTTTATAATAACATGCTTACATTTGAAATATCAGCAATCGCCAGACGACGTCTCAGATCAGCTTGCCTTCCCTTCTCCCCGTCACTGTCAGAGTCAGAGGCATGTGCCTCTTGGTCATGAGGTAGCTGAGGTTCCTCCTGCTGGGTTACCACATCGGCCTCCCGGTCAGTTTGTTGGTCATGAGGTTGAATAGGCTGTTGAGTTGGCACATCTGTCTCCTCTGCATTCGGTTGATGACCCAAGTCAGAGGTCCTCCTCCGGGAGCGGCGTTTATTCTTGTTGGAGAACAGGAGTACTGGTAAAGCCGAGCGGCCAGTACGTCCTGTAGGTGTAGTCCTAGGTGTAGCAGCAGCATTGCCAGCTCTAGGTGTAGTCCTACGTGCAGCGGCAGCATTGCCAGCTGCAGGTGTGGCAGGAGTGCGAGGTGTGGGAGGTACGGGAGGTGCTGCGGGAGGTGGAGGGGCCTGGGGTGCTGGCTCACCGGTCTTGTCCCTCTCCCTTAGGTTTGCAACCCGAACCCTGGTTTGCTCCCTTATAGTGTCCATCTTGTCATGGTCTCCAGATGCCCTGAGGCGGTCTCGCTGAGTCTGGCTCTCTGCCGCGCGTTCAGCCTTGAAGGCGGTATCTCCCAGCTGAGCACGTTTCTTGGCTCGGCTTGCTGCTTTGCGCTGCGTGGGTGTCAAAGCCTGCCCATCTGGCAGCTTCTTTCTCCCCATACTGCAAATGAAATAGAAATGAATCAACACATGAAATTGATATAATATTGTTTTTCGACATGTAACGATGGTCACACAAACTTTTGTAACGACGGTCACTTTTATTTTTGATATAACACTAAACCATGTACATGTTATAAGTGAAAATGTTGAATTAACTCCACCCTATTACCAAGTTGGAAATGAAGTATCTGGTATTAAATAAATGACTATTCCATGGGATGTCAGTACCATAGGGCCATCTTGTGTCCAAATATGGAGAGGTTGCACCAAGGCTTACTGTGTATTTTGACAGGAAAACTGGTTTTGTAACGATGGTCACATTTATAAATTCTGGCTATTGCTGGCCCCAGGAGGGTGCAGACTGTACCAAGACCACTCAAAATTGTACTTAGCATTGGTATATAACATATAAATGGAGTAGATTCACAACAGATATGATATGGGTAAGTATAGAAGAAGAATCAATAAAAATAATTAATCGTCGGTAACGATGGTCACATTTATATGGGTATCGGTAGAAATGGATTTAGTATGTATTAAACTACTATTCTACTACTTCCATTGCTCTGAATTGTTCAGGAGAAGGTACAGGCAGGTTTTAGAGGTTAAAAGGAGTGGGAGTAGAATATATTTCCCACGTTTGGAGGGGTTAGAAGAGAAATTTTCCAAAAAATTACAAGTATTTTTTTATATGAGCAGTTGGTAGAGTGTGACAAAAATGAAAATACTCCAATTAACTTAACCATGACATGTATTCATCTCTACCCTCCCCTATTAATGTCTTGGTAAATGCATTACAATCATCTGACAACGGATACAGGGTGTACAGAGAACCGAGGAATAAATGTGACCATCGTTACCGTAGTATGTGATGTCGGCTATGGACCTAGTTTCTGACCTCTCACTCGAATAGTAATGGCGGGAGCCGGCAAAACACAATGCCAAGCGACGTACGACGGTCACTTTTAACGTAAATAACTGTTTTCGATACACTATTTTTACACCAGAACGTTCCATGGACCTTCATATATGATAACATTTCATCGATTTTCTTCAATTCTTACCTTGAACTCGATTTTGACGTATGTTTTGTAGAGGTAGATGGTCAAAATCGTCATCAAAATGTCAACAAAGTCCCTCTGCGTGATGCGCATGCGTCGCACTCCGCTCTACTTCCGGCCGGATAACGTACAGCGTGGAACACTTTCCCGCCTCTATTAGGCAAATAAAAGTGACCATCGTTACCGATCGGCTAGGTAGCCTCTGATAGGGGGGAAAGGATGTAACTACCGACGTAACACCTGGTCAATATTGTTCATTTTAGCCCTACATTTGAGTTTCCAAGACGGAATGAATTATTTTTGCCAAACTATGGACATGGGAGGGGGAAATTTACATGTAACGATGGTCACATTTATATTTGTGAAAAGTACATTAATGACTGTGGAGGGAAAACTATTTGCAGTGGAGCCAAAATTTTTGGCACACCATACAAGTCAAACATACCCTACAGGAAGGCGGTATAAGGTGAAATATATTCCCAGTGGTTCCATGGTCATTGAGGAGGTAATATAATAGTGACCATCGTTACATCGTTGATCTATTCCATTAAAAGGCATCAGGGATTGACAAAACCCACCTACCTGACCATCAACCAGAATTATTTTCTCAACTAACACCCATAACGAAAAAATAAAATTTAAATAGTGATCATAGCATTACTTTTGGACTCCCTGCATGCATCCAAAGTTAGAAAAATGACCAAAAAAGTGGTTTAAAAGGGTGTTTTTCAACTTTGAGAGTCCATATCTCAGGAAATAATCATGCCAGGTGCAAAAAGTTATACTTTTCTGAAAGGTATACATGTCCTCTGTCAAATGACATAAAGAAAGCCAAGTTGGGACTAAGCTGATTTATACCAGGCCTGATAGAAACTGGTAAAACCATGAAAATGCCAATTGGGTAGAAATCAAAAATCTGACCCATATATATATATATATATATATATATATATGGGGGGATTCAACTTATGATGTATTTGGCCCTTTTTGGCTTCTGGGAGCTACAGCAAAATATTCAAAGCCCCATTCTTCTTTATTCTAAACATATTTGATAGAAAACATATAGGGGCTTAAAAAAAGGGCAAATTTGCGTATGTCGGCCTATTATTTTGAGAGATATAGGCCTTCGAAGGTGAAAATTCACCAAAAAATGCCATTTTTTCACCTTTTCCTCTATGTTCAAGGTCATGTATTATATGATAAATCATTTCTAGGACATCCTGATTTATTTTTTCCATGAGGGGACACTCCTAGCTAATATTTAAATATCGTTCGGAGTTGATTGATCTCGTAAATTTTCCGCGGGAAGGCCTACTATGAAAAATGACAGGTTTTCTAACCACGAGGCATATAATAAAAGTAGATTAGCTAGCCTGCTAAAATACTAGCTTTATTCTTATAAATAGCCACAATGAAAGGGGTCCTTATAGGGGTCTATTGGGCAGAAAAAAAATTGGCACTACCTTGGAACCCAACATCACCACAGCCATCAACGTAATTTTCAACTTTGAGAGTGTGACCAACGCTGAACGGTCATTTTCCTCAATTAATCAACAAATACTGGTCATTTCTATAATTATTCTACCCAAGCTATGTCAAAATATGTAGTTTCTCACCACAGAAGCAAAAAAGCGAAGAAAGGTTTCACAGGCTGGCCATAAGGGGGGGTTCTTCGTATGTTTCAGCGTTGGTCACACTTTCACGCTGAAATCAGCGCGGGAACGAAAAACGACTTCCTGTTAACCGGTGGAAATGACCTACATCCAGGTGTCTTTGTAAAAAACTCAGAGGAACCCAAGCTGTGAAACCATAGCGGTTTTCTGCAATTTTTCCTCAACTTTCGGGTCAAAAATCAACACAAAGGTAAGGAAATTTGATGAAATTTTCATGAAATGTTGTTGTGGAAGTGTGCAGGGATATGTAGATTGCTTTTTGTGTACTGCAATGATGTAATTTGGATGCTAGGGGGTAAAAACGATCTGGGAATGAAGTTTCCTAACCGCTACGGCCATTGGCTTGCCCGGGATGAGCGACTAGGCTTGGTCCGGTCCCTCTCCCCGGTAGCTTCAGCGTTGGTCACACTTTGCTCGCATGGCCGAGAACGGTCGAAATAGGTGGAATTTGGTGGGATTTTGCTGTAATTAAAGACTGTATCTGTAGATTAGGGTCTGTACTACATCTTTGAATGGTTTAGCACCCTTTTCCTCCATTTTGAGACAACCCCCGGGCACTTACGAAGCCAGGGTGGCGAAAATCAGCTGAAAAATACATGTTCTTAGGCCCAACACTTGCTTATTTTACAAATTTTCATGGTTTTTGCATGTTAAAAATCCTGAACAGGCCTCCCTCCATTGTTTTATTCTATTTTGCTCATGTTTGAATGGTCAGCTTTCCCTCAGTGCAAGCCTATAGGTATTTAACCCGAAAATGTGACCAACGCTGAAGCCCAGTCAAGTTCGGCCCCACGTTCGCCCATACATATACACCGGAGTAAATTCTAGTCATCATTACTTAGATAGGACTAGTATCTAACCTCCTGGCCACATATATTCACTATTTGACATTCCCCCTCTTCTTTATGGCACATTTTTGAAAGTGTGACCAACGCTGAATCGATAAATTTTGGGCTATAAGGTATGTACGGTACACTTCCACTGCACATATGTCATTTATATTTAGCCATAAGATGGCCCTAAGGTTCCTCTAACTTATAGAAGTACCAACAAGTACATCCTGAATACTTCCTAAAAAAAAAAAAAATTCTGGTGGTTATATTTTTGGTTTTCACAAGGTGTTTCGTAAGTATTTTTCCGTGTCATGTCTGTATGCGCTCATTTTTTTTCTTATACCTATAGGACATCACTAACATCATATAAGTGCCCCATAATGTGTGTTTCCTGCAATTTGTCACTCATTATTTACATTTTTCACCTGGTACCAAAATTCTCAAAATCTATTAAAAATACCAATTTTATATTTGTAGACTAGCCTCGGACATTGTATAACATTATATAGACATCGTATATATTTGGAATTATTTTCTGAGGGTTTTTATGTGTTTCTGGCTATATTTTAATCACTATTGGAATGTAACAGGGATGTAATCCAATAAGTTATATTGAGTGTATGGTGGAGTAATCAATATGGTGTCACCGCTTCAGCGTTGGTCACGTTTTCGGGAGTTTGCGAGGGTTCGGTGAAGTTACTCATAGATGGCCAAGGGTCCTTTTCCTGTATAATAGACCTTCTTAAGATAAAGCAGAGTAATTTTCAAGAGAATATGATGAGTTTTAGTGAACTGAGGGTAAAGTTAAAATTGTGGATCGATTTTCACCAAATTTTACACCTCGCGCTATATTACACAAGACCCATAAATCCAAAAGTTTAGATCCCCGGTTTTTGATTTTTGGTCAACTTAAACTACTATATTGTAGTATTATTGAAACAGCATTTGGTGACAATCCAAGCATTACTCAGTGTGGTATTGATGTTATATCTAAAAACGTGACCAACGCTGAACGATATTCTAAGGGTTTTACGCCATGGGCTATAAAAACTGAACCCCTGGGAGTTGAATCCTTGAACGGACCTTTCTGATATGCCAAGATATAGGGCTTTCAATAAAATAAAGTGTTATTAAGTAATACTGAGTTTGTAAATCTATCAGTCCTGAGCCAGATATGCATAGAAAGTTGAATCCCCCCATATATATATATATACACACACATTTTGATTACGCTAAGGACAACATTGTAGTTATATTCAGCCAATTCATATGGCCATGGGTAAGATATTGACCTGAAAATCTGGCTGGCCATCATCTGCCAATAAATATTACTGCACCTTTGGCGTTAGTCAATTCATGCGTGATCTTTTGGGTATTCCTCACCACCTGGACAACCTTGGATTTGCATTTTGAGCGGTTACTAGATTAAATATAAAAGAGAATAGAATGAATGTACTGTCATGAATAATACAAAATAGGCAAGTGCTTATTCCATATACCAACATGAAAAGTTGAGAAAGGAAACTAAATGTAGTTAAGGCCAGAGATTTGGCTAAATTGGGTTAATATGGGACAATCAGTTCAAATCTTCCCAAGACATGTGGACAAAGTTGGCCCAAGATGGTAAAACCTTGGGCCGAATAGTCAGATTGACTTAAGTTGGGCAAATTTGGTTGAATCAGTTCAATATCAGACACAAAAGGGTTGCATTTGGTTAAGTAGAGCTGTTTAGACCCAATCTACCCATTTTAGACGTACCTGACATCTCTCTGGCCAATTTGACCCATCTTTGGCCAATTCAATCCTTTTGCAGAGGATTTGACCCAATATACCCATTTTGGTTTATATCACTCAATTTGGGCCATCCTGGGTTAATTTACACACACTGGGTAAATTATACGGCTTTTGACCCAATTTATCCAAATTTGGTCTACCAGGCCCATTTTGGCCAAATTTGGTGTATTTTGAACAAAAATCACCAGTTTTGACCCAATTTGTATTCCTTTTTGATAAAGATAGTTCTTTTTACAAAGCTATATATAGTGGTTGGATGGTTTAACATTATCTGAAGTACTACATTTAGCGGCCACTGATACAGATAGTGGTTGTACAAGGGTTAATACACCTACAGAGCTCACCTAAACTGGACACATAACATGACATGGGCTCCCCCTGGTAGAAGTAGGCAACTACAGTTGAAGGGCTATCTTTACCAGAGTGACCACACAAGTATAGGGTTATAATTATATCTTCAGGTGTATATACTATGATACTCCATGGAAAGGACTGGAGAATTGCGATAATGTACAGTAAAAATAATGATCAAGTAAATGGCATTATTCCTCGTGGATAAATGTAATAGGGCTTGTGATAGAAGTACTATTCAAAAAGATTGTTCAATATTGAAGCCAAAAGGGCATACTGGTAGCAGAGATACCAACCTGAGATATAACCACATAAGTCATGAAATACTAGCTAAATACCTTATAAATATATGTTTGTGACAGCCTTTGTTAACAATGCACCATTAAAATGCAGAACTTAACATACAATGATGAGGGAATAGTGAAAAAGAGCAGATAATATACTTACACTGTAGTGGTTGGTATAGCAGTCTGGTATATGCAGGAGACTCTTAGGTGTGGGCAGTGTTGTACAGACTGGTAGTATTGGTGCTGGGAGTGGTCATTATGTATAGGGCTGGTGGGGGTGTGTTTCCATTTGCTTGACATCTATCTCATACTGTGACTGTAAGTTACATTTACCAACATTACATGTCTAAATCAGCTAGGACTAGCACAGTTAGTCAACTATACAGGTTTTGTCAGGTAAACAATGATGGAGTTTCAAAACTACTGGTTGCATATATAGGCACTGAACAGGGCCCTATCTCATTTAGGGGTTGCCACATTTGAGGAAGTTAGATGCAGAAGCTGCCATATTTATCGAGGAGGGTGAAAAAGGCCAACTATAGAGTCACAGCTTTGAAGAGGTGTCATGATGTACTGGGGGTGACTCCCTTTCTCTTTTATAAAGTTTTCCAAAACACTGTTCTTAAAGTTGCACCCTTATCAGTGAGCAGAATTCAGCAAAACCTCTACCCTTATCACAGGCAAATTTGTGCACAATCCTGATACACTCATTGCAATATGTATCTCTTTGTTATGATTCATTTTTATACTCCTTTACAGATAGATCTAATCGCCACAGCCAAAATGCTGCAGTCTCCCCATATCACAAAATGGCTTTTCCTGTAAGTCTATACCAGAGGTTATTTGCCTGCACCCAATGTACTAAATTTAGCTGACCAACTTGGCACCTCAATCACCTCTGTCTCTAGAGGGAGGCCAAGGGCCAAGTCAGAATGATTGAGCTCTTGGGTACCCCCTTAGCAATAAACAACTATCATGTACAATGCTTATCCCTATGTTATAGGTGTGGCTTTGGTAACACACAGGTACCTATCATGGGTGGGGGAGTTTGTGCACAACTTTTTATGAGTTTTTCATGTCATCTGCAAAATCCTAAGTGCTCAGTACATTTTTATCATGTCCACAAGAGTCCTCAAATTCCTCAAATAATTACATGGCTTTGCATATATACATGATTCCACTGTAATCAGTGGCAGTGTGCAAGTGACTTAGGGGATCTGGCGAGAGTGTGCCAGTGAACTAGGAGAGCCAGCAACAGTGTGCAAATGATCTAGAGGGTATTAATACCATGTGTTAGTGACCTAGGGGATCTAGCAGCAGTGTGCCAATGACCTTTGGGGTATGGCAATAAAATGCTAGAGAACTAGGTGGGCCGGAAACAGTGGGGTGTGACTGAGGGGGTGTGGTGACAGTGTGCCTGTGACATAGGGGATCTGGCAGTAATGTGTGAGTGACATAGGGGTATTGTGGCAGTCTTCCAGACATTATAGGGGTTAAGGCGGTGGTCTGCTAAACATATACTGGTTAACGGCAGACTGTGAGTCCTGTAAAGGGTACTGTAGCAGTTTGCAAGATATATAGAGTGGTAAGACATATCGAGGTTACTGCAGCAGTGTGCCAGACATATAGGATTTATGGTGACAGTCTGCGAGACTTATACACGTTACAATGGCAGTCCATGAGTCAACTGATAGCAGTCTGTGAGACATACAGGGGTTTACAGTAGCAGTCTGTGAGACAAATAGGGGTTTTGGTGGCAGTTTATGAGTCCTCTAGGAGGTATTGCCACACTTTGCAAGACATATATATGGGTAAGGCAGTCTTCAATCCTCTAATGGGTACTGCAGAAGTCTTGTAGAAATATTTGAGTTATGGCAGAGGTCAGCGAGTCCTCTAATGGGTACAGTGACAGTCTGCCAGACATATGTATGGGTTACAGCAGCAGTCTGTGAGACATGTATGGGTTACAGTGGCAGACTGTGAGTCCTCTAATGGGTTCTATGAGACATATACGAGTCACGGCACCAGTGTGTGAGACCTCTAATGGATACTGTGGCAGTCTGCAAGAAATATAGGGGTTACATTAGCAGTCTTCTATCTTCTAATGGGTACTGTTGCAGTGTGCAAGACATATACGGGTTACAACGGAGGTCTGCATGATCTCTTATGGGTGCTGTGGCAGTTTACAAGTCCCCCTATGTATATAATCATGTCTCGCAGACTGCCACTGTAACCCCTATGGGTTGGACAGACTGCTGCAATACCTCTAGAGGATTTGTAAACTGCCACCATAAAACCATTACATATCTTCCATGCTGCCACTGTAACCCCTTTACGTCCCCTAGACTGCTGTAACCACTTTATGTCTTGCAGACTGCCACAGTACCCATTAGATGCCTGCTGCTGTAACTGAAAAATGTCTCACAGACTGTCACAGTACCCATTGGAGGACTCACAGACTTCCGTACTCCGTATGTCTTGCTGACTGCTGAAATACATCGCTGACTGCCACCTCAACTCATATATCCCACAGACTGTTGCAGTATCCCAAGAGGATTTGTACACTGTAGCCATGACCCTACCATTGTGTCCCCTATATGTCTCACATACTGCCTCCGTAACCCCTAAATGTCTCGCAAACTGCTGCTTTAACCCCTATATGGCTTATAAAGCCACTTCTGGGTTTACAGTGGGCTTATTGGTATACATATGCCCATGCCGTGGTGTTTCTGGTTAATATATCTCCTAGACTGCCACAGTACCCGCTCTATGTCTCAGACTGCCACGGTACCCCCTATATGGAGACCGAAGGCATAAATTTGCCACCACATCCTCCGTCTTCTATTATAAATTGATGACTACTAATGTATTCAATACATACCTGATAAAAAATGAGTACGGCAAATTTTTGCGTTGTTGACCTTAGCCTCTGACAACGGAGACTGCATGTTCTGTTATGGCTGCCTGTGGATTGCAGTGACCCATAGGCCCCTTCGATAAGGTCAGGATGGATGTCTTGCCATTGAAATAGTGTAGAATTGGCACTTTTCCATCATGTTTCGGCAGCCACGGCAAGGGTGTGGGAAGCAGTTTCAGAGTGGTAGGGACCAGGGGGGTTTTCTGCAGTTTTTGACCTCCCTTTGCTTGACCTTTTATTTTTGACCTTTGGAGGAGTTGGCCAAAAGTGGGGGGGCCATGTCTCCCCTGTCCCCCATGCTTTCCACGCCCATGCATGGGCAGTACAAGGAGGCATATTTACTGTGGAATGGTATGCTGATACATACTTTACTACTTAGCAGCATACACAGTGATGGGCACCTGAGAAGTACCAAGGACAGAGGCACTTATATTCTCATATAGCTGTGTTGACCTGCTGAATAACAGCAGAGCTATTTGAGTCTTTTTAATGTCTGTGTCCTAGCCCTAACACCAAGGGTTATTATAAGCAATGTCATGATAAATTGCCTTTGGTGGTGCACAATGACACCCCCTTTGGTTTGGCTACTGGAGTATTGTGCACTCAGCTGTGACCAGGGCCCAATTTTTTAGATGTTAAGACTAGACTTAAAAGCAGACTTAAGTCTAGTCTTAATGTTAAGTCTCAAACTTGCCCTAAGTCAATTTTCTGGACAGATTTAAGTGCAGATTTATCTTAAGAGCAGACTTAACTTTAAGCTGGGTCACCACGACGTGAATGTCTTACTCAGAGTAAGTAATAAGTATGACACGTTGTGCATATGTTACCAGCATAAGAACAAGAATTAGCACGTTTGGTAAGATATCAAGGTCATATCAGTCTCATTCCGTGACTATTGGAACTGTATTGACAATGACATCAGACATGCGAATCCCTGTCTACGCGTCGGTAGACTAGTCGACTGTTGACAGTGTTCTTAGTAGACTCATAGAGGTCGCCCATCAACCAAAACATGGCAACTACTCTAATCTAAAACTGGGCTGTGCCCACGGCTCTGCCAATCCATGCTGCCATTACCAGGCACCAAAAATGGACTCCATTGACTGTTTGTAAAGCTGAGATTAAGTTGTGTAGAGGCCGAGTTCCTCAGCCTATGATGCCCAAATCCTCCAGGTTCGGCCCTTTATGTAAGACAATCTTTCAATGCCAAAAACCTGGGGATATGATGGGTCTAGACCCCTAAAATCGACAGGGTGACATGGCCCTTTATTAAAATCGACAATGGACATGGAGCTTCTAGGGACAAGGACATAGGACAAAAAAGATAGTGACAGGGGACATGGACTTTTCTTAAAATTGGCATGTGACATGCAGCTTAGTGACAAGGACAGAGGAAAATACAACTTTAGTTACATTTCACATGGGCTATTCTTAAAATCGACAAGGGACATGGGGACCCCCCATCTAGACCCCCGATATGCCCCCCATGCCCAACCCCAAAACAAATCATGCAGGATTTTAGATGCCAGCTATGCTGTTTAATAATGATGTAGCTATGTCTAGGCGTATGTCTCTAGCATAAAAGTAGCAGAGGGGCATGCCTCCCCCCCCCCTTCCCCCTCAGCCACTATAGTCTATGATGCTATTGGATGGTTTGCCCTAATGCTAGTTCGCTCTCTCCCCACATTTGTTTCTACTTGTGCGCTAGATCATTGGCTTTACTTTTGGACCATTAGCCCACAGGGCCCCGGGAAACAGGTGTGTGTGTGTGTGTGTGTGTTTAACTCCTGTTTTAATCAGGGGTGTAAAATCTGCACGGAAACGCGGAATTTCGCGGTTTTAATGGCCACAGGGATCATTTCTGAGACCTGTGCAAATGCACTGAGAAAATACAAAACCATTAATATGGGGTAGGGGGTCTTAGAATTTTTTTACCATGTAAAGATCTATTGTCATCCAGAATGTGAAATTTGAGTATCCTGTTGGTAGTTCTTAGCTTCTATGTACAAGAGACTATTTAATGACCTTCATTTAAATGTAAACATGTAAAGTGGAAATTATTGCAAAGTACCTTCAGGGGCAATGGATTTTATAAAATCCATTGCCCCTGAAGGGACTTCACACCCCTGGTTTAACTTTATGATCGCTCTGCAGGTCTACCATTTAATTACTTTAATAATGACATGGTGAGGAAAGTATACAGGGACTGTCAGGGTACCAGTAATGTAAGATATCAGATGTATGTGCCATTGTTGATGATTGGTCAACCAAGGAGTCTTTATTTTTTTTTTCGTTTTGTTAATTCCTATGATACATGTACCATGGTGGGTAGCATACACTGGCGCCATCAACACGAGCGAATGGTCTACCAGCCGTCTATGAGCCTTATTGTTAGGGCTGCACAGGAACACCAGTTAAAAAGTGGAGTACCGTAATCTCCCGCGTATAAGGCGCAGCCCGCGTATAAGGCGCACCTAGAGTTTTGGAAAATTCTCAAAAAAATGAAAAATTCATAACTTTGGTTCTACTGAATGAATTTTCAAAATTCAAAAATCTATGGGTAGCTTGGGCCACCTTGGGCCCTCCTGTTTTGACCAAGGGGGCATGTAAGATATCAAAAGAAAGGTCTTGGTGTCCCCCTTCTGGATCAAATGAGAACTAAAACCCCCCGTATAAGACGCGCCTTATACGCGGGAGATTACGGTAGATCTAAAATTTTCTAAAGTTCACATTGTGGGTTTGAGGAGGGGGGAGGGCATAAAATTTTCAGACCCCTCTTGAGGGGAGGGGCCTAAAAATTTTGCCTGATCGTGTATATCACTCCCTGGTTGTGTATTCCCCGCCCCTCACCTTGTACAGGGCTCTCCACACATAGGAAGGACACTGACACTGCCCTATCGTGTAAAACACTCTCTTATCGTGTATATTACACTCTTATTGTGTATATCACTTACTGATCGTGTGTATAATACGATCATGCATATTACACCCTTATCATGTACATCACTCTCTGATCGTGTATATCACTCTCTTATCGTGTATATTACACCCTTATGAAGTGTCATTAGAGTCTCTGCTTGTGATTAGGAGAAATTAGACTCCCATATTGCTTGCTGCCCCTAACCAGTCCCTTCACACACCAATGTGATAACACATTGAAACCTCTAAATTATACTTTTTAAGTGTTCATGTTACAGTTCTCTGCTGCTGTTACAGTTAGAATGTTGAAGTTTGGTAAATTGAGTTACATCTAATAAGATTTTGACATTTCTGCATGTTTCCATTTATTTCTACCAGTATGTATCAGGATAAGTAATTTATTCTGTCCATTCTACTTCCAGGTCCTCAAGATGGCCCGGTACCAGCACCATCTTCGGATTCAAAGGCACCTAATGAGGTTGAATGAAAGGGAAAGGTTGGTGGACCCTCACAATCTGTTGGAGATGATGACGGAATGTGAGGTGTTCTCGCAGTTTAGGTTCTACAAAGAGAGCCTTCACTACATAGTAGACTTGATCGGCCAACAAATTATTCATAAAAATCAGAGGGGCAACCCCCTCCCTATTACCTTACAAGTACTGATCACCCTCCGATATGTTGCATCCAATTCCTTCTATGGGGTAGTTGGTGACACCATGAAGCCGTCTGTATCTACATCGGCCTGCTGGAATGCAGTACATCGATGTACAAGAATTCTCGCCGGAATAGCAGACAGGTTCATCCACCTGCGACCTGAAAACTGCTATGGCCTCCATGAGGATTTTCATGCTATTGCCTGTAAGTTTTCAGAAAATCTCATTTCATTTTCACTAGGTATTTGGTGCCATTAAAATTGTTGACTTGACAGAAAGTGTAATTCTATCTTGTTTCAGATGATTACTGTTGACAGCAATAGCTATGCCAATTTCAACTTGTTTCTTTATATAACCCATCCATAAGAGGCGGAAGCTTACATGCTGGGCTTTGAAAACTTATATAAAGTATATTGATTCCTGGAATGTAGTTGTAAACTGACGATAAAGGTTGAGACTTTTTGATTTCATCAATTGTTTTGTTATCTCTTTTCAAAAGAATTTCCGAAGACAATTGGAGCCATTGATGGGACTCAAATACATTCTGAGACCTTCTGTGGATGATTACTTTGTCTACAGAAACCGACACTACGTATACGCTCTGAATGTTCAGGTAAAGATATTTTCAGTGTTGCATTGACAGGTCCACATATCCCTATGACAATTATGAGTGCCACAACAGCCATTTCTCTGACAGTTTTCCTAATATGTCTAAAAACAGTTACCATGCTACATATGTCTGAACATGTTACATATTGATTTCGTATTTTCTGACCTGCATGAAGATATAAACAGTGCACCCAACTACTTGTACTTCAGGTGGTCGGGAGCCCTAAATTCCTAATCTTGGATGTCAATGTTGACTGGCCGGGAACAGCCCACGATAATAGGATCTTCTGGGAGAGTGGGATACATGCCCGACTGGAGGCCAGTAAGTATTCTCTGAAGCTTAGTGGCTATATTTCTTTGACGACAGTATGATTTTCATTTTCCAAAATATCCTACAGTGAGGCCTTGATAATCCGTCCCCTGATAGTCTGTTATACGCGGGATCCAGCCAGTGTGTTGCTGGGACATTCATATACAAATCTATTGTAACATGCTATCATATACAAATCTATTGTAACAAGCAATCAACCACATATATGCCCATGGGTGTGGCGTACAGTACTCTGTATGCCACACCTGTTGCATGCCACTCATGCAGCACTAAGCCAGCAACTTCTGGCTACCGTACTCCTCATTTTAACCACGGTAACCAGTGTTGCCGAAACGATGCCGGAACACAGGCCATGCCATGGTCTCAGCTTTCTAATGGTGAAAGAATTTTTCAAATCGGCCTATTAGAAGCAGAGATAGTGCAATTTTTGTAAATATGTTTTATGTTCAAACATTTTCTTATTTCTTTTCAGTGATAATGAATTGTATGTGGGTATCTTAGAATGTCGATGTTCATGTGGCCTGCGTGACAGGTAAATGGTCAGCACAGGCCTATTTGGATGGCATTGATAAAAAAGTTTTCGGTAACACTGGGCTCCCGTAGAGAAGGCTCTAGACTGAGGTACTATTTCTCAGGAACCTGGCCATAGTACCTTTAGGCCTAGCCTGGGCTGCGCATCTCCAGTTTTCTGGGAAAAGAAGCCAATAGGGTTTTGAAAATCTATAGCTGTTGTTCTTATGTTCAGAATAAAACAGAAACATTGGAGGCTTCCCGACCTTTTGGTGACCAGTGAGTGGCATCCCTGATAAAAAAAAATAAAATAAAATATTATATGCTCAGTTACCCTACATTTTCTGACCATATCTTCAAAACATTGTGTTTCATTGCAGATAAGCTCAATGGCCACCTGGTAGGGGATTCGGGATGCACCCTGCGTAGGTTCTGCTTAACTCCATTCCTTGCAATGGTTGGTGATCACCAGGTACTTCAATATATATAAATGACAAATTTGGATAGAAATACATGTAGGGTTGAGAGAAAAGAAGAATGGGTGGATTGAAAGTGAATAATTATAGAGATGTCTTGATAAAAGCAGTCACGTCAGTGCGTGAAAATAGCAGACAAACAGACTCAAGTCCAAGTCAATCTGAAGTGGGGGAGGTTTCATAGATAAGGGGGATAATCATGTCTGACTAAGTATGGGACATGACTTGCTTGGGAGAAATACAGTACGCATGAAATAACTGTAATGGTACTACCGGTACATACAAAGTATGTAGTCATAGATGTGTACACTTGACAATCCCTCAAGTCAAAATCGGTACTACTCATTTTTCTTGTCATTTGTCACTCTTGTCTTGTTATTTTGTTTTTCAGGCTGCTCATGACGAAGCACAGATGAAGACCAGGGTTGTGGTAAGTGTCCTCTTATTCAGTGACATATCCTCAAATTAAGTGACATACAGGTACTGCCAACTGTTAGAGAATTTCCACAAATTTCCTGTGAGAATTGGCCCCTATCTCTGAGGATTTTGAAAATCCATTTATGAGTATCGGTCACAGAGTCAGTGACTCAGTGCAAAGTTTGGATGCACCTTATCAATTATATGTTAGTTATTACAATCATACAGAAAAAGGGTTCATACCTGTCATTGTTCCTTTGGTTGAATATATGCAATGAGCCATACCAACTCACCCCACACTAGCCTTGCAGCCTTGTCCACCTCTCACTTTGCTCTAAACTACAGGCCGAGCAACTATTCGGAGTATGGAAACGCAGGTTTTCAGTTTTGAAAATCGAAATTCGTGTGCAAACTCCAGTTAAGGCCTCAAAAATAATTTGGGCATGTGCTGCATTGCACAATATAGGTAAGCTTACAGAAATAGCTTTGACATTTCTAGGTAAGTTCCTTCCCTGATCACTTCTATACACTGTCGTCACTGCAAAATAACAATCAACCCCCCCCCACACACACACAGCCTCTTTCATGATACATGTACCATATTCTCCTGCGTTTTATATGCGAGGTTTTAGTTCTTCCTGGATCCGCAAGGGGGACACGAAGAGCTTTCTTTTGATATGTTACACTCCCCCTAACTCAAAAAATGACAGAGAAGGTTCCAAGGGGCCATATCAGTTCTTCAACTCTGGGTGCGTCTTATACGCGATGCCAGCTTACACGCAGGAGATAATGGTACTAGACATTAGATCATCACATACCACCCCACTCGGCTCTGTCCACCTTCAGGTGTGTTAGTCTACACTGTCAGATCGCCACAAACTTTTTTCAGGGTTGCCGACTTTAATACCCTGCATTATGGGCTTTCCCAAACTATAAGAACTTTTAACTATTCCTAGAGGAACCAAAGTTATGAAAGCATTCCCATACATCACCAGAATGCACAGTGCAACATTAGAATTTCTATTCTAAGATTTTCTCAAGTAGTGTCGATTTCAGTTTAAGTGGCACAACTATGGATAAGGTATTGAAGGTAGATAACCTGCTCTAGTAAAACCTTGATTGGCATTAGTATGAATATATATCCTGCAGATTCTCAGCCTTCAATTATTGTATCAAGTCTATCTCTATCAGTGATATAATCAGTATCATAATTATCACAACGCACGGCACCACAGCTATGCTGTGACTTTTGGAGATTACAGTGCATAGCTATTTCAACTTTTTAGATATTAGTCACTAAGTCCTTAGTCCTGATCCTAATATCCTCTCTATTTTAAATATTATCCTTTCATATTAATCTTAAGATCTCGGATGACAGATGAATCCTCATACTAATTGTGATGGTGTGCTAATGGGTTTGCGATATAATAAAACCACCCCTACCCACAGTGACTGTAGCGGTAGCTAGAGCTAGGCTGCTGTGGGTATCACTCTCTATCTACCCTAGTCCTTAGGTTCCAGTCATTACAAATTAAAGCTAAAGGTCACCATCTCTTTTTTTCTACAGGCTTGATGGGATGACATTGTCGTTGGGGAACGTGAGCTAAACGAGATAAACGAAGAAATCGCTAGAGGCGCACATTGAGAGGAGGATGAGGAACCAGAAAAGACAGCGGAAGGTGATGCAGCACGATACAGGAAATGGTTTGCCCCCCAAGTACTTTGGTGGATCACAAGAGGACATAGATGCCACCTTGGCAGGCTTACGCTCATTCAGGATATTACATTGCATCATCAAATAAAATCTTGGCATATGCATGAGATATTGTTATAAGTCTTGTCATACTGATGTTAAGTATTGCCAATAATAGCCATGACATAATGAGATATACTGTCTATCATAAATTATTACATGTCTACTACCGTGACAGTAATTTCCATCAGTCAAATCAGTTTTATCTGCAGATATGTGAGAGCCTCCTCTCATAGTCTATAAAGAGTGACATAGGACCCCATAGGTGATATTTGGGGACTTAGTATCACTCTATGAAAAAGTCAAATTGGACCTACTTAAAATGAGGGTGGGGTATGTTATATGTAAATACTCCCATTTTGGAATGGAGAATAACAGACAATGTAAAATGTATTGTAGCGAAGTCGCTTTGAGTTGGCAACTTCTGCGGGACTTCGCGGGGCAGACTGGTTGGGTCCCGCACCGCGGGGGGGGGGGGGGGGCGCCACCCGTGGCTAGTATATAAGGAGCTGCTGGATGGCCGCCCAGTCAGTCAACCTCCACTGGTCGCTAGGTGTGGCCCAATCCAGTCTCCCTAGCGAAGTTGGCTCGCCTGATCAGTTTGTTATGGAAAACAATAGAAGACGTTTAAAAGCAAAAGTCTACTTCCATGCAATATTTCTGCTTTGTAATCTCCTCAGTCAATTTATATGTATCCCACAAAGCTATATTTTTGGGATTGAGAGGAAAACAGGAAAATCTCACTTGGGTGAACATGTGTTTGTCATAGCTTACGCCACTAAGGATGCAAATAATGGCACACTGGTTACATATGTAGAGTTTGGTTCCAGAACGCCACAAATCCATTCCAGATTTTAAGGTGATCATGTAGGCCTTTAAAATATTTGCTTCTTTTCCAAAAAGGCATTTATTGTTTTTTTGGAACCAAATTCTTCATATAGAAACCATAGTGTTCAGGTATTTGTCACATTGACTAAGATTAGTCTGAAAACTAAAATTAAGTGTTCAAAGTGAAGAAAAATGTTGAACCGGCAGCTGCTGTTCTAACTAAAACAAGGTAAAAAAACATGATCTTTTGTTATAATTTGTTTTTATTTTCCGGTTATTGATAGCCAGTATTCTACTCGCATGATTGGTAAATTTTGTCATATGCCTCTCGAGCCATATGGTAAATACCAGTCATGTGGAGGAATGGGTAAAGAACAATTTCACTGTAATATGGTAACTAGAATGCCTAATGATTTGCAACTGTACATTTATTTCTTGTCAATCTAATCCATGCCATAAAGTATTATAATACAGTATGTATCAGACATGTCTCATAATCACCTAGGGCTGCAATCGTGCATCATGAAGATAAATGAGTAGCATTACAAAGACTGAAAAGGGTGATAGTACTGATACAAGCTGTACATTGAATAAAATGCCTATTATTTTTAGAACTCTATATGCTGTTAAGTACAATAAATTACCAGCAAATTGTTAATTGAATAATTTTACAGTTTGAGATCACTTCATGCTTTAATTTGATATAAGTGCCACAATCACATTGGAAGATCAACAGTATATACTGTATACACAGCGACTTCATAACATTAGCAGGTCAACATTATGTTCATTAAATACTAACTATGCCTGTAGATAGTGATTTCGTAAGATTAGGCAGGTCAACAGATTGTACATTAAATACTAACCATTCCTTGTAGTCAGCGATTTCATAACATTGGCAGATCAACAGTATTTACATTAAATACTAACAATTCCCTGTAGTCAGCAATTTCATAACATTGGCAGATCAACAGTATTTACATAAAATACTAACAAGATTTAGACCAATAGCTTATCTGAAATTATATAGACCATGACGTAGACAGCTTATATGTTTTGAGTCTATTGCACCAACCTATCTATACTTTAGCGTTCTTTTAAGGACAAATACATGGATTGTAACATCATGCTGACCTTATGGGATATAGTTACAAGTGATCCAAGGATCTCTTGGCTAATAAAGATGTTCAGAGTCTATCATAGCAACTTAGTGGTACTATAATAAGTTTCACTGGTGAAGATGAAAGGAGCACAGCGCAACCCGAAGCATAGTGACATATCTTGGAAGAATTCACTGCCATTGCCCACATCCCAGGCAAACCCCTGAAAGTCACGATGGGCAGGCAATACATTAATAGAACGATAAGCATCGGCGATGTCAGTCACTGGGCAGAAATCGAATTGATTCAAGTCAGACACAACATCATCTACAGAATGATAATGGAATTTTTCACATGAATCTTCCATAAAACAATTGATATTGATATGCTCAGGCATAGAGCAGTCAGTGATAGGGCGTAAGGTGTTGTCGGATTTCAGAACGCCACCCATAGCATGAACGCATTTAGGTTGAGAATCCACTCTCCTGACTTTGCCCTCAGACAGCTCACTAGTTACACGTTCAGTCATTTCTGAACAAAAGGCACTGTTTGTGAGAGACGCATAATTATTACAATTATACATAGATGGGCAGTCATGATCAACAATCCTAAATCCTCGGTAAATACCAGTCAGGACATACCAGTCACTTTTAGTTGCCAGGTCACCGAATTCCAGTAATTTACAAGCAAAGGCGCAAGGTTTTACTTGTGTAACGACAGATTCTAGCACATAAACACAATGGCAGGTTTTTTCGCTACATTTGTTGAACACAGGTACGAGAATGCCAGGGGCTACATCTACACAACAAATAGGAACATCAACATTAAACCTCTTCGAGAATTCAGTTAAAGTTTCCTTATCCGTACTGAGTCTGACAGAATCTGGTAAATTTTCCCATCTGTTGTCACCGCCTAAAGTCACTTCCACCCGAGCACCTCCGTCAGTGCGCGGGTTGACAGTAACAGGGGTGATCCCAAGGCTACATAGGTTGTCCAAATTACCAAATAATTCACTACATTGACCAGCAGAATTCCATACATAATTGACACAATCAGTATTGACACAATTTGAACCAGAATCTGTAACATCATCAATATGAGTGACTAGAATGTCTGGGGCATCGGGAAGGTCAGACACAAAAACACATTCACCTGGTAATTCATGAATTACCGAGCCAATGTTAGGCTCCCAAGAGGGAAAATTCTCACCAGGAGCATCCGCGTTTCAATCATTAGATTTGTTGGGACATTTAGATTTTGTATGTGATCCCTGACACAATTGACAAACATGTGGGTAGTTACATTCTTTAGATTTACAACCATCCCCATTATGGGCATTGCAAGAAAGAAATCTCTTCTTCTTTTTCCTTTTCTTACTAGCATCGGAAGAACTACCTGAATTCTGAGAGGAGGATGGCTGGATACCTAACAACTTCTCTAAATAACCCTTATCCAGGTTTTCTAGGCCCACATGCTGGGTGAACATATTATGATCAAAATAGCATAAGGTGAATTCACCGAAGGCATCGCCATGTTCTCGCATGGCAAAATCATAGGTAATGAGAGCATCTTCCTTGTAAATATCCCTCTTGTCCGTGAGGAATTTTACATGCATCCCATAATTTTTACATGGGTGGCCGCGTTCCATCATACTATTGAGAAGGCCCATACTAACCGAGATCAAATCTCCTAGTGCTGGATTCTTGTGTTTACTCTGAGGCATGTGCTGCTCAATATCAAAAGTAGTAAACTTACTCTTTGTGTCCTTTGAAGCATAAACAACCACAGGTGGGACTTGCTGCTGAGGCTGTTGCTGTTGCCTAAATTGTTGCTGTTGCTTCAAGGATGGGACCGGTGCACTATACATTGAAGAAACAGATGGCTGAGCATTGACCAAGGGGGCAGGTGGATACAGGGGCCTACCATCAGCTGACTGCATAGGCCTACCAGCTCCTACCCATGCTGGTTGTTGTTGTACAAAGACACCCTGCTGTTGGGGATATCGAACAGGAGAGTTAGATTGTTGTGGAATGTAGGGACTACCATCATGATAGAACAACTGTGGTTGTTGGGCCAGGCCATCCCCCCAGGGTGCAGCTCCCTCAACACTGCCAGTCGGTTGTCTACCTGGGGGCTCAACTTTGACACCAACAGACTGACCCACAGCTGAATTAGATGACAATCTCCCCTGCTTCCACTCTTTCCATAACAGAAATTCCTGGTATTCACTGTCCAAATCAACCCGGGACTGGGGAATAGTAGCTTGGTTGTGCGGTTGATTTCCCTGGGTGTGCGGTTGATTATACCGGGAAGTTGACTTGTCCGGAAGGACATGGCGGCCGTCTTGGACTCCGCAGTGAATGTTGACAATGGCCTCTGATTGGCCAACAAATGTGGGTTTATCAAGCGCCGAAATGGCGCCGCGCCAAGCCCGCTCACCATGTTCTAATTCACGCAATGTCCTATTATTTTCTGAACGGATACTAGCTAACTCTAATTCTCTGCGCTTAGATAAACGAACAATTTCATTTTTACGTGAGCGTTCTGCAGCAATTTGCCTTAACAAGTCCCCATTCTCTCCCAAATAATCGTCAGAATTATCGTCCTGCCCGTCCTGCCCGTCCTGCGGGCTGGGCGGAGAGCTCTCTCCCCCGATGGCTTGGTCCTCCTGCCCGGTAGGGTCACGGTTGGATGAATCCGATATATTATGGGACGTATCTCCCGCTCTCCCCGGGTTCGCCACACCACAATGTGGACATTTAGAGGAATTCCCATGATATGGGGTACTACAAGCGACACACTTAGTCATATCGACGATAAACAATAAGTGACAAAAACAGTTAGTGACTGAGGTTGTAGGCAGGGGCCCGAACGCACCAATAGAGCGTTCGACTACCCAAACCCCAGTAACATTCACCATAAATTTCCTTTGGTATCTGGCAAACTGCTGCCAGGAGTGAGGGAACAAGCACAGAAGCAGGGCAAAACTGAGCAGGAGATGCCCAGTTACAAGCTTACATCCTACGGAGAAGGGCAGAAGAGGCCGCGGGTCCTGACAATAAACAGTCAGTGACTGAGGTTGTAGGCAGGGGCCCGAACGCACCAAATGATGTCAACATTCAAAATGGCGGTGTAGGCCTTCCGGTTCACGGCTCTACGGCCTTTAGATCGATGAATACAGGCCAGACTGGCCTCCCACAGGCCCCTACAGGCCCTCATCAACTTGTCACAGGTTTGAACAATCTTCATTTGCAAAATGCCAACCCAAATAGTCTTTAGCTCCCGGTCGGTTCTTTCGACCACCGCGGGTGCTGGGTCTAGCTTGGGTGCAATGACAATCCCTCCCAGCAGTGTTCAGGGAGGTATAGAAGTGAAGTCTAGTGCACCACAGGCATCTTCAACTTATTCCCAAGCCACTTTGGATGAGTACCAGCAATTTCTGGCTTGGAAACAGCAGCAGCACTCCAAAATCTTATGACCAAATGTCCATGGTGTCCATGACTCAGTCCCTTTGTTCAGTCTCAGTGCAGTGCCACCTGGTGTGGCAGCACAGAACCACCTGACCCAGGTGGTGGGGGAGGTCCATCTAGTGGGGGAAATATACCCCTATATCTACCCCGTTCCTTTGTACATATAGTAGTCATTTTCCGGTTATTGATAGCCAGTATTCTACTCGCATGATTGGTAAATTTTGTCATATGCCTCTCGAGCCATATGGTAAATACCAGTCATGTGGAGGAATGGGTAAAGAACAATTTCACTGTAATATGGTAACTAGAATGCCTAATGATTTGCAACTGTACATTTATTTCTTGTCAATCTAATCCATGCCATAAAGTATTATAATACAGTATGTATCAGACATGTCTCATAATCACCTAGGGCTGCAATCGTGCATCATGAAGATAAATGAGTAGCATTACAAAGACTGAAAAGGGTGATAGTACTGATACAAGCTGTACATTAAATAAAATGCCTATTATTTTTAGAACTCTATATGCTGTTAAGTACAATAAATTACCAGCAAATTGTTAATTGAATAATTTTACAGTTTGAGATCACTTCATGCTTTAATTTGATATAAGTGCCACAATCACATTACAACATTGGAAGATCAACAGTATGTACTGTATACACAGCGACTTCATAACATTAGCAGGTCAACATTATGTTCATTAAACACTAACTATGCCTGTAGATAGTGATTTGGTAAGAATAGGCAGGTCAACAGATTGTACATTAAATACTAACCATTCCTTGTAGTCAGCGATTTCATAACATTGGCAGATCAACAGTATTTACATTAAATACTAACAATTCCCTGTAGTCAGCAATTTCATAACATTGGCAGATCAACAGTATTTACATAAAATACTAACAAGATTTAGACCAATAGCTTATCTGAAATTATCAGACCATGACGTAGACAGCTTATATGTTTTGAGTCTATTGCACCAACCTATTTATACTTTAGCGTTCTTTTAAGGACAAATACATGGATTGTAACATCATGCTGACCTTATGGGATATAGTGACAAGTGATCCAAGGATCTCTTGGCTAATAAAGATGTTCAGAGTCTATCATAGCAACTTAGTGGTACTATAATAAGTTTCACTGGTACCATAAACTCAGAGACTCACCTTGGGCTGTAAAAATGAGGAGAACCAAGGAAGCACAAGTTCACTGTACTAGGTCCTAGGTTCCACTGCCTACCCTTTGTCCACATGGCTGCAGGGGTCACACTTTGGGGGTGCAGGGAGGACCCTGGAGGCACCCTGAAGGGGTTGGCCCCAGTGTCCAGTCTCCAGGAGGGGCCTGTCACCCCACAGGTGCCTCCTGCACCCCCTACACGTATCACACTCTTCCCCATTCCATTCTTAAAGGAGAGCCTTCCGTGCTGCAGGGGATAGCTCCTGGCTCTGACCATGTAAACCAGATTTGTGACTGTTCAGATTGCCGGACATTAAGCCCAGCTTTTGATAAAAATGAATTCAGTCCCAGTGCCGGACATTGAGCCCAGTATTAGTGGGTGGCTGTTTCCCTCCTAGCTGAATATATCAATTTTCATGACAGCTTCATAGTGCCGGACAATGAGCCCAGCTTTGCATTATAATGAACATGACAGATTGCAGTGCCGGACATAGATTTAGCCCAGCATGTCATATTTCACTTTGTTAGCACTTGATATTACAGTTCAGTCCATTATCCTGGCATTTGCTAACACAATCATTTGTTCACAACATTTTCATGCCGGACAGAGCCCAGCCTCTAGCATCTATGATCTACATAAGCTAGTACTACATGCTATATACCTAACTACAATAACACTTGGTTTGACTATCAGGTCATCCATGCTTGATTGCTAAGTCTATCATAGGTTCACATTTTAGTGCCGGACAGAGCCCAGCATATTGACTTCTTGACTCCCTGGTGGACATAGCTCACTCTCCGCCAGGCCTTCTTTACTCCTAGCCAGACTTGATTGACTCTCATTCTATAGTGATTGGCTCCCAGCCAGCCACTCTGACTCAATCTGAATACTGCAGCTGACTCCTAGCTGATCTTGATGACTCCCAGTCTGACTTTGTTGATTGGATAATGTCACTGACTACTCTGGCTGTTCCTGTTGTTGACTCACTTAATTAACTATGCTGACTCATGGCCAGACCTTGCGGACTCTAACCTGGTTGACTCCTATCCTGACTTTATCCTCGCACTAAAGACTCTTCAAGCTAGTCAATTTGACTTCTAGCCAGATGATATTGACTCTTGCCTAGCCTATCAAAGGCCAAGCCTGATGACTCTCAGTCCAATATGGTTAGCTCTCAGCCTGAACTTGATGACTCTCAGCCTGGTCTTGTTGACTCTCAGGCTGACTCTGTTGACTCTCAGACTGATGCACATGACTCAGGTTGTTGTTGACTCAACCTGACCTTGATGACTCTCTGTTGACTCTAATTCTATTGTGGATGACTCTCAGGCTGACTCCTTGACTCTCAGGTGCATGTTGGCCCTTTTGACCTAACCTTAATGACTCACAGCCTGAATGTTGATGACCCAACCTTATTGTTGTTTTGACTCTCACCCTGCAATCTTGTTGACTCTCAGTCTGACTCTGTTGACCCTCAGACTAATGTCCATGACTCAGGTTGTTGTTGACTCAACCTGACTTTGATGACTCTCTGTTGACTCTAATTCTATTCTATTGTGGATGACTCTCAGGTTGACTCCTTGACTCTCAGGTGGATGTTGACCCTTTGGCCTAAACTTGATGACTCATAGCCTGAATATCGATGACTCTTAACCTAATTGATGTTGTTGACTCTCACCCTGCATTCTTGTTGACTGATGTTCATGACTCTCAGGTTGATGTTGATTCAACCTGACCTTGATGACTCACATACCGCTTTGTTGACTCCCATTCTACTGGGGCTTGTTGACTCTCTACCTGATCTTATTGACTCAAAGCCTGACTCTGCTGACTCTCTGTTTCATGCTGATGTTGATCTCACAGTCAGACCTTCAGGTCAATGCGGTTGACTCTCGTCCTGACTCTCAGACCCTGTTGACTCTAGGCTTGATGGTGCTGACTTTGACCCTGACTGACATTATTGACTCTTGGCCCAACCATGTTGACTCCTAAAGTTGATGTTCTTGACTCCTCACTTAACTCTGATGACTCCCAGCCTGATGTCTTATTGACTCTTAGGTTGACTCCCAGCCTGACATTGATTCTCAACCTGACTTTGATGACTCTCAGGTTGACCTTGATGTCTCTTACCCTGGTCCTATTGACTTCCCACCTGACTCTGTAAACCAGTTTCTACAGTTAGGAGGACACTCCTGACTCTAAATATGAGGATATCATATCCAAAACCATAATATCAGATTGCCCTCATTCCAGTTTTTATAGTTAGGAGGACACTCCTGACTCTAAATATGAGGATATCATATTTAAAACCATAATATCAGATTGCCCTCATTCCAGTTTCTATAGTTAGGAAGACAACCCTGACTCTAAATATGAGGATATCATATTCAAAATCATAATATCAGATTGCCTTCTATAGTGAGATGTAAGATAACAGTTTATCTTCCAATTGTGGTCTACAGGCTGTGTAAACCAGTTTCTATTGTTAGGGATAGACACTTCACATTATTATATGCCAGATAATAATTATCATTGGCTGGGATGAATATGTAAGGTATCTGAATGTCTATTGCAGATCAGCTGTTCCAGTCTTGAACAACAGTCAGTAACTAGGGTATAGTTCAGGATTAGACAAGTGTTTGGTCAGGGTGGACTGTGTCAACAATGATGAGTCGGGGGCTCTAACCTAGACCCTCCCACTGAGTCAGTTAGCTGGTGGTGGTGGGTGGGTGGGTGGGGGGCTGTGAGGTAACTTCCTCCAGGTCCTCCCACCACACATGTACACACCACAGTTGGCCTATACATTTTTTCTCTAGTCAATAAGTGGCAGTCTTGAATTATAGGTTTAGTCTTCTATGAGAAGGGGATGTTGGAGTGTGGGTCTGAATATATTCCACAAAATCAGCAATATAGATTATCCAAATGTCAGTGTTCATTAACAATTGTCCATTCTTCCTGTTATGCCAGATATTGATTGATATTGGCCTGGTTAATGTCCAATTTCGGGGTTGAGGTGGTTGAATTTAGGGTAGAATTTTCTCCTATTGCAGAACTCTTTGTCCTATAGTTGGAGGCACTTTTATATGATGTGAATGGTTGTAATCCAGGTTTCCAATGGATAATGTACATTCTCCTTCTGGGGCTATCCTGAGATAAGGACAGACCCTGCCCTGAATCCTCCTGGGTTGAGTGATGGAGAGATGGGCATGGTGATGGCTGGTAGAGGCTATCTACCAGTACCATGATGATGGGAGGTCTTTCCTCCTTCATGGTTTAGCACATAAACTATATGTACTCTTTACAGCCACATGGGTAAGTACTCCTGGCGCCAATATGATAAGTTTCACTGGTACCATAATCTCAGAGACTCACCTTGGGCTGTAGATATGAGGAGAACCAAGGAAGCACATGTTCACTGTACTAGGTCCTAGGTTCCACTGCCTACCCTTTGTCCACATGGCTGCAGGGGTCACACTTTGGGGGTGCAGGGAGGACCCTGGAGGCACCCTGAGGGGGTTGGCCCCAGTGTCCAGTCTCCAGGAGGGGCCTGTCACCCCACTGGTGACTGTGGATGTGTGTGTGTGTGTGTGTGTGTGTGTGTGTGTGTGTGTGTGTGTGTGTGTGTCTGGGGGGGGGACTAAAGTGGAGACAGATTGCATTATTATTCGCCACTGGCGATCTGGCAAATGGCTAGCATGAGCCTAGCATGGGGGCATTCAGCAGTAGGAACCGGAGAGGAATTTTAGTAAGTTAAGGTGACTGTTAGACCAAAATCAGGGTGTGTGTGGGAACTCCTCTGTGCACAAAATATAGAGGCCTTACCTGTTAGCCTGCCACCTAGTGCCCTCTCCTGTATAGGGCTGTATACAGGCTTGGGAAAAGGTAACACAACACCAACAGTGGACTAGAGAAAAACGTTGGCCATAAGTCCAATAATAAACCTGTATGTGGAAGAGCTTGGCCCACTGTTGGACAACTTGCCACTGGTGGACAATGGGGGCCTGGTCCACTGTTGGACAACTCCCCACTGTTGGACACTGCCCCCCAGTGAGTTTTCTTATCTCCTGGTTGCCATAGTGATGGCTGATAAGAGGTTAGTGCACATGTTGGACCATCCTCAAACAGTGGTGGCAATACAGGTGGGGAGGTGAAGAGGGGCTATGGAGTCCACAGATAATGCATAATTTGAAATCATTTTCATGAAGTAAATGCAGCATATTCTTATTATATACAACTTTGTTTTGAATGTGTTCATACACATACCTGGATAATAACAAGGTATACCCCTATGCAGGTCAATCTCCTTGCACAAATCATTATTGCCCTGCACAAATTGATTTATCTATTCCTAACCTGACAGAATATGAAATTCAACCAGAAATGTTGGAGGATAGGCCAACGTTTTTCCCTCCTCCCAAGGAGGAGGCTTGCCAATGTTTCCCTAGCCTGGTATATGAACACACTAAAAGTTTAAAAAAAACTGGCATGAAAATGAACCCACTTAAGGTTTCAAAAACCTGACATGGGAATACTTTCTTCCTTTTAATTTGATGCAGTCCTCAAGTGCTTTGTTATTTAGAAAAAGAGGAAAATATCACTTTAAATGAAAAATGAATTGACAGAAAAATCACCACACATATTGTTCAAGGTGGATGGTGGGGATAAATGGTGGTTCCATGTAATTCTCTAGATTCATAATGGTAATTAGTGGTCAGATATTTGTTTTACTTCCTTGCCAGACAGTCCTCAATGTGACTTTTGTAGTGAATCAAATGTATTTTGAAGGTATGATCTCAGTGACATTTCTTTAGTTTTTTAGTGTTTGAAACAATAAATATGAAAGGAGCGCTTGGTTTAGACTCATTATACCAATGTTAAAAAGGCATTACTAGTTAGCTGGGTATGAAAACTGAATTATTGACTGTTTCAGGAAATAATGTGGAAAATCCATAGAACAACCTTTTTTTTGGTGTGGCCTAAAGTTCCGTCAGTGTTTCTTTTATTACTGAAGAAATATGCAAGGTCGAAATAACATAAAATTTACTCATTAGGTTAGTACAATAAAATCTCTATTACCTAATTGGCCTCCTACAAGGGGTGCACTGGGTGGCAGCTGGTATGGTACACCGTTGTAGTAGAAGGTCCTTGTGGCTACTGCAATAGAAAGAAAAGTCAGATTCAGCTTATGAGTGGGGTAGACCTGAAACAGGTTTGATGGTAGTATGGATGGAACATAGAGATGGACCATACAGAAGGGAAAGATAGAGTGGCAACAATGCAACTCAGGGAGGTGAGGTAGGGGGGAGAGTGGTACTAGTTGCAGTAACATGCTGTATTTATGCATCATGACAAACAATGGGCAGATTGTATTAGTTATCCCTAACCATTTAAGGGCCAATGATGCATTAATGCATCATGCCCATTGGGAGTTTGTGCATCATGACAACCAATGGGTATGATGAACACCTGCATCAGTGGCCTTTAGAGGGTTTAAGGGATAGGGAGTTCTTGAGGTTGGACAAGTCATTGGTAGGAGGGGGGCTGGCTATTTACGACTACAATGACAATTTAAACTGGTATTATGGACTTATTGTGGTGGTGCTTGTGTCAACAAACCGTTACATGTTGATGTTGTAATGAACACTGAATCCAGAGAAGTTCTTTGATCCTTGTTTATTGCATGATGACAGAGTGTACATATAGGTGGTAACAATGATACACTCGCCAGCGTGCAGGCTCTGCCCCTAAGCTCCTAGCTCAACCTGTCGTAGGTTTTAGATACTAGGGAGGTTGTGTGTAGAATAAGAGATAGAATAGATGACTGGGAGAAGCTCACCGGGTCTTATATACCTAGGTGAGCAGCTCACAGGGTGATGAAATGTACCGGTAGGAGCAGGTCAGACCTGGTCAGATCTGGTTGGATCTGGTCAGATGATGCACTCCTGACACAAGTTAAAAACATTCTTAATTGTAACTTATTGTATTGTGCTGAAGAGTAAGATATCTGGAACATATCTTACTAAAATAAAATGGTAAAGGTTCACCTCGTGAGAACCGTCACTCAGACCAATTTGAGTGAACCTTTACATTTATCTCATGTTGTTTAAGTGAGATTTTTTCCAAATTTCATTTGATTGGCACAAAATAAGCAATTAATTACAGTTTTTTGGCACGGGCTACTAAGGGTTATCGCATGGGGGATGCAATACAGGTTAAACCTATGGAGCCTCAGTATTCAACTTGAGATAACATGAAATCTGCTTACCATCAATATCGAGCACAGTGGAGGGTATTGGAGTACTGGTTCCTGTAAAGGCAAAGGTAAGCTATTTAGTGAATCATGTCATGATGTATATGAAGCCATGTCGTGAATCAAGGGCTACTCCTAGCAGGTAGAAACCCACACATACATGTAGTGTATATTATGTCAAGGTGAATACTGATGCCCCATTGACAATGCACTAAACCCTTGCATGGCACCCCTGCATTGAATAACCTGCGTCAATTCCGCCCATGACGTCATAGCTCCCCAGGGTCACGTGACCTTCGCAAAAAGTAAACATTGAAGATGGCAGCGTATGGCATTTTTAGCATGCAGAAATGGCTTGTGTTATTTTACCCAGGGGTGCAATACATAAGCAAATGTCCACAACCAGTGAATAATTTTGCATTCGTATTCACCGAAGTGAGTCTGCCCGTATTCAACGAGGCCTTATAGGCTGAGTTATAGGCCGAGTTGAATATGGGCAGACTCACTTCGGTGAATAGGATTATTCACTGGAGTGGACTTTTGCATTTATACCATGGCTAATATCGAAGACACTATAGATTAGTACTACTTACGCCGTATTCAATTGGGAGATGGAATACGATCCTCCCATATTCAGCGCTGCCATTTTGAAATTTATACAGAGCTAATTAGTTTCGAAATTTAGGTATGGTTTTTACAAGTTTTACAAAAATTATGTTATGACTTGTTTAAGGTATATCTAAGAAATTGAGTTGTTAAAAAAAATATATTGCCCTGCGCAAGGAACATTTAATTTAAAACTAAAAGCAGCCGCGGCTAGCTCCATATCACATGACCTACCTTGTCCAGCAAGATGTCATGGCGGATCAAAACAAACCGAGATGACTCAGCGTCTTCAAAATCAGTGAATATTGTTGTAATTCTTTATTTAAAAGCAATTTAAACCTGTAGGCCATGGCATAAATGCAAAGGCCTCCTTGAATACGGGCAGAAGCACCTCTGGGAATACGATGCTAAATTATTCACTGATCATTGACATTTGCTTATTTATGCCATGGCCCTACAGGGTTAACTTCCTTTAAAATAAAGAAACACAACCATATTTACTTATTTTCAATGCGTCGAGTCATCTCGGTTTGTTTTGATCCGCCATGACACCTTGCTCGACGAAGTAGGTCATGTGATACGGAGCTAGCTGCTGCTTTTAGTTTCAAATTAAATGTTCCTTGCACGGGGCAATATTTTCTTTTTTAACATGGCGCTAATCCTTAGATATACATTAAAAAAGTCATAACATAATATTATTTAACTAGTTCAACCATTCCTTTACAGTAAAACTTCTAATAATCATACCTAAATACATAACAAATTAGCTCTGTATAAATTTCAAAATGGTGCTGCTGAATATGCGAGGATCATATTCCACCCCCCCCCCATTGAATATGGCGTAACTAGTACTTATCTATAGTGTTGTCGATATTGGCCATGTCATAAGAGGGCTTAGTGCACTTTCAATAGGGTATCAGTATCCACCTTGACATTAAAGACACATCGTTCATCATTAGAAAATTCTGTTAGGCACACCAGCATTTTTAAAGGAGCTCTGATTTGGCGTACCTGTCATGTTAAGAGTGTTCAGACTGTTACTTTAAGATCAAATTAACAGTAATCAGAGGGAATGAGACTGAGACATTGTATACACTTACTTGGTGTTGAAGCGACAGGTGTTGGAGTGACAGGTGTTGGTGTTCTTGGTGTTTGAGCAATAGGTGTTGCTGCTCTCTGTGACTGCAATTCCTGCACAGAGGCTGAAAGTATAGAAGTCAGGGATGAGTCAATCAAGGCACACCTGAACATACAGGAACCCATTCATGGAAGGGCCTGAGACTATTTTGACGATGTTAGAGGAGAAAAGATTCAGTTTTTCCACACTACTGGTGAGATTGACTTTTCCTACAGAGATCTTCCATAAAGGAATGATATGAATTTCAAGGTCATTTGCCAGTGTTCTATGCCATTTCTGATTGGTTTAGAGCTAAGGAAAGCAAACCAGACAATAGTTTGGTATGCTCTGACATACCAGAAGATCATACAAATAACCAAGGGTCTATTTATCCTTATATAAAACCCAGGAAAGTCAGATTTGAAGTGTTTGTGAGTGTAATAATGTGCTTTATGCCAAGGTGAATATCGATGCTCCATAGAGAAAGCACTGAGACCTCGCATTGCACCCCTGCATTAAATAACCAGCGCCAAATCCGCACGATGACATCATAGGTCTATCGCGCAGACCTGGCTGGGGTGGAAGGTGGTGGAGGGAACAAGCTAAGGTTGTGTAGTTAGCGTTTGAGGTAACCCACACCCACAATGCACTGCATATGGTTAGAAAACCGCTCCAACCCTCTCGTGAAGAAATGGTCGGCTCTAACTAATCATCATTCACCTTTACCATTTTATCTCAGGGTAAACATGTTAAAATACTGAGGTGCCATAGGCTTCGCATTACAGGGCCGTATCACATGGGAAGTGTCTGATACATAGGGTGCGTATCACACTGCCTGATCCGGTGACTATTTGATGACGTCATAGCTTCAATATGGCAATGTAAACAAGTGTTAACCACAATCTTAGATGATTTAACCCTGAGATAGATGTGGGCGTCGTGCGATATGGCAGCCTGACTGCCATGCCCTAAACTGTTGCACGCGTCATAACAACAACATTGACACCTGTTAACACGACTTTTGATCAGTTAACTTCCACCTACCTTAAAAACGTTTTGGTTGCCAGGGTTTACAACGGTGAAGGTGATTTGCGATATACTGGAAATAAAAACGAATCTTTCTCTTTACAACAGCAAACCAAACACAAATTAATTCAAAATTTTGAATTTGAGACATGATCTTGATAAATTACCCACCTTCCACCAGTCATCACCACCGTGAGGTGAAGCACAACCCCATTGGGAAAAACGCTCTCTATGTTAAAGATATCCATCATGAGTGTGAGTGAGCTGTTATGTAACGTCTAAAAAAAAATTATCTATTGTAGTTGAATGACCCGCATGTTGTGCTCCAAAACTTTCAGCACATTTTTGACCTTTTTAAAATTCAATTTTTTCGACCCGGGGTTTCAAACAACAATAACCATACATTACCCAAATTCAGGTATGCACCCATGTACTCCCAAAAACAAAGGTGGAGCACTTCTGAGCAATTACTCGAGCTTATAAGGCATAAATTGATATACCATCTCCCCATGATGGCACAGTGCTAGCACAGTGTCGCCACCTGGTGTGTTACCCGTGAACTCATCAAAGCGTCCCTGGTAACCACACCTTTTCTAGACTTATAGAGGTCTATGTATTGTGTTTGTCAAGTTATGAAATACAAAAATTTAACCTTGCTATCTTCTCTGTATTGCCCAAAGCCAAACTTGTGAACCATATCAGCAGTTCTATGTTAACAAGTGTTCTCTATTTCAACACATTTATTCAAGTGTCATTTCATAGGTAGACAAATAGTTCAATATACACCACCCCGTCATCAGTTACCTAGTTATTTTTTCAAAATAAATGTTATTATAAAAAATAAGACATAATTCCGCCAAAGGGTGCTAGGTGGTGTTGCAACGACAACGCTCATTTGACGTACATGTATGATTTAAACACCTTATTCTGTAGATTAGTGGATGAGGGTGAGTATAATTATAAGATTACACCGGGTAATGTTATAAATGGAGGTAGGCCACAGCATAAATTAGCAACACTTTAGAGCTACACCAAACAAAGTCGGCTGGTGACCAACTGTTACAGCAGCTGGTATGCTAAGGGTAGTCGGCCCCCAGGCGACTTTTCCCCTACATGTCTGTGAGCTGAGATGCAATCAGGACACCTACCTGGCCCATTTAAATCATACATTTAAATCATACATGTACATTTAACGTACATGTATGATTTAAACACCTATTTCAGTAGATTAGTGGATGAGGGTGAGTATTTAAGATCACGCCGGGAAATGTTATAAATGGAGGCAGGCCACAGCATACATCAGCAACAGTGAGTACCCTGCTAAACAAAGTCGGCTGGCGACCGACTATTACGGTAGCTGGTATGCTAAAGGTAGTCGGCCCCCAGGAGACTTTACCCTACTTGTGTGTGAGCTGAGATGCAAGCACAACACCTGCCTCACCCTTTTCTCCCACACCTAATATTAATCCATCCCGATATCCTTCAAACTGGCATGTGCAATGGTGGCACTGAGCAAATTCTCATCCACTTTAACCACTTGCTTGCTTCACCCTCTTTAATCCAACATCATCACCACACTCATCCTTTTTTTTAATATTAGTAAACCCACCTCTGGTCTTAAGGTAGGGTCAACTAGCCCCTAATTAGCTTGAGGTAAAGTGGTCTCTTATACAAATAAGGGGATACATAACCAGGGTAATCCCCTAATTAGGTATTAAAAAAAGTATCACAGTCATATATATATCCTTTATACTTTACATTTTTACCACAAATTAAACCCCTTTTTTGAGGGGCTGGTTTACTCTCTTATTTTTTCTTTTTTTTGGGCAAGCTTTTGCCTTAAAAAATAAAATAATTTTTTTTCCCCTATTTTAAAGGGACCCCTCCCCATCCAAATACTGCACCCACCCCATCCTACCCTAATGGGGCCCCCCGCCCCAAGGGCCCCCACCTCGCCCCAAGGGTTTTTTCTCTTTTTTTTTTTTTTTTTTTACCGCCGCAAAAAAAACAACACATAGTTGAATCACATGTTGTTTACATACAAAAAAGGTAACATGGTTAACCAACCCCCATTTACATAATCGGGTCACAAATGAAGGCCTCTAATTGGCTAAGGGAGTGTGGAATATTTCCCAAATAAGGAGCTCACCATGCGCGGGGTGTAGGTCACGTGACCAAAGGGGGCGTGGCCTATTTTCCAAAAGAACTCACCACCAGGTCACGTGACTAAATGGAGCACATGACTATATATGGACAAGCACACCACTAATAAGGTCAAGCTCAAGGTCACATGACTATATATGGGCATGCACCCACAGGTCACATGACCAAATGGGGGCCTTTGATTGGCTGCATCCCATAGTTAGCTATAGACCTGTTCCCCTAAATAGGTCAAGGGGTGTAGTCTATTATTAAAAATGAGGGGTCACGTGACCAGGTTTATCCCCTAATTATGTCGAGCTCAAGGTCACATGACCATATAAGTCTGTGCGTGACACAAATTTGGCCAGAACTAGGTCAGGAAGACAAAGCTGGCAATGGGGCACTGTGACTCACTTGAACCAACAGGACATTGGTTATTTGTCTAATTTGCATTCATACATCATAACAACAGTGATCTAATAGATCAGCATAATGTATACATAAGGCACTCTTAGAGACACACTTAAGATTCAGAGAATGTGTATTAGGAAGGTTCCTGTTCATTGAAACCCTTCACACTGCTGATAAATGGAGCCTGAGAGGCGAAGCTTACATTGAAATACTAATTGTAGATACCCTATAACTTGTTCAGGCATATTTCCCTTTTGTCCTTTAACCGTGGACACTTTGAAGCATAAAATCACCATTTATGCTTATGTAATCATAGTGAAATCAGAATGTGAAATATGTGTATTATAGACAGCACTAATATGTTACATGGCAAGTTATCTGCTGCCATGATAGGTCATCAAATGTGACTCCTTTTATAGTAATAACTCACTGAATCATCTTTCGCCACTGTGTGTCAGTCTCACATGGCATGGCGATTTATCACAACAGTTGCCAACATGATCGCACTCACTGCATGAGTATGTGCCACCCCTTGATATCCCTCACAAAGCATGGTGACTTATAACCACCATCGCCGGCATGGTTCTGACTCACTGTGTGATTATGTGCCACTCCCAGTCAGTTCTCACTCAGAATGGTGACTTATCAACAACATCGCTAATATGGATCTCACTCCCTGTGTGAGTATGTGCCACTCCCAGTCAACTCTTACTCAGAATGGCAGCTTATCACCACCATCCCCAATATGGATCTCACTCACTCCGTCAATATGTGCCACTGTCTGTCAACTCTCACTCAGAATGGTGACTTTTCATCTGCATTGCCACAAGGCTTTCACTCACTGCATGGGTTTGTGTCACTCCTAGTTAATCTTCTCTCAAAATGGCAACTTATCACCACCATCACCTACATGGATGTCACTCGCTGTGTGAATGTGTGCCACTGTCATCAACTCTCACAAAAAATGGCGACTTATCAACACCATTGCCAACATTGGTCTCACTCAATGCATGAATTTGTGTCACTCCAAGTCAATGCTCTCTGAGGATTGCATCATCTTTCACTCACTCTCACTCAGAATGGCAACTTATCACCACCATTGCCAAAATTGTTGAGACAGCACCACTGTTCAACATGTAGCCTATCTAGCAAGTGTGGGCATGAAGTTTAAGTCCCAGACGTATCAAATGTGCTTTATTTCACACTGATTTTTATGTAATACTTCAGTGTCAGATCAAACATGATTATATAGAGAACACATCAATTGAATTTAGATAGAGGTATCTCTAAAATGAAAGCAACTATTCATAAACACCTTTTCATTGGTTACAGGAAATATACATAGGGAAATATCTACATGAACACCTTCTCTGTGGTTAGAGGGAAGATACATATGGCAATACCTTCTCTGGCAAAACATACTTTGATCTGGCAGATGTGAGGCTGCATGATTACCAATGTCGATGATCATTCATGAGCTTTTCATCTAATAAGGTGAGTAATCACCAGCATCGCCATCACTGGTGAGTCTGAGTGATCACCACTCTCGCCATCCATGGTGAACCTGCGCTATGATGTGATGCGCGTTTCATCTAGCAAGGTGAGTGATCAACTGCCTTGTCATCACTAGTGAGTGTGAGTCATCATGATCCTCGCCAACTGTGGTGAACGTGCGCTACGGCATGGTGTGCGTTTTATCTAGTGAGGTAAGTGATCACTCATGTCTCCTGCCTGTGTGAGTGTGGGTGATCAAGATCCTCACCGTCTGTGGTGAACCTGTGCTATCACGAGGTATGCATTTCATCTAGCGAGGTGAGTGATCACCCGAGTGACATTCCCCCGTGAGTGTGAGTGAATACGATCCTTGCCATCTGTGGTGAATGTGTGTTATGACGTGATGTGCATCTCATCTAGCGAAGTGCGTGATCACTCATGTCGCCATCCCTGGTGAGGGTGAGTGATCACCATCCTCGCCATCTGAGATGAGGCCATGTGATCACCACCATTGCTATTCCTGGTGATCTTTTGCTATAGCGACCATCTAGCGACATGTGTGAGCCACTTCACACAGGTTGAGGAGGAGTCACGACAATTTGCTGGGCATTTTTAAATGTTGTCCCTGCAAGCAAGTTATATGCAGACAAGCAATGCATCCAAGGATTTAAAAATGTATGGATCAAAGACTGATGATGCCATGATATGGTGCATCATCATACATCTTGATATTGTCACCCTAAATGGCAGAAAGGTTTATATGAGTTCAAATATCAGCAAACCACGAATGTAATTAACAGTTGAAAGGTAAGGATTCACAGAGTGACACACTCTGGTTATACTCAGTGTTCAAAATATTACGAACATTCTATGCCTATTGCTTTATGTGGCTTTTTAAAGTCATTCCAAAAAATGGCATTGGTTCAGAGTATCACAAGCAGGGTCCTTGATCAATACAAGTCATTTTAAAGTGCAGAAGAACTGCTATTAACCTAAGAAGAAAGATTACAGGTCCATGGACATGCCACCCTTTGTGATTTGGAGTGATCCCTCCAATACTATCAGTCAAGGGAGGGTGTTAAAGGGAGGCTTGCTGTTATGACTTGAATAAGCAGGTGATGCAGGGTTAAGGGGTTTGGCCTCATTTTGCATGCCATACACCACAGGGCAGGAGACAATTGGTTCTGTAGGCCATTTCTTAACACACTACGACTGCTATTCTTTAAATCGTACTGAGAACCCAACAATTTGGCCATAACAGTACCATGCACTAGTAGTTTCTAATATCTGCACCAGTACGACTGCCCTACCTAACCTTATGTAATTACTGCATACATGCTAATCATAGTGAGCAGTTCCTCCGATAGCCTGGCTTATTCCTGGCATTTTTAAATAGTAGTGGCTGTGTGTAGTCGTAGTACATTGAGAAATGGCCTCCTGCCAATGTACACCCCACAAAGTGGGTGGTCACTGATGGCTGTACTATATATAGAGTTGCATCAAGAAATACCAAGAACTTTCTTGACAGGTACATTCACACTGATGTCTTTACTCACTAGATGTCCTCATGATTGGGGGTAGTTTAGGTTATGTCTGCACCCATGACCTGACCCCAAGGGCTGCTATACAATCTGCAGATGGGCCAAGGTAAATCATCAAATTGTTTACATATCTCGCAAGAATAAAAATTTATATGCATGACATTATATAAAAATAGCATATCGGCCTCTGACATAGTCTCCCTCCCCCTTCTTTCCAGGTAATAATACAATTTGGTATCACTGTTCATTTTTTTTAAAGGATGGCCACATGCTATTGTTAAAAAACCCAGTAAACACAATTTCGTAGATGAATGTTGCACATAGGTAGATCTACGTAGAATTTTGGTGTCAACTGCGTAGATTTGCTTGGGATGTGGACTTTAAAATATTAAGGTCTAGTTACGTTCTACATACTTAGATGTCAGAAATATGTTTTTCTACGTTTTTTTTTCTACCAGAAGTCTACCAAAAAAGAAGGGGAAAAAGAGGAAAAAATAATACTTCAAAAATGTTGCTAAAATCAATTGAAGCCTTGAATACCAGACCCTTCATATCTGATTCTTACCTGTTACCGCTTTACTACGGATTCTGTTGAAGATCTGCCTGTGAAAAGGCACGTCTTTTTCAGTACTCTATACCTACACTAGGCTACAGCCAACAACATATGTGACAGCATCTGCGATAAAGGCCCTTAGTGCAGGGTGCATTAAGGTCCCTATTCCCAGTACATGTCACCTATGCTATACTGTTGGGTCTAAGTGAAATGATTGTCTGATTAGCTCAGTAGGTAGAGCAAAGATTTTCATATTCATGTGTCCTGAGTTCAATCTCAGCCCAAGCAATGAGCTATTTTTTTTATGTAAGGAACATCATGAAATCGTTTTTTAAGAGCCTTTTGGTAGGAGAAGAACGTAAAAAGCTGTTTATGATATCTACGTATCTAGAATGTAACTAAACCTTAACGTTTTTTTTCTCCACATAACAAGCAAAAAATCGTAATTCAGACTACTTTTGTAGACATCAAACCTAGACATTATACAACTCTACGTAAAATTTCGGTGTGGTGTTTACTGTTAATACAGTGTTGAGAGCAATTAAGATTCACGATCATTTTGCTGCATTTCCTTCTCGAATTCTGATGATAATATTCAGTCCATGAAGGGTACACAATCTGAATACTCCATGAATAGTATATTCATGAAATGAGATATAAATCACCAGATGTCATGACCACAACCCCTTGAAACTCATTACACTTTGAAACAATGCAAACCCCTTAAATAGACTGTAGAGGTACCTGCGTTCAGCTGAGTGGACAGTCAGCTAATTACCATCAATCTGCTTTGAAAACAAGGCCCTCTTTGACCCCTTTGAATATTGGTATTTTTTCATTAACCTTGTATTGCAACAACCCTGCTAGGTTGCCTTCCTCTATGGAATTTAAGGATGCCTTACAGAATCAGATACATTGTGTTGTATTATGGGAAGAATACTTTTCATGGAGATTCTCATTTTTTCATCTCTTTGATTTGGTGGAAAGTTAATTTTGAGATGGCTTTCATCAGAGCTAATTGGTAATGCTAGTCACATTTGCAATAGTGGAAACTAATTTTGAGATGGCTTTCATCCCACCTATTAATGTCAGTCACATTGTTGCAGTTTTAGAGCAGAAGTATGATGGCTTCTATCACAGCTAATTAGGTTTGTCATTCAATCAGGGACACTTTGCCAAGAATTGCCAAGACTGATGCAATCTCAGTAAATTATAATTTGAATTCGTACAGTATCACCTAGTCTTCTAGTTTCTAGGATGGATCAAGGGGGGGATATGTGTAATGTCTGAAAGGTTATTCTGAATCCCTTGATGCCCTGAAGATTGAGGACAATATAAACAGACAGAACTTAACGACCAGGGCATACATTCACATCAATCCACGAGAGTGGGAGACATATATCCCTCTGAGGGAGGGCTCATGAGACAGTATGGCAGGAAGTTCAGTTATTTACTTATTTTACATTTTTTGAGCTCTAAATCAATAAAAATGAACGAAGTTCTATAGTTTTAAATATTTAGCTGCATCCAGAACGAGGCTGCAGTGTGCCCACCATCTTACTATCTTATGAATTAGAAATGGGTATTCAAATTCAAAGATTATCACACAAAAGCCTAAGGTTTATATACCTTAAAGACTCGCAGAGTGACATACTCTGATACTCAGTTAGATCTCTATATCCAATATCAAGGACATACTCTACACCAGTTACTCTGATGCACCTGACACTGACCTGTAAAGTGTGGGCAAATAGTTGATTTGATGATTCTTTTAATATAGGAGATATATGCACACTCCAATAAAAAAGATGATGATTAAATTTCCATTTACTTCACTATCTCTCAGGTTCTAAGTGAAGCGTTTGTTGAGTGTTCTTGATCCTGACATAATACATTGTGTTTATTCAACTTATATACACTATATGGTTATCATCTCTTCACCAGTAAACACACTTACATTTATTAACATTCAGGGAACGTAATTTTAGGGGTCAAATAACGTAATTTCTGTACGTTCTCTGAGCGTAAAAATGTAAGTTCTTTTTTAGGTAACTGAACGTAATATAACATAGATTTACGTCCACAGAATGTCCTCTGAACGTGATATTTCATGTAAAAAAACATTTTTCACCCATGGGGTAGATATCTAGTGAACATCATTGAATGTTTATATATGTAAAAGGATTAACGTGCATCTACGTAACCTTAGAGATGTAAATCAATGTTACATCATATGTACTTTCTAATGGTGTATCATTTTTACATTACATATCATTAGAAGTTTTACATTCATTTACATCATTGTCTTATAGGTTTTGAACTGATGTCTACAGCACAGGAACATTATTTTACATCTTTACACATGATATCCTCCTAGGAATTTGATGTTTATTTACATCATGGTCTGATGAGATTTCAATCATGGCATTACATCTACTCATAATGAATTTTGATGGAAATTGGAAATTATGGTAATAGCTATCATTCAACAACATATATCCCCATTGTATTTAAAAGAACATGCTATGTATATATCTGAACAGAATCATCCCTTTTTATTTCAGATTGACCATTTCTATGAATAACAAGGACAAAATCTTTTATTAGCAGTATTTATTGTATGTATTTTTAAACCAAACTATCTACTTTACACAGAGGAAAAGAAAATTCATGCTATTTCTGCTGAAACACAAAGTAAAGTGCTTACAATTAAGTACAAAGGGTTAATCATTATCAAAATAAATATGATATCAGCTTTAAAAGGAAGATTATCCTTAATTATAAAGGAGTATTTTCAGCTGGAATTCCAGGTATATTGAGGTTATTTCTCAAACTCAACCATCAGTAGTCATAAATACTATCTCTCTAATTCATGTATGGATATGATTGATATAAAAATACTATACAAAATAGCTTCTGAAATGGGTCCAAATATAGTGTAGGTAAGAGGGGGGTAGCCCCAATGCATACATGGTGAAACAGATGGGTGGGGGTTAAATCTTCAGCAAAAAGTGCACATGCACTTAATGGATGGTTCTTTAGTTGGCACTGCAGATTAGGTTCTAATTATATCTTCAGGTGTATATACCATGATACTCAATGGAAAGGAATGGAGAATTACGATAATGCACAGTGGAAATAATGATCCAGTCAAATGGCATTATTCCTCATGGATAAATGTTATAGGGCTTGTGATAGAAGTACTATTCATAAAGATTGGTTAATATTGCAGCCAACAGGGCATACTGGTAGCAGAGATACCAAGCTGAGATATAACTTCACAAGTCATGAAAAACTAGCTAAATACCTTATATATGTTTGTGACAGCCTTTGTTAACAATGCACCATTAAAATGCTGAATTAGCACAGTTTGTCAACTATACAGGTTCTGTCCTGAAACAATGATGGAGTTTCGATACTGCTGGTTGCATATATAGCCACTGAACAGGGCCCTATCTCATTTAGGGGTTGCCACATTTGAGGAAGTTGGATGCAGAACCTGCCATATTTATCAAGGAGGGTGAAAAAGGCCAACTATCAAGTCACAGCTTTGAAGAGGTGTCATGATGTACTAGGGGTAACTCCCTTTCTCTTTCATGAATATAGTTTTCCAAAACACTGTCCCGAAAGTTGCACCCTTATCAGTGAGCAGAATTGAGCAAAACCAATATCCTTATCACAGGCAAACTTGTGCACAATCCTGATACACTCATTGCAATATGTATCGCTTTGTTATGATTGCTTTTTCTTCTCCTTTACAGATAGATCTAATAGCCACAGCCAAATTGCTGCAACCTGCCCATGTCATAAAATGGCTTGTCCTGTTGAGGCGTTCGGGCAGCGGTTTTCTAACCATATGCAGTGCATTGTGGATGGGGGTGACCTCGAACGCTAACTACAGAACCTTAGCTTGTTCCCTCTACCCCTCTCCATCCCAGCCATGTCTGGGTAGGTACCAGTGGTTAACTATGCTTGGGAGTGTAGTAAGTTGACTCAGGGATCAACATTGACCTACATGGGGAGGACCAATAGGGGGTGGCCTTACAAACCAGCATTGATCCCTCGGCTGTACTCCGAACGCACCGACTATGTCTATACCAGAGACTATTTGCCTGCCCCCAATGTACTAAATTTAACTGACCAACTTTGCACCTCAATCACCTCTGTCACTAGAGGGAGGCCAAGGGCCAAGTCAGAATGATTGAGCTCTTCGGTACCCCCTTAGCAATAAACAACTACCATGCACAGTGCTTATCCTTGTGTTATAGGTATGGCTTTGGTAACACACAGGTACCTATCATGGGTGGGGGAGTTTGTGCAAAGCTTTTCATGAGTTTTTCATGTCATCTGCAGAATCATAAGTGCTCAGTACATTTGCGTCATGTCCCCAAGAGTCCTCTAATTCCTTAAATAATTACATGGCTTTGCATATATACATGATTCCACTGTAATCAATGGTAGTGTGCAAGCGACTTAGGGGATCTGGCAGCAGTGTACCAGTGAACTAGGAGAGCCAGCAACTGTGTGCAAATGACCTAGAGGGTTGATCACAATGTGTTATTGACCTAGGGGATCTAGCAGCAGTGTGCCAATGACCTAGAGGGTAAGGTAATAGTATGCAAGTGAACTAGGTGGGCCGGTAACAGTGGGGGTGTGACCTAGGGGGTATGGTGACAGTGTGCCTGTGACATAGGGGTATGGTGGCAGTCTTTCAGACAACATAGGGGTTATGGCGGTGGTCTGCTAGACATATACTGGTCATGACGGCAGACCTGTGATGGGTACTGTGGCAGTCTGCAAGGAATATAGAGCAGTAAGACATATCAGTGTTATGGCAGCAGTCTGCTAGACATATAGGATTTATGATGGCACGATGCGAGACATATACAGGTTACAATGGCAATCCGCGAGTCAACTGATGAGTACTGTGGCAGTCTGCGAGACATACATGAGGTTAAAGTGGCAGTCTGTGAGACAAATAGGGGGTTTGTTGGCAGTTTATGTGTCCTTTAGGAGGTATTGCCACACTTTGCAAGACATATATGGGTTATGGAAGTCTTCAATCCTCTAATGGCTACTGCAGAAGTCTTGTAGAAATATTTGAGTTACGGCAGAGGTCAGCGAATCCTCTAGATGATTGCTGCTGTAACCGAAATATGTCTCGCAGACTATCACAGTACCCATTGGAGTCACATACTGCTTCTGTACCCCGTATATGTCTTGCTGACTGCTGCAATACATCGCTGACTGCCGCCGCAATTCATATATGTCCCACAGACTGTCGCAGTATTCCCAGAGGATTTGTACACTGTCACCATGACCCTTACATGTCTGCCTGACTACCATTGTGTCCCCTATATGTCTCACAGACTGCCGCCGTTACCCCTAAATGCCTCTCAAACTGCAGCTTTAACCTCTATATGGCTTATGAAGCCACTTTTGGGTTTACAGTGGGCTTATGGGTAGATGCGTATGCCCATGCCATGGTGTTTCTGGTTAATATGTCTCCCAGACTGCCATGGTACCCGCTCTATATCTCCCAGACTGCCACGGTACCCCCTATATGGAAACCGAAGGCATAAAATTGCCACCACATCTCCATCCTCTATTATAAAATGATGACTACCAATGTATTCAATACATGCCTGATACAAAATGTGTACAGCAAATTCTTGCGTTGTTGACCTTAGCCTCTGACTAGTGCTGCCTGTGGATTGCAGTGACCCATAGGTCCTTTCGATTTGGTTGGGATGGATGTCTTGCCATTGAAATAGTGTAGAATTGGCACTTTTCCATCATGTTTGAGCAGCCATGGGCAGTACAATTAGGCATATTTACTGTGGGATGGTATGCTGATACATACTTTACTACTCAGCAGCATTCAGAGTGGTGGGCACCTGAGACGTACCAAGGACAGAAGCACCTATATTCTCATATAGCTCTGTCGGCCTGCTGAATAACAGCAGAGGTATGGGATAAGTTGCCTTTGATGGTGCACAATGACACCCCGTTGGTTTGGCTATTGGAGTATTGTGCACTCAGCTGTGAGCAGGCCCTTCACTACATGGCATAGGTAGTTAGCAGGGTGGGATCAGTTTGGCATGGTGATCAAAAGTAAAGTGCTGCCCCAGCAGCTATATTCCAATAAGACACAGCCCTAAGACAGTCGATATCAGTCTTGCTGGATTGTCAAACTTGCAATAAGACAATCCCTGCCATGCACATGCTTGAAACACATGGCTGTCCATTATTATGTAATGGGTACGCTCAACATTGACTGCAAACTCCTCAGCCTCAAGCTTGTAGTAAGCCGAGTAATTTGAACCGACAACAGGGATAGGTAAATTGATTACTCTTACCAGCTCCCAACTTTGTCCCCTATCCACTAGAGGTATGGTAGTGACCACTACCACCTTCTGTCCTCTAACTAAAGCAGTACACTTAAGTAATTGATAGTACTTCCACAACTCTTGATCAAGAGAATATGGCAGTTTAACTTTGTCACTTATTGATCTACTTATGTTTCTTAAGATTTCAACAAGGTCGCGCGGAGGAGCAACGCAGGTGTCACATGACTAGTAGACAAACTAGCCAACTTGATATGAGTATCCTCCAGATACGTTTCTCCTTCTTTCAAGACTGAAAATATGTTAGATAATGCCATACCCAGCTTGGCATGGACAATAACGAAATCTCTTAAAGGAAGAACAAGAATCTGGGTAACATTCTCTAAGCCAGCTCGAAGCTGCTTAGCTATGCCTAAAATAGAATTAATACTATGCCTGTTCTTGACAACTTCAAGGTGTGTAATATTCACCAAAGATAGAGATCTTGATAGAACATGTTTAATGCGTTGCTGAACCCTTTTCATAGTCTGGATCTGACTATCAAGATGTTTGACTTCTTGAGTACTAGCTATCCCGAAGGCATAGCTAAATAAACCACCTAGATTTATTATAGCTCGCTTATCACGACCTTGAAGACCCCTGAGTCGACGAATACTTATTGCAGTATGTGCATACCTGCTTTTAACCCTTAAGAAACTACGCTGAAGGGCTTCTACCAGCTCTTCATAGGGCTCCCCTTGAACACACTTTTTAACTTCCCTGAAGGAAAGTTCTAGCTGTTCTATTTCTAGTCCCAGATGTTCAACAAATGTCTCAAGAGGTTCTAGATCAATAAAGAAATACATCTTCCACATGACTTTAACTGCTCGGGTCTCATGTATTTCTCGGAAGAATACATGTTCAGTTGTGGCTAATACACCTGTGAACAGAGTCAACAGGACCATGGTAACAACCGTCCCAATTTTTAATTTCTGGAATAACAAGAAAGCATCTATAAATAGGTGAATGGGATTCTCTTGATCACAAACATCTCATATAACACAATATGGCTTCCCCAGCCTATTAATGTTAACCTAATATAGACTTCTATATTCCCTTTTTTTTTTTAAGTTATAATAAGTCTGCGATTAGATTCAATAGTTGCTTAACAGAGCGACCCTTGTTAGTTACAAGAAGCCTACGGCACTTCTCTTCTGAGGTTTCGTCTTCTCCAGGTAGCGCATCTTCCCTGGGATGTTTCCCTAGATCTACAGATACTATATCATCCTCTCGTGCCCTCTTAGTTTCACTTAGAGGGTCACCTGAGGTACTATTATCCCGTTTTTGCTTGGAACCTCCCACCTGTGGCTCTACTACCTCGGCCAAGTCCATTGCCTCAGGTTTCAGGTTGGTTCCATCAGTGCCCTGAGCTATCCCGTCACCCACCTGGGGTGGCGTTGTCATAGGAGCACTCTGCAACCTATGTCTTAACTCTGCGAGGGGGATGTCATCTTCAGTCGTACCCACACTCCTGAGGAAGAGGCATGTGAGGCTTCCGCTCTCCGCGGCTATCATCCTCACTGTCGCTCTCGCTGAGCAATACTTCCTCCTCGAGTGTTGACTCAAGAGGTGGGGCAGCATATGTAGCCTGCCTCCTTGTACCTGGTTCCACCTGAGGAACATTCCATTCCTCGGGGGCCATTTCCAGGTGTTCTATGTGGACCTTTTCTAAGGCTCCAGTAATTTTGTTCCTTACCTCAAAGTTGACCTTGGACAACTTCCTTATGATACGAAAATATGGTCGATATTTCATATCTAACTTCGATGAACGGTAGAAATTGTACACGTAGACGGGGTCGCCTACCTTGAACTGTACTTTCTTGGCCTTGGTCTGACGTTTTCTATGGTTTCTCTCTTGTATCACCTGCCGATTGCGCATAACCTCCACGAAGGCCTGATGCTGCCTTTCAAGCGCTATCTGGTGATGCTCTTCCCCGAGATACTTACGCCTTGGCATAAGTAGAGTATCCAGGGGCAGGATTGGCTCTCGGTTGTGGACGAGGTAATAGGCAGAGTACCCAGTGGTATCACTCTTACTGACTCTCAGAGCCAGGAATACTGATGGCATGAGACTCTCCCACCCTCAAATGTCTCTGCCAAGGGTCTTTGACACCATGTCATTCCAGACCCGGTGGATCCTCTCTACGACTCCATTTGAGGCAGCGTGGTACCTGCTGCTCTTCACTCTGCAAATCTTAAGTTCCTTGCAGACCTCCTCCACAATGCGGTTGACCATCTCCAGTCCGTTATCAGATAACAGGACCAGTGGGCATGAGTGAGCAGGGATAAACCTATCTATAAGGACCCTAGCAACAGTTTCTGCGTTTTTTTTATCAGGCACAGCGTAAAACTCTGGCCACCCAGAGTAGGCATCCACAAAGGTTACGAGGTACTTATTTCCCTCATAACTTGTCTCATATGGACCCGCCATATCCACTGCTACCTTTTCAAAGGGGAAAGATGCCTGGTCTGGAGCTCCCAGGGTTTCTTAACTAGTGTCCTTGACCTGCAGTGTACACACTTGCTGACATAGTCCACAACATCAGTGTAAAGGCCCCTCCAGTGGTACTTTTCCCTGACTAGGTCATAAGTACGGTCAGTACCTGGATGGCACTTGTCATGCAGCTGTGACAACACTGTTGTCTGCAGGTGACCAGGGATGATAAGCTTCAGAGCTCCATCCCTTTCACTGACCCAGTACACTACTCCGTCTACAAGAGTGTACTTCCGCAGGTCCTTTGATTTAGGGCCTGCCTTGCTCAGTGCATCTCAGATTTTCACTAGCTCATGATCCCTGCTTTGCTCCTCAGGCACAGTGGTGAACTCTGCTTCAGGTACCTGGAGTACCTTTCGCCCCACCATGGGAGGACGTACCTTCTCCCTCTGTACCCTATTCCAGTGCTCCAGAGAATCGTAGTGGTCAGTATTAATGACCGCTATCTCAGCACCGGGAGGCCGACTGAGAAAGTCTGCCTGGGTGTTTGTCTTACCCGGCAAGTACTCAATTTCACAGTTGAACTCGCTCACGATCATGGCCCACCTTTGGACCTTTTGGTTCTTCTGCTCTGACCCAAGCAGAAACTTAAGGGGCTTGTGATCTGTTTTGATTATAAATTTAGCACCAAAAAGATAATGCCTCATCTTTTGGAGGGCATACACAATGGCGTATGCCTCTTTTTCTACTGTAGCCCACTTCTTCTGCGTGTCATTGAGCTTGTGGGATACATATTGGATCACATGTTCCCCTTCTGGAGAGACCTGAGATAGGACTCCTCCTATTGAATTCATGCTGGCGTCCGTGGCCAGTATAGACTTTTTATTAAGATCTGGGTATGCAAGGATGGGTGGACTCACCAGCTTGTCCTTCAAAGTCTGAAAAGCTGTTTCACAGTCTCGGTCCCATCTGAAGACGGCATGCTTTTTTGTTAGTCTGGTGAGTGGCAGTGCTATCTCTGAGAGATGTTCAATGAATCTGCGGTAGTAACTCACCATACCAATAAATCCATGGACTTCCTTTACGTTAGTTGGGGCCTTCATATTTTTTATTACAGCCACCTTTTCCGGATCAGGGGAAATCCCTTCAGGCGCCACTATGTGACCCAGATACCTGATGCGGTCTTTGAAGAACTCACATTTTGATAATTTCATTTTAAGCTTAACCTTCCTCAGCTTATCAAACACGGTGTGCAGGTGTTCCATGTGCAACTCCTTGGTTGCGCTGAAGACGATTACGTCGTCCAAGTACGGACGGCAAAACGACTCCAGGCCAGACAGCACTGTATTCATGAGTTCAGTGAAGACGCTAGGTGCATTGGTTAAACCAAACTGCATCACTTCAAACCTGAAAATCCCTCTGTGACAGGCAAAGGCTGATTTGTCCTTATCCTTCTCTTCCAGGCTGACCTGCCAATAACCGGCTCGTAGGTCTAGGCACGAGAAGTAGTTTGCCTTACCCAGTGATGATAAGATGTTGTCAATTATCGGTAAGGGATAGTTGAACTTGACACTAAGATTATTTAATTTTCTAAAGTCTACGCAAAACCGCCAGTCGCCTGTCTTCTTGCGCACCAGAACTACAGGGGAACACCAGGGGCTATGAGCTGGTGTTATAATTCCAGCAGACAACATTTCTGTTACTTGCTTGCCCACTATCTCCCGCTTAGCAAGGGGGACCCGATAGGGCTTCTGCTAGAATGGCTCATGCCCCTGTGTATCAATAGAAAGTTTAAGTACATCAGTCTTACCTAGCTCTGCGTCACTACTGGCGAAGATGTCTTTATTCATCTCGACGAGCTTCTCTGCCAAGGCTGTGCAGTCTATACCAGAGTTGATAGAATTACTATCTTTACTACTGTCCCAGGCCTGACTCTCAAGGTGGTCCAACACCTCATCATCCTCAGCTGGTATAGCCTGAGCGATGACATTGCCCTTCTCTAGATTGAAGGGCTTTCCAGTCTCATTGGTTATGATGACTGGACAGCTGCGCTTGGCTTCGACAGTCACAAGAGTATTTCGCACCATAAGCCCGGGTTCCCGACTGAGGAACCCCGTGTTCATGGAGGAAATAACACATGTCCCATGCCTATGTTGTGCTCTCACACGGGCAATAACACTGCACTGTGGAGGGACATACACAGGTTCGGTCAACCTCATGAGTGAGCGCACATACCGCTCCTCATCAAGAGGGACTACCTGTCCTCTCACGACCATCTTCTGCTCTCCAAACTGCACCTCCGCCTGATGGTTAGAAAGAAAATCATACCCTAGTGCTATGGTTGGAGTGACATCTCCAACCACGCACACTCTCTGGGTACAGCGTGCTCGTCCCAGCTGAAAGGGTATGTCCGCCATACCATAGCATTTGATAGACAACCCCTTCACCCCGGTAAGATCATATTCTGGCTCACACAAGCTATCTAGGTTACCCCCCATCTGCTTGTAGGCATCCAGGTGTACGAAGGACACATCCGCACCACTGTCCACCAGGGCACGGAATCTCCTCCCGCGCACCTGGACCTGGCACAAGCACCTGTGCTGGCTATCTAAAGAGGCAAGCTGTACCCGCCTCCTCGGGGCCTCAGCCCGGGGAGGCTCGACTAGTTTAACACCTCTGTCGCTGCATCATCAGATGCAGCGTCAGATGGCTCCGCCCTGAGTGGCGTGACCTTCTTTCCGTCTTTAGGCTTTGACTTACCTTGGGGGCAGTTCTTTTTCAAGTGCCCTGTTTTTTGGCACTTCCAGCACTTTGCATTGTTCTTCTTGGAAACCCGTGGCGCAGACGTGTTTCCTTGGGACTTTGGCTTATTGGATTTATTCTTAAGCTTGAAGCAGTCGCGCTTAATATGACCAAGCTTCCCACAGTAGAAGCATTTACAGCCCTTAACCACAGTCCCGCCCACCGCCCCTATTTCCATGGGCTCTTTGTCCCTTCCCCTTAGCTTTATTTTAATAAGGGAGTCATGCTCCCCGGCAGCGGTACGTACCGCCTCGGTTAAGGTTGCCGGAGTATTCTTAACTAATGGCCTGGCAATTTTGTCGTTCACCAGACCATCGACAAACACGTCAACCAGTTGGCGTTGAATCAGGGGTTCCGCTAAATCGTCATTTGGAAAGGCCTTTTTGGCCTGGTCCAATAGGCGCTCGCAAAATACTTGAGGCATTTCCTTGCCCTGTTTCATTTTACGAAGTTTGGTGAGAGCCTGATGCTCATCGCCTGTTTTGCCGAAACGCTGCCAGAACTGCTCCTCCAGCGTGTTCCAATTTAGCTCGTCCTCTGCAGCGTTATCTATAAAGCGTTGCACTGAGTCGCCAACCGGACCATCGGATGTCATATAAGCTGCGAACACCTGATTTTTATCTTTATTTTCCTTTACCATTGTTGTTGCAAATTTTCTAATCTGCTTGACCCACCTGTCAAATTTAGAAGGTTTTCCATCATATGTATCAATCACTGCTTTACAATTCTGTAGGGTGACCCCCTGGCCTAAAAGTCCGAGCTGCTCGCTCAGTTTGTTCATAACCTGGCAATTTATATTCTCCCCAGGTGGCCCTGCCTGTGGCTGTTGCTGTACATTATCCCCATCCATGCTGCAAGAATTATAGTGACACACCTTACCTTATAGGCCTCCTGGCTCCTGGCCTAGTACTTAGTCCTCCAGGGTGGTGGTGGTGATGACTCCCGGGACAGAGTTGACTCCTGACCAATGCTGACTCCTGACAAGTGCTGACTCACTTGTAACAGAGTCACAGCACACACAGGAAAGTCACAGCAGCACTGAGTAGCTCACAGCAAAGTCCCTTAGGTGGCACACAATCTTATAGATTGCCCCTATAGGCTCCATGTCTATAGTACCTATTGTACACACTGACAGTACATGTACACACAGCAGCAGCAGCAGCCTACATGTATATCTACATGTAGTAGTGGGAGGAGTAGCCCTGCTCCTATACCCACAATCTCCAACCTCTCTCTCTACCACTACCCATGGCCCTGAGTATCCTGGTCTTAGGCACCAGATGTACCATAGCTCATACCATGGTACATTGAGAGACACAACTGAGAAGTGCACCAGTAAAGAGAGTAGAAGGAGTGAACCCTAGGCCACTTGGCCTGTCTTTATTTATACTGCCATTGAGTAACTCACCACTTGGTCACAAGTGATGATCATGAGTGTTGATCATGAGTGTACTGCGCATGATGCAGCAGACACCCCAATTGGATACATTGTATCAAAAGGTGTTTGTCAGGACATGGGTGTAACGACGACTGGTGATGATAACTGACCGTCATATTAAATAAACCGATAACTCTTAGTGCATTTGCACAAACAACATGTATGGCTTTAAATATGTTAACCCTTCAAGGGCACTACGTTACAAATACAATACAGTCAGAGGCTGTAAAAATTATGATCAACTAAATTGATATTCTCACTTTATGTCAAGAGACTAGGTCAAACAAATACTCCTTGTTTTGGGAAATGAATATCACTCTTAGCCCCCCTCTATCTGTTTCTGTCTCTCCTTGTCTCTCTGTCTGTCTCTCTATCCCATGTTGCTTATTTTAAGGGGAGCATATCAGTCTTTTTAACATGGAGGAAATTGATTCATAGATAGACAAATTTCATAATTTCACCTTTAAATGACTATCAATCAAGGCCCTCAAGGGCCCATGATTTGGGCAAAAACCCTTTCCTTCAAATCATGTTCCTCATAGTACTCAAATTACATAAATTTACATTTAGGCAAGCAAATAATTTACGTAGATGAAGGTTCAAATGATGCTTACTGAATCCCCAACCAAAAAGGCAAATGACATAATTTTATGTTAAATGATGTAAATACTTGATGTAAATAATACATAGAGAAAACATTCAGAGAACGTTCTGTGAACGTAAATTTGCGTTGTATTACATCCAGTAACATGAAAAAACTCTTACATTTTTGAGTTCAGAGAACGTTCTCAAATTACATACAAATTACGTATGTGTGTTTATTGGGCGATCTAAGCATTAACTCACTGTCATACTACAAGGAGAATAAACAAGAGTTTTAACTACCATGTAGGTCTCTTGAATGGCAGAAATTTTTTTCGTGAATCTCTTTCATTTTTTTGCTGGTTGTAGTCAAGCAAAGCATCAAGACAGTGCTTTTGAAAGGTCACTGAATTTTAGGTGAAATCAACAAATAACCCTGCCAAACGTGTGCCATTTTGACCCAAAAGACTATAAAAAAATTTGAGAAAGAAGTTCTCAGAGTTCATATTCTCTTCAATATGATGTATTGATTAGTTGGAGTTTTAGCGAAACTACCAGGCTAATTGCACAAATGCACAGGAATGTTGGGACACTTATGAAAATCTACTCAAACGTATGCTTGATAGACAATGCCCTGTTAAATGTTTCAAAGTTCAGGATAAACCAACACCATGGATGACTAATTATCTACTTGAACATATTAATGATAAAAATGAGGCCTTAAAAGAAGCTAGAATATCTTTATCTATCATAAAATGGCATGATGCCAGAACCTTAAGGAATGCTGTTAATATGGAAGTCAATGTTGCAAGAGAAAATTATTACAAAAATTTGGCAGATACCAATGTAAAAGACTCTAAGCGCTTCTGGGCTACTATTAAGGATATTTTACCTTCTGGAAACAATAAGTCGAACAATATTAACTTAGTAAATAATGATGGTGAATGTATTACAATGGAAAATACCTCTGAATTTATAAATAAGTTCTACGCTGAAATCAGACCTAAACTTGCCTCTGCTCATCAAATCCCCTACGAGTTCCAGTGTGAAAGATGTATAGAAGACATGCCAGATTTACATTTTACCCATGATGAGATCATAAAGTGTGTTAAAGAAATTGATACTTCTAAGTCCTCAGCCCTTCAGCATTTGCCCACCCACATATTCAAAGCTGCTTGTTTACATATGCCTAGCAAGTTTACAAAAATTATTAGATTGTGTGTAGAAACCAGAAGCATACCTGATACATGGAAAATAGCTACAGTCACACCGCTCCCTAAGGGTGGTGACCCCACCAATGTATCAAATTATAGACCTATTAGAGTTTTACCGGTCCCAGGAAAAATTTTAGAAAGACTTATTCACACTACTATCTCTAATCATTTAGAATTAAACTCAATTTTATCAAAAAACCAAGGAGGCTACTTGAGACTCAATCTCAAAATTTGTTGATGATGTTCTAGAAAATAGAAATAGAGGAAACATTACACTAGCAGCTTTTATTGATATAAAAATAGCCTTTGACTCAGTAAACTACATAATACTTTTAGATAAATTAGAACAATATGGCATAAGAAATAGAAACTTAACTTTGATTGAAAATTATTTGTCTCGTCGTCAACAATGTTCTATTGCTAACCGTAGTAAGTCTACCAACCTACCTCTGGTGTGTGGAGTGCCACAAGGTTCTATATTGGGCCCTCTCTTTTTCTTATTATACATTAATGATTGTATCCTATCTGATGATAATCATATCACAATGCTGTATGCAGACGACTCTGTCTTATATGCCTCGGGAAAATCAATTGATACAATATCAACTACACTAACCACTGCTCTGAATGGTTTCTTTCTTTGGTCGTCAAAAAACAAACTCACCATTAATGAATCTAAGACTAAAATTATGATATTTGCATCAAAAATGAAATTGAAGAATATTCAAAAACCCAAAATTAACTTAAATGGAAACACTCTAAAATATGTGATCTCTTATAAATATCTGGGTGTCATCTTAGATCAAGAATTGAACTTCAATATGTTTGTCAGGAATATAATCAATAGACTACGTCATAAATCTTTATTATTGTATAAAACTAGGAAATACATGTCTGAAGATATTAGATTGAAAGTTTATAAAAGCTATATGTTACCTATCATAGACTATTGTGATATATTATATATAGGTGCCAGTAACTCTAATTTGGAGGAATTGCAACGCTTACAAAACAAATGTATTAAAACATGCTTATCCCTACATATTCTCACCCCTACAGCTCAAATTCACAAGAATGCTTCTCTCCCTACTTTAGAAATGAGAAGATTATTTCATATAAGAACATTTGCATATAAAAGAACAAAAAATGTTAAGTTCCTTAAACCCGTAGTCAGACCGACCAGACTAAACCAAGCCCCTGTATTATCTTATCCTATTCCTAAGTGTACAGCGTTTGCAAATTCTCCAATGGTCCTGAGCGACCCTCAGGCCTGGAATGTATTAACTGTATATGAACGTAATATGGAGGATTATGACATTTTTAAAGACTCAGCCAAATCCTCTATGTTTGCCACTATACCTACATAACTTAATTCCTTGCGTGTTAGCACTTTTCTTTTCTTTTTCTTTCCTTTTTCTTTTTAAGGGGTGTCAAACTTGTTAAATGTATATTAACTGTTGCCTGCCATCTTCTCAACGTTAATTGTTATCTGTTTACAAACTGTTTCATCCTTCCATAACTTATATTCATTGATAGCATCCTTCCAACAGTTTTACTGATGATGCTATCATTAACTTTTTTTACCAGTATTAATGTGCATTCTTCTCACATGATTGTTACTCCATACAATCCTATGTAATACCTTGTTTGGTCAAATAAAGTTTAAATTGTTAAAAAAAAAAAAAGGTTCCATTTAAGGCTAGACGGGTAGAAAAAAGGTGGTCAAGCTGTAATTCACATACATCCTCCCCTAAGCCCATCATATACCTCTCAGGGTGGTACTCCATGTGATTAGCTTCGGTTTTCACCCACTCCCTTCCCTATATAAGCAACATTGACACAACACAGGAAAATGTAACGTTGTGGCGATTTCATGCTATTCCAAGCCACTAGGTGGAAGAACCAAATGATACCAGAAGGTAATTCTGCTGTAACCTATAAGAATACTTTCTGGAGGTCTTCGTACATATTTTGGACAATCACAGACCCTGAATAATTAGCTTCTTTTACAGCACATATAAGCAAGTCATCATGCCCAAAACTTATATTTTCAGTGTATGATGACAGAAATTGTAATATTCTTAGTCCAGGTATGCCTATTTGATTTGAGTACTCAGTTCCCTAAGATATTATCCAATGAACTCCTTAAAACATATCTGTGCCAGTTGAAATGGAGAGGTCATAAGGATCATTTTGGTATATTGATTATCAAAATCTGACAAGGAGGAATGGCTGAAAGTTCCCTGACAATGTATGATGCTATACCATGTGCAGCACTGATATGGCCACCTGGTGGCCATAGATAATACTAAATCCCCGTAATGTTATGTTTTCCCAAGTTTTGTCACTGTTCATGAAGCTCTTTGGCGTTCTGACCAAAAAATTTAGTACAGAATGTTTGGATGGTGCCATCTGCTTTAAAATGCATTATCCCGATAACCGCTGGTCTGTTTGACTTGGGCTTTGAAGCATTCCAATGGGCAAAGAATGCACTTTCTGACCTCCTCTGTCACGCTAAGGGCCCCTCTATCGACTGCATCAGCTGTATTTGGAGTATGTGGACATAGGCCGATAGTGAACATACGTCAGAATACGCCCAAAAAAAACAAAGAACCTAGTAAGGAGGGAGTTATTAAGGTTTTAACTTTATCATGAATAGTTATGATGGCTCCACACTTGACACTTGACACTAGTTAAGAAACAAGCATGTACCTTCTTTATAAAGTGATCTGCATGTTGCGCCACTCCCAGTCAACTCTCACTCAGAATGGCAGCTTATCACCACCATTGCCAACATCGATCTCACTCACTCCGTCAATATGTGCCACTGTCTGTCAACTCTCACTCAGAATGGCGACTTTTCACCTGAATTGCCACATGGCTCTCACTCACTGCATGAGTTTGTGTCACTCCTAGTTAATCTTCTCTCAAAATGGCGACTTATCACCACCATCGCTGATATGGATGTCACTCGCTGTGCGAGTGTGTGCCACTGTCATCAACTCTCACACAAAATGGCGACTTATCACCACCATTGCCAACATTGGTCTCACTCAATGCATGAATTTGTGTCACTCCAAGTCAATGCTCTCTGAGGATTGCATCATCTGTCACTCACACTCACTCAGAATGACAACTTATCACCACCATTGCCAAAGTTGTTGAGACAGCACCACTGTTCAACATGTAGCCTATCTAGGAAGTGTGGGCATGAAGTATAAGTCCCTTGTGCTTTGTTTCACACTGATTTCCATGTAAAACTTCAGAGTTGAATCAAACAAGATTATATAGAGAAAATATCAGTTGACTTTAGATAGAGGTATCTCTAAAATGAAAGCAACTATCCATAAATACCCTTTCTCTGGTTACAGGAAAAATACATAGGGAAATATCTACATGAATACCTTGTCTGTGGTTAGAGGGAAGATACATATGGCAATACCTTCTCTGGCAAAACATACTTTGATCTGGCAGATGTGAGGCTGCATGATTACCAATGTTGATGATCATGAGCTTTTCACTCAAACAAGGTGAGTGATCACTAGCATCACCATCACTGGTGAGTCTGAGTGATCACCACTCTCACCATCCATGGTGAACCTGAGCTATGACGTGGTGTGCGTTTCATCTAATGAGGTGAGTGATCACTCGTGTCGCCATCCCTGGTGAGTGTTAGTGATCAAGATCCTCACCATCTGTGGTGAACCTGTGCTATCACAAGGTACGCGTTTCATCTAGCGAGGTGAGTGATCACCCAAGTGTCCATCCCCCTTGAGTGTGAGTGATCATGATCCTTGCCATCCGTGGTGAACGTGTGTTATGACGTGGTGTGCATCTCATCTAGCGAAGTGAGTGATCACTCATGTCGCCATCCCTGCTGAGAATGATTGATCATTCATGTCGCCATCCCTGGTGAGGTTGAGTGATCACTCATGTCGCCATCCCTGATGAGGATGAGTGATCGCTCATGTCGCCATCCCTAGTGAGGAGGAGTGATCACTCATGTTGCCATCCCTGCTGAGAATTGTGCTATAGCGACATTGTGTTCCATCTAGCAACATGTGTGACCATTCTGCTAAATTTGAGAAGCTTCAAGCTGACTACAACAAGAAAGTTCTGATTATTAAAGGAGTAGAGGAAGAATATTCAGACTTATCACAGGTAATGGCACAGTTATTTACCGATATCAAGGCCAATTTTGGTATTGACACTATTGATACTCTGTATAGAGAGGGCTCAGCACCCACAGAGCGACATGACAGGCCAGAGAGGAAACCTGCTATACGTGCTATCAAAGTGATTTTCTACAAATCTACTACCAAATCCAAAGTAATGTCTCTACTAAAAAACTTGAAAAATAATGATACTTGGAGGTCTGTATCTATTGGTGACGAGTTGACAGTAGAAGAGCAACAAAATTTCACTGACTTAAGGTCCATCCATTTCTTGGCACGCTCGTTGAACTACAAAAGCCAACTACAGAGATATATTATCATTGAGGGTAAATCTTACACACATGCTACTCTCAACCAAATTCCACTACCTGACATTAACCTGGAAAATGCCACGACAGGCTATACTGACGATGGTATCATGTTTAGATCCCAACACAATTGCCTGTCCAATTTATTTCCGGTTGACTTCAAAGTAGAAGGGGTACAATATAACTCATCGGAACAAGCTTTTCAGGCCACAAAAGCAAGAATGAATGGCAGAAAAGATATCGAGGAGCTTATAATGAGTGCCTCTTGTCCCTATGTAATAATGGAGCTAGGAAAACAGGTCCAACAGGGTGTAGATTGGTCCAAGAGAGCCGAAAATGTTATGTATTCCATAAACAAGGCTAAATTCAATGTGCCCCATTGTAGAGATGCTCTCCAGAAAACAGAAGGCCACCTATATGAGGCATCATTCCACCCAGTATGGTCTTGTGGGTATGACCTTGGTCAAGCAAGACAGTGCAGTCAGGACAATCTAAAGGCTAGAAATCTCCTGGGCAAAATACTGGAACGAATTAGGTCAGAACAACGTTCAACCTATGACAGAGAGGGAGAATGGAACGAGGAGGATGAGTATTCGACTGAGAATGCTGAGTATGGCGACAATGGTGATCTTGACAACCATGATGATACTTATGATGAAGATGATCTAGAAGTCCATGAAGAGCAGGACCCCAACAATACACAAGACACACCTATCTAAAGAGACCCTTGAACGTTGACCCAAATTTATACCTGAAATGAACATGTAATTTACCCATAGACTCCTAGCGCGCCCAATTTAAGTGGGACGCTATTCACTTACCATTGAATAATTTCTATTTTGGACGCGGTAGGGCTAATGTTAGATGTTTTCCATTTTCTATTTATGTCGCGCTATACATCGCCGGGTCTATATGCCACACTGTATATATGCTGTTGACTCACTTTAAAAGTTTCTATTTTGGACATGGTTCGGAATAGTGGGTCAAGATAATACAAACGATTCAGCTATGTAAATTGTATGTTATGATATGGTATGATATATACTTGTTGAAAAGTATGGTCATGATATTTCTCTTTGTTTCTCTCTGTTTCCTTTGTTTATATCTTTTCTATGTCAATTAATTTATTAATTTCTCCAAATGTCGGTATTTCATCAAATCTTTTTCTTTAAATATAAAGGAGCCTCTCTTAAATTGACATCTACACGTAAAAAAGCATGGGTGGCCTTAGTAGACGTAGACCCGTGCTAGGGGGGAGGGACGGGGGCCAATTCTGCAATTTTTTTCTCTATTTTTCCCATGTGGTAGTCATCTCTTTGTGCCGGTCATACATATATCTCACTGTGGCCCACAATTCTATATATTTTAAGATTCTATTGCAGTATTGTGTAAGCATACTCAAGGGTTATTTTAATAGTTGATATCCCTGATTTCAAAAAGGGCTTTTCAGTTGTTCACTTTAATGCTAGAAGTATCAAAAATAAATTTGTAAATGTGAATAAGGAACTTAGCAACCTAAATATTGACATTGTTCTATTCTCGGAAACTTGGCTAAACGACAGTGATGATAGCAGTTTGTATACTTTCCCAAGGTATAACATGTTTCGCCAAGATAGAATTAGTGTGTTCAGGGGAGGAGGCCTATGTGCGTATGTAGATGAAAATGTTACCTGTTCTATTGACAAGTTCAAAAACCTTAATAGGTGCAATACAGACATTGAAGTCCAAAAAACACAGAGAAAACGTTCAATTATATGTAATGTCTATAGACCTCCAAATGGATCATTACAGGTTTTTTTGCGATACTTTTAAGGCTTTATTTTTACAAATTGAAAATATAGAAGATTTTTATTTATATGTTATTGGTGATTTCAATGTCAACACCTTGCAAAATTCTAATGAAAAGAACCTCTTGTATGAAACCATGGACTTGTATCATCTAAAACAGGTTGTAAAAAACATAACTACATCCTCTGGTACAAACACTTGTATTGATCTAATATTCACAAATTGTAATGATATTGTATCAGTTGGTCCTTTGAACATACACATAAGTGATCATCTTCCAATTCACATTATCAAAAGATGTCCAAAAATAAAAAAAATCATTTAGAAAGTTTTTAGGAAGATCATCCCGCAATTTTGATTTAAACCAGCTCTTAAATGATTTCGAAAATTGCGATTGGACATATTTTGATAATTGCACGAATGCACATGAATGTTGGGACATTTTTGAAAATTTACTTAAACGTATGCTAGATATACAATGCCCTGTTAAGTGTTTCAAAGTCCAGGATATACCAACACCATGGATGACTATTTATCTACTTGAACGTATTAATGATAAAAATTCGGCCTTAAAAGAAGCTAGAATATCCTTATCTATCATAAAATGGCATGATGCCAGAATCTTAAGGAATGCTGTTAACATGGAAGTCAATGTGGCAAGAGAAAATTATTACAAAAATTTGGCAGATACCAATGTTAAAGACTCTAAGCGCTTCTGGACCACTATTAAGGATATTCTACCTTCTGGAAATAATAAGTCGAACAATATTAACTTGGTAAATAACGATGGTGAATGTATTACAATGAAAAATACCTCTGAATTTATAAATAAGTTCTATGCTGAAATTGGACCCAAACTTGCCTCTGCTCATCAAATTCCCTACGAGTTTCAGGGTGAAAGATGTAAAGAGGACATGCCAGATTTACATTTTACCGATGATGAGATCTTAAAGTGTGTTAAAGGGGGGCTAGCATGGCAAATTTCAACATGGGTACCGATTGAAAGATCGTGTACAAATTCGCGGGTACCAGCTAAAATATTGCGGCACCTTGATTGGTCAAGGGGTGGTCACGTGACTTGCTAAGCGGGTACGTCTTATCCGTGCTAGCCACCCTTTAAAGAAATTGACACTTCTAAGTCTTCAGCCCTTCAGCATTTGCCCACCCACATATTCAAAGCTGCCTGTATACATATGCCTAGCAAGTTTACAAAACTTATTAGACTGTGTGTAGAAACTGGAAGCATACCTGATACATGGAAAATAGTAACGTATCAAATTATAGACCCATTAGTATTCTACCAGTCCCAGGAAAGATATTAGAAAGACTTATTCACACTGCTATCTCCAATCATCTAGAATTGAACTCAATTTTATCCAAAAACCAAGGAGGCTACCAAAAGAAGAAATCTACTTTAGACTCAATCTCAAAATTTGTTGATGATGTTTTAGAAAATAGAAATAGAGGAAACATTACACTAGCAGCTTTTATTGATATAAAAAAAGCCTTTGATTCAGTAAACTACATAATACTTTTAGACAAATTAGAGCAATATGGCATAAGAAATAGAAACTTAACTCTGATTGAAAATTATTTGTCACGTCGTCAACAATGTTCTTTTGCTAACCATAGTAAGTCTACCAACTTACCTCTGGTGTGTGGAGTACCACAAGGTTCCATATTGGGCCCTCTCTTTTTCTTATTATACATTAATGATTGTATCCTAACTGGTGATAATCATAACACAATGCTGTATGCAGACGACTCTGTCTTATATGCCTCAGAAAAATCAATTGACACAATATCAACTACTATAACCACTGCTCTGGATGGTTTCTTTCTTTGGTCGTCAAAAAACAAACTTACTATTAATCAATCTAAGACCAAAATCATGATATTTGCATCAAAAAAGAAATTGAAGAATATTCAAAAACCCAAAATTAACTTAATTAAATGGAAACACTCTAAAATATCTCACAAATATCTGGGGGTCATCTTAGACCAAGAACTCAACTTCAATATGTATGTCAGGAATATAATTAATAGACTATGTCATAAGTCTTTATTATTGTATAAAACTAGGAAATACATGTCTGAAGATATTAGTTTGAAAGTTTATAAAATCTATATGTTACCTATCATAGACTATTGTGATATATTATATATAGGTGCCAGTAACTCTAATTTAGAGGAATTGCAACGCTTACAAAACAAATGTATTAAAACATGTTTATCCCTACATATTCTCACCCCTACAACTCAAATTCACAAGAATGCTTCTCTCCCTACTTTAGAAATGAGAAGATTATTTCACATAAAAACATTTGCATATTAAAGAACAAAAAATGTTAAGTTCCTTAAACCAGTAGTCAGACCCACCAGACTAAACCAAGCCCCTGTATTATCTTATCCTATTCTCAAGTGTACAGCTTTTGCAAATTCTCCCATGGTCTTAAGTGCTCAGGCCTGGAATGTATTAAGTGTACATGAACGAAATATGGAAGATTATGGTACTTTTAAAGATTCAGCCAAATCCTCTATGTTTGCCACTATACCTACATAACATAATCCTTTTGAATGACAGCACTTTTCTGTTCTTTCTTTCTTTCTTTTTTCTTTCTTTTCTTTTTCTTTAAGGGGTGTCAAACTTGTTAAATGTATATTAACTGTTGCCTGCCATTTTCTCAGCGTTAATTGTTATCTGTTCACAAACTGTCTCATCTTTGTTTAACTTATATTCATTGATAGCATCCCTCCAACAGTTTTACTGATGATGCTATCATTAACTTTATTGACCAGTATTAATATGTATCCACATGATCTTTATCAAGAACAATCTTATGTAATACCTTGTTTGGTCAAATGAAGTTTAAATTGTTCCCAAAATAGGTTTGTCTGGCTAACAAGATTAAATGATACATGGTTGGGATATGTATGTAACATAACTTATCCAGTGGCACAAAAGTAATCTTTTATGTTTTAGGTTGGATTATTAAGCAGATCTTTTCTTTTTTTTCTTGCAATTTTGGAACATCTGAGTTTTTTTTAAACACCTATCACAAGTAAAGGAAGATACCAAGCTGGGTTTACTCAGTATCAGATTTAGCTGATCCAAATCAAGTCTCTGACCCCAAGGACAATATTGGCATAACTCCGGTTTTAATCATTATTTAGTTTTTTTTCAGTGTTGTAATCTCAGCTGCTTGGCTGGGATACTAAGGTGGTCTAATATTAACCAGGTTTTAGGATTTTAGGATTTTCCATCAAGAAATGCATGCTAAGGGAAGAAAAGGTTGACTAGCTAAGATCCATGAAAAATTCTGCTAGTGTAATCAATAATATTAATGGCTTGATCACTGTCACTGGTGTCATTGCTTGGAGGGGTATAGTTTCCACTGGCCTAATTTACCTCCGAGACTGATCCAAGCCATTGGTTGGGTGAATTCTTGATCATCTGATGCTTTAAATTTATTGCAAAAGATAGAAACAATGGCAGTGAAACTAGTGCTTTACTTGGAACATTCTACTGATGTTATCTGGATAGATTGGATTGGTTTTATAGCTTAGGAAGAATTCAACCACCCACCCCTAGCTACATAAGATGATAGCGCTTCCCTGCAAGATGATGAGAACTGTCACTTAGTCTGGCGATGCTTCAGTTGATGGAAAGATGGACATATAAAATGATAAATATATCTAATGATTAAAGTGACACTTTTTTTCTAACTTATGCATTTTCAAATTCGAAAAATTTAGAGCATCTCAAAGCTGCCCCACCCTATTATATGAATGTATAAGCATGGAAAAGTCGTGCTAGAATTAAAAATACAAATCCCCAACCTATAAGGCACACCAGGGGTCCATCCTTGTGTATAAGTTGTGGCTCATAGGAGAAGTTTTACGGTAAAAATGAGGATACCGTTGATATAGAAATAGTGATGATTGTATAAGTTGTGGCTCATAGGAGAAGTTTTACGGTAAAAATGAGGATACCGTTGATATAGAAATAGTGATGATTGTATTCATACATAATTCACAAGTATCACTACTATAGTATGTCAATGTAGAGTGAGTTACCCATAGTACGTCAATACCCTCATACTACCATGCATTGGTTAACTTATGAATAGTAAAATACATCCCCATAGTGTTTCATTAGTGAATCAAAGTGCCGAAAATCAAGATATTAAAGGCAATGGGTGGTACTCAAGGGCTGGTTCCACTGCATCGGTCAAGTCCATTCTTTTGCAAATCCAAGGATTTTGTTCATACATTTGCTATATAAAAATTAGTTGGATTCAAAGAAAATGGACTTAACTAACATGGTGGAAACAGACCTATAGAAAGTTGACAATTTCCTCCTAATCCTATATCATTCTAAAATGATCACTATTTAACATTGAGCCCAAGATCTACAGCCTGGTGAATGTTTTAGAACAGGTCCCAGCAAATTGTTGTGACTCCTCGTCAACCTGTGTGAAGTGGCTCACACATGTCGCTAGATGGAACACGACGTCGCTATAGCACAAGATCACCAGGAATAGCAATGGTGGTGATCACATGGCCTCACCTCAGATGGCGAGGATGGTGATCACTCAGACTCACCAGGGATGGCGACGCGGGTGATCACTCACCTCGCTAGATGAAACACGCACCTCGTCATAGCACATGTTCACCAGGGATGGCGAGGATCGTGATCACTCATCCTCACCAGGGATGGCGACATGAGTGATCACTCATCCTCACCAGGGATGGCGACATGAGTGATCACTCACTTCGCTAGATGAGACGCACACCACGTCATAATGCACATTCACCACGGATGGCAAGGATTGTGATCAGTCACCTCGCTAGATAAAACGTGTACCTCGTGATAGCACAGATTCACCACAGATGGTGAGGATCTTGATCACCCACACTCACCAGGGATGGCGACACGAGTGATCACTCACCTCGCTAGATGAAACGCACACCATGCCATAGCGCATGTTCACCACGGTTGGCGAGGATCGTGATGACTCACACTCACCAGGGATGGCAAGGCGGTTGATCACTCACCTCGCTAGATGAAACACGCACCACGTCATAGCGCAGGTTCACCATGGATGGCGAGAGTGGTGATCACTCAGACTCACCAGTGATGGCGATGCTGGTGATCACTCACCTTGTTAGATGAAAAGCTCATGATCATCGACATTGGTCATCATGCAGCCTCACATCTGCCAGATCAAAGTATGTTTTGCCAGAGAAGGTATTGCCATATGTATCTTCCCTCTAACCATAGACAAGGTGTTCATGTTGATATTTCCCTATGTATTTTTCCTGTAACCAGAGAAAAGGTGTTTATGGATAGTTGCTTTCATTTTAGAGATACCTCTATCTAAATTCAATTGATATTCTCTCTATATAATCTTGTTTGATTCAACTCTGAAGTATTACATGGAAATCAGTGTGAAACAAAGCACATTTGATACGTATGGGACTTATACTTCATGCCCACACTTCCTAGATAGGCTACATGTGGAACAGTGGTGCTGTCTCAACACCTTTGGCAATGGTGGTGATAAGTTGCCACTGTGAGTGAGAGTGAGTGACAGATGATGCAATCCTCAGAGAGCATTGACTTGGAGTGACACAAATTCACGCATTGAGTGAGACAAAGGCTGGCAATGGTGGTGATAAGTTGCCATTCTGAGTGAGAGTGAGTGACAGATGATGCAATCCTTAGAGAGCATTGACATGGAGTGACACAAGTTCACGCATTGAGTGAGACCAATGTTGGCAATGGTAGTGATAAGTCGCCATTATGTGTGAGAGTTGATGCCAGTGGCATGGGAGTGGTACATAATCACACAGTGAGTCAGATCCATGTTGGCGATGCTTGTGATAAGCCGCCATTCTGAGTGAGAGTTGACAGGCAGTGGCACATACTCACGCAGTGAGTTAGATCCATGTTGGCGATGGTGGTGATAAGTCACCATGCTTTGTGAGGGATGACAAGGGGTGGCACATACTCTCGCAGTGAGTGAGATCATGTTGGTGACTGTGGTGATAAATTGCCATGCCATGTGAGACTGACACACAGTGGCGAAAGATGACGCAGTGAGTTATCACTCAGAAAGGAGTCACCATTGATGACCAATCATGGCGACAGATAACGACAATTTGCTGGGGTCAAAGAGTCACTATGTGGAGAATAGAGACTTCCTTTACAGTTGCAAAGCAGATATTAGTATACTGCAGAGTATAGTGCTTAGATGTCATTATGTTGACTTCTCTGGACACCTGAATATTTATTATACTAGCCTTGGACCTTGAGGACAACATGATGCATCATGGCTCCGTCCATTTTAAACATGGTAATAATGCAGAGTTTCTAAATACCTCATTGGCCTTCTGTTGACACACCATTACAGGATCATGTGGGAGAATATCAAGCATTTAAGGTAGGCATGGTACTTGGATGTAGCAATGATGAGTTATTTGTGTGAGCTACATTCATGGATTGGTGAGTGGTGACCACTATGCAGACCTAAAGTGCTAGGGACGTTGGTGAACGGTAGTACCTTTTAAATTGGTACGGGGAAGCAGTTACCTAAGGGATATGTACACCACTGTAGGTGATGAGAGCCTCCTTGTAGTGTTCTCCTCAGTATCCCTCTCACTCTGGTGTTATCAACAACCAATTCTAGTAGCTCTTTATTTCTAATAACACACTAAGCGCTGGATAGTCTGTATAGTAAGTATGGTTTCTCGGATTTCAACATGAAGTATTGTCACCTTGTTTTATACTCAGCAGACATGTGAAATGGAAGGTGCTGGAGGAGAAGTTTACTCAACAAAGTACTATTAACTAGCAGGTATCTGGTGACTTCTGCTAGAGTATAAGTACCATGTAGTTGGGATAGGCTCACATGGGTTAGAGGCAAATTCTATTAGTCCTAAGAAAGTAACTATGTACCAAAATCATTGACGTCAATTTAGCCTGGGGGCAATCAATTTCTTTTTTAAAAGGGGGTGTGTGCCTGAGGTTCGGACAATCCTTACCCTTGTTGGGGGATTTTACAATCAAAAGCCACCCTTTTTGGGCAATTTTTAGCCAGAATCTCCATGTTTTGGTTGAAAAAGTGTCCAATTGTTGGGAATAATATGTTCTCGAAAACAAGCAAATTTGTATGAAAAGTCAGATATTTTGGCCGAAACGCCGGTTTTTGCACAAAAGTAGGTGGATTATTGCAAAAGTAGACCCTTATGGTGATTTTTCTTTGGTAGCACACATGTGGTAGAAAAACATATGAAGTACGATTTAGTTGCGATTCTCACCAGTTGCCAAAAAAATCCATATGCAAATGTGGGTATGCAGCAGAAATATGCCACTGGAGCATGCATACAGACATCCTATACTTAAGGAATAGCACTAGCATACACTAGATAAGATAAATCTATTATCAACTATAACTATGACATCTATGAGGAGGAGTCTCTAAATTTGCACTTTCATACCTGTCATGCTAATTTGCATATCAACAGTTGATTCAGGGTTGAAATTTAGTTGAATCTTCAAGTTGACACAGCATGATCAAATCTACTGTGATTCAACATCTAACCATCAGTACTGATTCAACATTTGGATTTCTATGTTGATTCAACATTGATTCAATGATAGTTGCTAGGTGCTTCTTTGTTGACATGTTAACAGTGAATCAATGTTGAAGCAACATTGAAATTGATATCATTGGTTATTACTTGAGAACCCTCGGGGTTGCCGGGAATCGACAAGAGGTGGAACGCACATGCTCAGTCAGTCAAGGATTCCAGCGTGGTAAACACAGTCAGGTCTGATTATAACAGCAGTAAATTTGCCTGGTAAGTACTGTTTTCTTGTCTAAATCTCCACCCCCTTTCAAGGAGACCCTTATAAATGTATTCTGTAACTGTGTCTTCCCCCTGAAACACCCTCTTTACCCAGATTTGTAGTTATTTGGGAGTTTGTAGGCTGCCTGCCTTAGTCCTGGATCAACACTAGGAACTAGGTCACGGTGGCCTCCCTCTCCACGGGCCTCCAGGTCTGGACTCATCTGCACCCCCCGGCACTAAAATGTTTAGAATTTGGATGTTTTAGGCCTTCCTTGGTCGATCTGTTACCCCTTGGCACCTAACAGACCAGGGTTTGATAAGTTATTCACTCTTAAACCGGCAGAATTGCTCAAAAATCGCTCACATATCGCTCGGTAAACGTCATTCGCCGATGACCTACATGGCCGAGCAGTCTAAACCACTGGGTTAGTTCTGTCAGACACCTCGCAGCAGGGATTGGGGCCACTGAACATCTAGCGATTGTGGGTTTGAATCCTGCCAAAGGCATGGCCTCCCAGATGCGTTTTGTCATCGGGCAACACCGAGGATGCAGTTTTTAATCCTGCTGCTGGCTCGCGTTCTTTGAGCGATGGCTTTGGGAGATCACTGACATGGTGTGCCCCATCATACCTCCGATACTGTGGATGACTTTTGCAGATGTTGGGACTTCTGCAGGACATGACTTGATTCTTTTGCATATGACAGTGCCCTTGTTTTAGGGCATTTTTGTACTGTTTTTAATGAACTTTAAGTTGCTTTGACTTAAACTTTGAATATAGTACTGTGGTAAATTTATTAATGTTGAATTAATTAGGTTTTCCATTTTCTTGCTTCCAGGAAAGAAGATGGCCAACAATACATCCAAAGCTAGGCCCACTACAAGAACCAGGAGTCTGCACACCATGAGTGATGCAGGGTCAGAGGCCCAAAGTCCTACATCTTCCACGCCATACCAGAACCTGCAGAACCAGCAGGCTACCAGCCAGCCTGCCGCTCCCCAGGGAGGAACTCCTGACCTGTCTGCTATGTCCCTGATGATGCAGGCCATGCAGGGCCAAATGATCCGACAGCCTGATGACGAGCCAGAAGAAGAGCAAAAAGATGAGGATTCCAAGACCTCCTCTCCACAGCCGGGTAAACCAAGATCCATCATGGAGGAGAAGGTAGAGAAGGAGCAGGCTAAAACGAAAAAGGGGAAAGAGATAGGTACACTGTTTGCAGGAGACCTGGAGGAGGCCTTAAAGGTGGTGGACTCAGCCCTCAAAATGGCTGAAAAAATCGACAAACAGCAGCTGGCACATGGAAAGGCTAAGATGGCCTATAGACAGAATCAGCAGCCAGCTCAAGTTCCCGGCTAGGCGACAGAACACCCACTTCCCAAGGGGAATGAGCCCTGCTGCACTCATGGGGTTCCCACGCTTCCCCATTGTCTTCCCTCAAATGGGATACAACTCCACTGACCCCTCGACAACCCACATCCTCACCACCATCAGCATTGGCGGGCAGTGCCACTTCAAAGAAACAGGGTTTTCAGAAGTAGAGGCCTCACTCAAGCAGGTGAGTCCCCCTCCTTTTGTACATACTGCTCAAAAATTTTGTAGCTGTCAGTATTTCCTTTTACGTTGCCAAATGGTCCACCATCTTCAAAGACCCTTGGGTGTTAGGGATGCTAAGAGGGGTCACAATTCCCTTTGAAGATTTGGTCCCAAACCAAACCATTGTCCCGGGTCCTTATGTATTAAGCAAATCAGAAGCAGGTAAAGTAGACGTTCAAATAGTAAAGCTAGAGGAAAAGGGAGTTATTTACCAGGTACCTCTCAAACAAGATCAATTCTTGTCTAATGTCTTCTTACGCCCCAAACCTGATGGGGATTTTAGAATAAGCAGTCTAGTTGATGCGCCCGGGATGTTGGATGACATCCATAGACCTGAAGGGCGCATACTGTTCAGTCCTAGTCAGGGAGGAAGACAGAAAATATTTCCGCTTTAGTTGGAAGAACGAAATCTATAAATTTAAAGGCATGCATAACGGCCTCGCTTGCGTCCCACAAATTTTCACCAAACTCCTCACCCCAATCTTTGCGAAGTTGAGGGAAGGCTTGGTGTGATCACTTTCCTAATCTGAGGGTTGGAGTAACCAATTTGGTTAACTCTGACTCGCATAAAGTCCATGCTTTGGTAAGGAGCATGAATCTCAGTCGGTTGGTGGTAGAGACTGATTGCCCAGACTTTTCTGCAAGGACTACAACTTTCATCTCACCACATTTCTCACATCCAGGGCACACATTGAATGTCATAAACTGTGTAGCACAACTGAACTCTGTAGGTATAAAGAAAGTTTTGTGCGAGTCTGTTAAGAACACTAGGTTTCTCTATAACTTTCTTAAATAACGGTTCTCATATTGTACATGCTGAAGGGTGGAATTTCATTTTACCATGCTCTTCTTCCTTTTCTTTGCCAGATGGATGCGGAGAAATTGTAATGTGCATGCTGTCCGTGCAGAGCGATAGCTGACTAGTGATATAGATAAGGCTAAGCAGGAAGCCATTTTAAAGAGGAAAGAATGGGAAGAAACTAAGGTTTCTGAGGATAATTAAGATAAAGCGAGAGAGGGATTGTGCATCTGGGTCTGGGAAGAGGAGGACGGTCATGTGTTCTGGGGGAGCAAATCAAGAGGTGGAAGGGGAAGGTGTTGATGATAGGGAAACTGATAGTGCAGAGAATAGCAGCAAGGGAGATGAAGGAATGGTGTGTGGTGTGGGAGATGGTAATGGTTTGCTAGATGACAGTGAAGTTGATCTGAATGAGGAAGGTGTTGAGGATAGGGAAACTGAGAGTGCATGGAATAGCAGCCAGGGAGATGACGGAATGGCATTTGGTGCAAGATGGCCGTGGAGTTGATCTGAATGATAGAGAAGGAAGCAGGGACGAAAAAAATGCTGTGGTAGGTCACAGGGAAGATAGGGATCGGGATCTAAATTTTGAGCAATTGATGGCAGAAATAGATGAAACTGTGGCAGAGGTGGATGATGCAGAGCTGTCAGCTTTGACCATGGAGGTAGAAACTGACTAGAGGTTTATAGATAAATGTTGCAGCTGTGGGTTGTACAAAGTAGTTTTAAGAGGATTGCCATGTTGCAATATATTGTCTATAAAGGAGAGGCTTTATATGCACAGCTATGGGTTGTATGGGAATGTACTAACATGGTACATGGGAATGGGCCACATTCGATGTGAGAAAGGGCCAGGGTTGTGAAAAATCTACCTAAAAGTCTGTGGGCTATATAACTAGCATCCTTTGCCCCAACAAAGTCGTAGACCTAGCTGCTGCATATGGTTCAGTGAACATTTATCCAGATGACACTGTGTATCATGCTTTCAGCTGGGATATAGGTGATGGTCCCAAAGTGTACTTTTATAGATCCCTGAGTTTTGGGCTGAAAGTGGCTCCATATATTTTCACCCAGCTCGGGGACTATAACAGCCAGATGTATGCTTCGCAGGGGTGTGGTTAGGATCTCCAACTACATCGATGACCTTGTCATCATTGGCAGTGACTATCATGAATGTGCATAGAATCAGGCAACTTTGATCTCTGTGGTAAGAGGTATGGGCTTTGATATAAAGTGGGAAAAGTTCACATCTCCCTCACAACAAACAGTTTGCTGAGGCCTGTTGGAAGCTGGAGAGCCTGCGTGATCTCATTCATTATGTCGAGGTGAATATCAATGCCCCATTGACAATGCACTCGCCTCCGGTATTGAACCCCTGTGTTAAATAACCAGCGCCAAATCCGCATGATGACGTCATAGGTCCATTGCGCATGTGCAGCCCTTTCGAAACCTAAACATCCAAGATGGCGGTGGTCAGCATTTCATGATGACAACAGGTGAATAAGGGTTTAATTTCAATCTTATTGATGAAATATCGATTGATTTTCCACTCAAACACCTTGACATAAATGTAAAGATGAACTCTGATCAGTTTGAGCTTCCTGTTTCTTCACTCTTGCTTCCTGACCGCTCCACACTCGGCCTATAGGCCTCGTGCAGAACGGGCAGGGAGCACTCGTGAGGAAACAGTCAGCTCAAACTGATCATCATTCGCCTTTACCATTTTCCTTCGATTGAAAGTCTGTGGCAACAAAAAGGAAACTTCAAAGCCTGGCTGGTATCCTGGCCCACTGTGCAACAGTATTGTGCAGTGGGCTCACTTTCTTGCATCGAGTCATCAACTTAGTCAATTCCCTCAAGGAACAGTATCATGTAGCCAAGCTTAAAGCCTAGCTTCGTGCCGACTTATTCTGGTAGAAGTCATTTGTTGCAGTCTTTAATGGCAAGGCAAAAAACCTGTGCCCGTCAGAGCCATCCGCCTGTATTTACACAGATTCATCGTCAAAAGGCTTCAGGCTTATCTGGAAGGTGATTGGCTATATGGGGTGTGGGACTTGAAGGACATCTTGGAACTCCCTATGTATCCCAACCATTTCCTCCCGCCACCACAGTTTGTTGACTTAAGCACCAACATCAATGTTCATGAGTTGTGGCCGGTCCTCATGGCTATAGTCAGGTGGGGTGCGGCGCTACATGATACTACCCTATGTGTTAGGTTGGACAATACACAAGTGTGTCAGATAATTAGAACTGGTAGATCCAAGAACACTACAGCCATGAGCCTTTTTTGGCTGTGTTTTGTATATAATTGTAGAGGTATACTAGTATGTACTATATGAAGGTGTCATCTGGTGTGGCGGGTGAGTCCTGTCGCTGGGTGTTCCTAGGGTTCCGGATAGGTGGCAGCACTAGTCCAGGCCCATGGGACATCTGGTGGCAAACACTAGGGTTCATATATAAACCCCGGGCTCAGCCGCTATGTCAGAGGCCCTCCAGGCCTCCAAGCTTAAGACATATCTTTAAGTAGAACATCAGCTGCCCTGTTTTCATATCTTCCGGGTAGCCGTCGAGCTATTAAATAAACCGTTGGCATACACTTGAATCACTGTCTTACCTTCTCCTTTCTGATCGTAAGACCCGAACAAACCATTACATAATGTTTACATTCAAGTGATTTATATTCGTTCCAAAGACAACCTAATGGCCCACTATTTCTCTCAGCTGGTACACAAGGAAGTTGCTTGTGTAATGGTTCGTATCGACTTAAATGTTGGGTGGCTCGTTGGCTCGCTTATCACTAAAGACACCAACACAACACGAGTGATTCGGGTTGGGCAAAGCCCCAGATTACCCCTACCGCTCGGGTAGGCCTTTATTCACGTATGATCTATAACAAGTGTACTTCTTGACTGGAGCAAGTCCAGTCCCCTTCTGCGGATCGTCTGGCTTCTTAGCAGAAGCTGGACGCGAGGCATGGTGCTGCCCCCTCTTGTACCAAACGGGTATCGCGAAGCGACACCTGGTTGGCATAGAAGGAACGAGCACCACACGAGCACGTCTCTCGGATGAACCGCACTAATATATATACAACGATGCCGGCCCCTACACTTGTGTCTCACCATACCTTTACCCCTTATGTTGTTTCAGATCGCCACGCCCTGTCCCGGGAGGTGGACGAGCTGCAAAGCATGGCATGGGCTGAGTGGACTTGGTTATCTCGGAAATCCCAGTGGAACCATTACTACACATTCTGCACACTGTATGACATAACACCCCTACCTTGCACAGTGGAAGTGATGTGCTGGTATATTGCTATATGTCAAAGAAGTTTAAGAACAGTACTATTATGACCTATCTGAGCAGCCTTGTTCAATTGCAGAAGTTGTATGGATTACAGTTTAGTCTGCTAATGTCCACTGCAGAATTTATGGTGGGCAGGACCTTGTCAGGCACAAAACGGAAACTGGGTGACACTCCGTCACAATCTTTCCCGTATTACCCTCAGCCATCAGGGCATTAAAGTGTCAGAACTTGGTTTTGCGGACTGGGGCCTTTTGTTTAAACTCCCCAAGACAAAAACAATACAGTACAGTGAGCGGAATTTGGACATCCCGTTGACCTTTGTTGACAAATCCATATTTTGTGTTCCTACTTACGTTAAGAAACAAAGATGAAATTGTCTGAAGATGACTTCCTCTTCCAGTACCACCGCAGTGGTACACTCAAGCCCATGACCCATGAATGGTACTCTAGACGCCTCAAGTATCTTACCACTAGTATTGGTCTAAATGGCAAGATTACCAGCCAATCTTTGCGTCGGGGTGGCGCCACCTACCTCAGTTCTATGGTAGGTGGTGCCAAAATAGCGAAAAACACATAATATATATTAAAAACAAATGTACTGTTAAATGTAAGCTAAATTGATTACAATGGAAATGACTAGTCTTGTGATCATTCACCTTTTATAAAACTTTTTTTTTTCTTTTTTGTTGTTGTTTAATTTATTAATATACATAAAGGCAATTAAACAATTAATACAATAGTGAAATACATAATTCTATTGAGACTTACTGACAAGGCAAACTTGCCAGTTGCGAGGCAGAGGAATATAAAGTATACTAAAAAGGATTCATGAATTTTTACAGTCTGTGAATCTCCATAGAGCAAGAATTACAAGGAAATACAAATACAGAAATAGATATGAAAACAAGGAGGTTTTCAAGGCTTTTGAGAGTTTATGCACTGCTCTTGCAGTGAGTTGGCATATTTGTAGTCTTGTCAAAGGATATGGCTAAATTATAGCCTAATAAGCTATTTTGTTCATAGATTTGTCCATTATCGGATGCCTCATGGCATTAATCACAAGTCTGGTTAATGTTGGGTGGATTGAGGCTATCATTTTACCATCATTGTTTATTGTTTTATGTTTCTGCTTAAAGGTGTATCATATCATTGGCTGTGTTGTCCAGGCAGGATATGCAGCACCTATTTGCCAATGGAAGCAGATTGAACGACAGGGATCAATCACTTTTCATTTCAGTTATCACATATGATGGGTTGTTCATCCTTATGAGATGCTGGTTTACAATTGTTTATCTAACTGGATCACCAAGGAGCTCTAAAACTCGAAATCGAAAAACTATACTTAGCTTGGCATCACTGATAGGTGACATGATGCTCCGGGGTTGGCATCAGGGCACGTCCCCAATGGAGATTAGTGTTGGGTATGCCAGTGGTGGCTGCAAGGATGCTATGGTCCGCCATATTGGATTTTCAATGGTTTTCTATATTGGCACAGTCAGATATGTAAACTATCTAGAGATTGTTAGATGGTGTTCTAACTATAATACAATTAATATTAGTATTCTTAGCTACTGAAAACCAATGTATGGCAACAGGAGGTTTAAAGTCATAGAAGTGAGCCAAATAGATTTTTGTGGCCATTTTGGGGGTCTCCTTAAAAATTCTTGGAGTATCTCAAAGTCGTTTCTTGTGCATAGGCTGTAGGTGTTGGGGTAACTGACCATGAGATATTATGAGTTAAATATGAAAATCATTGCTATTGCAATGCATGCAACATAGATACCCTGGAAATGTGTCTGGGTGAGTGACAACAGGGGGGTATATTCCTTGCAGGCTTTCCATATGGAATAGCTTTTTAGTGTCCTGTTATATTGTTTTTTCCTGTAGAACTGGGTCTAGTGGTTGGGTTCATATACATATAGCTATATTTTCTGGGCCTTTTCCATACGTCAGGGTCATCTTCCTTCATGGTCTAGGCTGGGTTTTCACTAAATTCTGTGTCCTAAAATATTATTTCCTTGCTGTTGTACATAAAAGGGGCACAGAGTATTACAGGCACAAGTGATTATATGTAAGACAATGCCCACTACATAAACTTTCAGCTGGTATATAGGTATAGTTGGGGAGAAATCTGTCTATACCTAGACAGGAAGAGAATAAGTATTTTATTTTTTCCTAGACAAGAAATGTGACCAGAATCGTGATAAACATTGATTAAAAGTATATGCATTTTATGATAACAAAGACAAATCTATCATTAATAAAACTTTGATTTTCATGATCTACAGGTCAAAATGGTCAAGACCCGAAATTTTCATGGAGACAGACCACTACAAAAAGTAAAATGCTCCAGAAGAAAAATTCCACCCTGGAACATAATTTTTGGTCCTTTTTCACCACAATACTCTAATTTATATAATGGAAGTGGACAGACACATACCTAGTCCTATTTTCACAAATAAAAATCGAACATGTAAATTTTATTGATTTCTGAGCAAAAATGGTTTTAGCCCCCTGGAGACTAAAATATTGACTTTGGACCACTAAAACCCATATATGACATCAAGAACTCAGCGGGCCCAATAAAATTAGCAAAGAAAATTAGTAACAAAATCAAAATCCTAAGCTCAGAGCCTCGGCGACCCACAAAATGGCCACAAATTTCTTTTTGGCTCATTTCTATGATTTTCAACCAGGAAATCATTTCAGATTGGTTCTACACGACATAACTGAGGCTCAAATTTTCTCACTTTACAAATATTCAGTAATACCCATTCAAAACATATATTTCCCTGGTGGGATGGACAGCATTACAATGTATACACTTTGCCCAAAGTCACTGACAAAAGGGCAGTTGATTAACAACATTAAACACACGTCTTAAGCTGTAAGAGTCTGACAGATAAATCAGAACAGCCCAAAATCTCCAGTTTTATGTCATGAAGGTGCAAAAATTTAGCCAGAAACATAGCAGCACCTCGACGAACACTGTGAGATGAGAACTCCCCTTCCAGTTTGGCAATCTCACAGGATTCCTTGAGTTTGTAAGAATAAACATGATAGCTCCATGAAAATAACTGCTCATTTGGCTTGAGTCCAGACTCAGAAATATAATCTTTCAACAGCTGTACAGGCCAGGGGCTACTGCCAGATGATGCAATAACAAGAATAATTTGTTCATATTGATGGAATTGGACCTTCTTTGAGCTGTGAATACATAAGTTAAGTCCACCATCCCAGAATTTGACAGCACTCACAAGGAGGGAATGTGGGGAATTGGTGATATGCCCAACACGCAACAAGCAGTGGAAGGAAAGGAGTAGAGCAGCCCAGAATTTCCTGTCTTTAGATTTCAATAAGTCAAAGACATTAATACAAAACAGGTCAGTAATTCTCAATTGTGTGATATGCCACATAATCAGAAAGATGGGTTATATACAAGCAGAGGCTGGTAAGTAACACAAACTGTACTCTTCACAGAAGTCCTCATATTGCTTCCACTGTGATTTCCTTGTCTTATAAGTGTTGGCGGACAAGCAATTTGATCTCAGAATCTCCCAACTGTGTCACAGTGCCTCCAGCTCTGTAACAACAATTGATGAATATGTCAATAGTGTAGCCACAAATAATTACATGATCAGCATTATCAAGATGAGAGAGAGCTTCAGCTAATATGTTATCTTCAGAAGTGATCCTGAAGGCTCTTAAATGAATGTTGTAGAGTGCACAGCACCAGAAAATTCTTGTAGCCAAGGCATAGCATGGGGGCTGGTACTCCTGCCAGAATTGATCATGCCTTGAACCTGTGTGTTATCCATATACACAGCTACAAAGACATTCTTCCACTCGCTACCCCAGTGGTGAACCAATACTACGACAGGCCATATTTCTTGTTAATATGATTACAGTACGACTCATTCTGCAGAGGGTTTTCTTGATGGCCGCAACACTAGTCATTTTCATACCAACAACCATAGAAGAAGTCATCTTCAATATGGCCGCCAAATTGTATTTTGAGGAATCTGTATACACAGTATGAGAAGGGGTATTGGTCTTTATCATACGGGCCTTACCTTTGAACCAAGTAACAAATTGATACCATCACTCTAGATCCAATAACAAACTCTCAGACAGATTAAAGCAGTGGATGCTGGGCAGAATGTCTCGAAGCTTGTTGTACACACGACGGGAGAAGGTGCGCCCGCCCTTAACGACCGTCGAGGAATGGCCTAGGAGACCAGCTAATTTTTCCAAGCGCTTCCTAGTGCCAGATTTCCGGCCCCTGAAGTAATCAACTTCCGATTTTACTCAATCAAGTTTATCGTTATCAATTAACAAGGTTAAGTTCACTGAGTCGATAACAATTCCAAGGAACTTGGTCACTTGTTCGTTTTTACTTTGAACCCCAGACCATTCAACATTGCACATAACTGGCTTTGAGCATCCTGGCAAGATGATTACGAATCACCCTCGACAAGGTTATCATCCAAGTAGTTGGTACAACGTGGGTACTTGCCACCAACGCCACATTTTACTATGAAGTCAGACACTTGTGTAAATATAATGGGGGCACAGCCAACCCAAAGCACAAGGACATATCCCCAGCAAAGGTCACAATGGGCAGGTAGAACGGTATGCATTGGCGATGAATGTCACTGCGCAAAAAACAAATTTATTTAACATCATCTACAGAGTGATAACAAATTTTTCACATAATTCTTCCATGTAACAGTTGATATTGATATGCTCAGGCATAGAACAGTCAGTGATAGGGCGTAAGGTGTAGTCAGGTTTTAATATGCCACCCATAGCATGAATGCATCTTGGGTGTGATTCCACTTTCCACAGTCATGATCAACAATCCTAAACCCTCTGTATATACCAGTTAAGACATACCAGTCACTGTCAGTTGTAATATCTCTAAATTCCAGTAATTTATATGCAAACGCACAAGGTTTAACTTGTGTAACGACAGATTCCAACACATAAATACAGTGACAGATTTTTTCACTACACTCCTTAAACACAGGTACATCAATGCCATGGGCTACATCTACACAGCAAATAGGAACATCAACATTAAATCTACTGAGAATTTGATTACAGTATCTCTATCTGTGCTGAGTCTGACAAAATTTGATAAACATTCCCATTTGTTGTCACCTCCTGGAGTCACCTCCACCCAAGCACTTCCGTCAGTGTGCGGGTCGACAGTAACAGGGGTAAACTACATAGGTTATCAAAATTACCAAAAAATTCACTACATGAACCTGCAGAATTCCAGACATAATTGACACAATCGTTATTGCCACAATTGGATTCAGACTCTGTAACAACGCTGTCGTCAATACAAGTAGCTTGAATGTCTTGGGCACGAGTAATGTCAGACACAAGGACACATTCACCCGCTGATTCATGAATTACCGGGTCAATGTGAGGCTCCTGTGAGGGAAAACTCCCACCAGGAGCATCTGCATTTCAATTATTTATTTTGACACTTGTATGCATTACCTTTTTCCTTGTAAATATCCCTCTTGTCCGTGTGGAATTTTACATGCTCCTAGAGCTGGATTCTTGTTTTTACTATGAGGCATGTGTTGCTCTATGTTGAAGGTAGTAAACTTACTCTTGGTATCCTTTGAAGCATAAACAACCACAGGTGGGCCTTGATGCTGAAGTTGCTGTTACTCCTGTTTGAGCTGTTGCTATTACTTCAAGGATGGAACTGGGTCACTATGCATAGCAGAGACAGATGGTTGAGCACTGACTAGGGGGGCAGGCAGATACAGGGGCCTACCATCAGATGACTGCATTGGCCTTCCCACTCCCACCTAGGCTGGTTGATGTTGCACAGAGTAGATTCCATGATGTTGCTGTATAGGAGTGTTATTTTGCTGTGGAATATAAGGGCTATAATCTTCATAATACAACTGTGGCTGCTGGGTGGAGCCATCCCCCCAGGTTGCAGCTCCTGCAACACTGCCTGTTGATTGTCTCTCTGGGGGCTCAACCCTCACATCAGCAAACTGACCCACAGTTGAAAATGATGATGACCTTCCCTGCCTCCACTGCTTCCATAGCAAAAACTCCTGGTACTCACTTTCTAAGTTAGACCAAGGCTCTGATTTGTCGCCTGGCAGAACAGGTTGATAAGTTGTACCTCCACTGAGCATTTGACCACCAGAGCATTTGTTGACACCCAGACCTCCGGTGAGCGAATGATCTGATGTATTTTGGCTCATACGGGGAATGTTTCGGCCAGAAATTTCATGAAACATACCAGATGAATCCCTGTAGTATATTATATCGAGAGACTTGGCCTGGGAGACATTTACTGAGTTGTGCGGTTGATTTCCCTGGGGGACCAGGTGATTGTACCGGGAAGTGGGGTTGTCAGCGAGGGTGAGTGACTTTTGAAATTGGGTATTACGGGCCCCAGGTGGGAGATTATCACCCAATTTAGACATATCAAACCTGCCCGAGTTGGATTGAAGGCCAAATTTGATCCCCGGAGGGGCCAATAACATCAGAATTAGGCATTGAAACATCTTTAGAAGCTGCTTCCTGGCCCACCAGAAGGCCAGGGCGGCCATTTTGGACTCTGCAGTGAATCTTCTGTTTTTCGACAAAACCCCCCTGGTCCAAGAGTCTGGTTTGGTTGGCCCAGTAGTCTGTGTCATTAAGTCCTTCTACTGCATGATTGGCCCTTCTAAGGCTGTAATGGCTCCTTCCCAAGCCCGAACTCCATGGTCTAATTCCCGTAGTGTACGATTACTTTCCGCACTGATGCTCGCTGTTTCGAGCTCTGATTCCTTCTGCTTAGACATCTGCTTTATCGATTTCCTTCTTTCTAATTGTCTCCTCTTGGATTTGCTGTTCCAATTTCGAAATATCATCCTCGGCAGGTACCCGAGTATCGTGGACTTGAACAGGCCCAGGTGGCTGGGCTTGACCGGCCAAAGAGCCCTCTCCCCCGGCTGCTTGGTCATCGGTCCCGGCCCCGGCCCCAGCCCCTTCCCCGTGGGAGTCACAAACGGATGAATCTGGTTTGTCAGTAGGATTGTCTTCAGTAATCCATTGAGGGTTTAGGTGAGAGGATTCCGGGCAGGACCTATGGTTCCCATGAAATTCATGGCCGCATGATGCACATTTGACAGCCATAGCTCAGGTAATTTAGGAACAAATTAAAAAAAAATCTCATGACCAAAAGTCCATGTTTTGTCCCTTGTTCAAATCTGGTGCTGTGCCACCTGGTGTGGCGGCAAGAACCACCTGATTCAGGTGGGTGAAGTATCTGGTGGGGAAATATACCCCTATATATCCACAGTTCCTTCACAAATATAGTAGTCATAAACAAATGATTTTGGACAGAATATTATTAGTACCTTAGCAAATATTTAGAATACCGATTTGGAAGCTCCTTTTCAATTAACAATTACAACCATTCTTTTTCTAATACCAGCAATCCCATACCCAAATTAGACATTAATATTCCCTGATAGATGAAATTTATATTATCCTCAGTCTTTGTTGTAGAGGCAAATTTTGGCAGGTGAAATAAGATATGGGCGATGTTGAAGTATATTTAAAGTGTTATTTGGGATGTATGCTTATTGACTGTACTTAGCTTAGGATGGTGGTCTATGCTGATGATGACAGTACTGCATGGAGTCTGCAAAGTGGATGGTTTGACGCTCCAAAGAATTGATAATATCCATGATACCCAAATATTGATTCATCATACATCATGACGACACTGTGGACAGTCCTAGTGCTTCCTACAGATTGATCCATTGATACCGGTGTCCTCGCATGGGGATGCCTGTGATCTACAAGCAGGCTGCATGTGGGCCACCATTTTGAAGCAAGTCCTGGTAGTCTCCAAGTTCCAAATGAACCTCAAAATAATGTCATTTTACCCTCCTGAGAGTGCACCTAAAAAGGACCGTTGGTTGTCCACCATATGTGATATCTGGGTATCCCCAGATATTCAGTAATATATAGATTAATGGAATTCAGACTCTCAGGTAGTATAATAGGTATTCAATGTATTAAGCTAATAGATCATGGATATTGGAGCCCTAGGGGAGTATATATATTCCCCGTAGGCTCCAATATCCATGACCTAATAGGTTTATACCACGATTTCCTCCATTTTGTATTAATTTCTTACCTGAGATCCAAAGAATATAGCCAGGAGAAGACATTTTGTAAGTGCAAGCGACACGTCCCGTGTCCGCTCTGCGCGAAGCCATTGTTTTTGTTCCTTGCCGAGAGATGAACCGCCGTGTTCACACTCACTTTTCGTATGGAATCCAACCAGTACAAATCGAGAAATTAACAGGTTCATATCCTTAGACAGTCTAGATGATCCCTCCATACGTATTATGTCCAATATATTCAATATAAAGGAGAATCCATTGATTTTTCCATCGTAAGCGAGTCGCAGTGCGGCCATTCCAACCCGCCTCCTTGTCCGGCGAAAGTGTGTCAGTGGCCCGGATGTGGATATAGGTCATCTGCTCGTCATACGAGGAAGACGCCGAAAATTTCGGACCCGTTTGGAAAATCAATGCATTCTCCTTTATTTTGAATATATTGGACATAATACGTATGGAGGAATCATCTAGAATGTCTAAGGATGTGTATGTTTTATTTTGAAGACTTGTTATGGTTGGATTCCATATGAAAAGTGACTGTATACACAGCGGTACCTCTCCCGGCAAGGAACAAAAACAATGGCAACTCGCGTACGATGGCAAAATCAATGGATTCTTATTTATATCGAAGAAAATGGAGAAAATTAGCACGCATTCCTCGTCTATGGATCGAAAACTTCTTGGGATTTCGATATTATAACATGTTAAGGTTGGAATCAAGATGAACACTGACTGGAAACATAGCAGGTTAGAACTTAAGTCCAACTTGACCCCGAAAAAGTATATACCAAAAATTTCAAAAACGCACATGAGTGGTATATGCAGAATATACCATGTATATATCGCATATAAAACCACTGGAAGTGCCAGAATCGTGATATAATCCATAATGTACAGGTAAGGCCAGCCAGTAGGACTATGTCCTATCCAGGCCAAGGCTCTCAAGTGGAGTGACAGGTGGGGGCTGTGTGGTCCCCAGCTAGCTAGGTCATTGTGTACACAGATTATGTCATAGTATGAGTCAAGGGTCACAGAAATGGTATTATATAGATAGTAAGTGGTTTGTGTTACACATGTCGACATGCATTGTAAAGGTATGGTGTTAGTATATAACAGTGGGACGCAATGTGCTGAAATCCACATTGGTTACCTAAAAATGTCTGGATTATATTATGTATTGGTGACTACCTACCCTCAAACCTTATAGATGGTATTTGGTCTTTAAAGGTACATTCCCACCTAAATCGACACAAAATCAAGTTATGAATAGCTTTCGGCAGGCTTCCATTTCCAATTTTCTTATTGATTGGTAGGTCCCGTTATCTTAGGAAAGTCATAACTCAATGAAATTGAGAAAAGTATTGAAAGGAGGCCTGCATGGTTTTATTGGGCCATGATGCACCCTTGCTACTTTCGATAACTGAGAGCCAGCAGAAATAAATATTTATATTGTATTGTTGTATCTGTATGTTAAAAAGACTATTACAGCATCTAGATTTCTACTACTTAATTAGACATACATTCTCTATGGAAGCATGATGAAATTGGAAATTGATTAGGTGGAAATGTATCCTTTAATATTTCCCACCCTCAAAGATTACAGTTCCTCTGCAGTACCCACTCACATACTGTTACCGACACTGTGGAATACACATAGGGCAGACTGTGGATCTAATTATCCTAATTTGAGTGAATACATCTGCCTGACAGGCATACAGCGATTCTTATTGCTCTGTGATCCTGAGTAGCTTATTTGTCTTCATATATCAAGATTATATCTAAGAGCCCATCATATGATAAACACCAATTATATTCATACTCTAGCTGCTATGCCCCTGCTGAAAGCGAGGGGAACATCTCTCAATGAACTATATGTATACATCAGGCCTCTGACAAAGGAATATTTGGATAATAGGATAACTGGATAACTATCAATTATACTGTTATGATACAACTGACCTACTGCCAGGGTGACTGGGTCGAGTAAGAATTACACTTCAGGCCCAACAGCTGGTAACAACTGTATATCTGTGTGGGCCTTAGACACAGTCTTATACTGTCATTTCCCAGTTTTAACTAACCTCTGCTGAACATCAACTTGTATATATTTTTGGTATTAACACACACTTTTTCTATTGGTATAAAATGATAAATAAGGGTTCTGTAGGGCGCATTACTGTGCTCAACATATCACCTCATCATCACATCATTAAATCCATCACACACAATAGTGATTATTAGCTGCTGTAAGCATGTCGTTCTTACATGAAATATCCAATAAAAAAGGTTTATTAGTTATATGCATGAACGCCAGATCTTTGTATTATGAAAGAACAAGTGCTTTCAACCTAGTGCTAACTTCTGATATTGCAGGTATGTTGGAACCTGGCTTAATCTAACTATAAAGAATATTGACTTGTATGTACCAGGCTATCATTTTTTACGATTTGACAGCTTCCCAAATAGAGACAAGAAGGCGGGTGGTCTTCTATTATATCTGCGAGATACGTATACAGTCACCAAAATGCATCGTTTATACATGAAGAATATTAAATTTTAACAGTTGATATAGACATTGGTGTCATTAAGTACCGTATACACTTATGTTACATACCCCCAGATGCTGATAATGACAAGTGTCCGATTTATAATAAGTTAACAGAGTTGAATGAAAATGTTTCAAAAAACATATTAATCTATTAGATGACCAAGATGTAGATGTATGAGTTTATGATAAAATTTGCCTGGATAATATGATATCACACAACTCATAAAAATACCCACACGTCCACAGTGTGGTACACTACTGGATCATTTTTACACCAATTTTCATAATGTCTTTGACTCTAATGTTTTATTGTATCATTTGTCAGATCACTCGCCTATATACATGTTATTAAAGTGTCAAAGGACCAAAATATCAAAAAAACAAGTACTCGCCATGACATATAGGCAATATGATTTTACCACCTATAAAAACCTATACATCTATATGACTGGACTGATATCATAAGTATACAAGATCCAAACACAAAAAAAAATGTGGAGAGCTATACTCAAAGTTATGAAAATGACTTTAACAACTATGTGCCCTATGAAAATGATTCATGAATCGGTATATACTCCTGAGTGGTTGACAAAAGATATTATTGAAGCTATGCATGTCAGGGACTCCTTATATACAAGAAAGCTAAGAGGACAATGAACTTAGATGATTGGAGGGTAGCAAATTTCCATAGAAATAATGTTGAAGGTCTTATTTTTAACAACAAGAAGAAGAAGATTTACTAGTGTTTAGGAAAAATGATCCAAGGCCTTGTTTTCCCCCATTCATTTATTAATATAAATATAAGGCGTTATAACCCAGAATTGATATGAAAAAAATTATCTAAATTAAAAATATGTTTTTGTTCGACTTGAAACTTACGTCCGGCGGAAAATAATCTAATAAAGTACTCTAACAAAAGGCTTAATAAAACAAAGAAAAGGTGATTATGTATTACTTGTCTATGTATAGGGAAGACACCGGGTGAATTTGGAACTGTGAGTGTAGATAATGTAGAAGTAATTTGATGAGGAAAAAGGGGGAAGAGTGTTTTTCTGTGTTCCTACTGTTTCTTATGTATGTCAGGTTTACTACCAGTTTAAACCAAAGGGATTTGCTTCACCCCTCCCCCTTTCTTTTATACCTTATTTATCATTTCACTTGGAGAACACCCTTTTCCTGCATGTTAATCTGGCATGTTATGTTTAGGCCATGGGAAGTCAGGTTACAGTTTACCGTCCGAGCCATTTCGAAAAATTGATGAGGTTTTTTTTTCATTTTTCATTATTCATTATATAGCTACCAGTGCTGGAAATTATCTAGGTTGTAGATGTCACCATGTGATTTACATACCTTGCACTATGAGCTTTAATTTGATACCAAATATGCCCCCTTTTGGTCAATCCTATCATGTCAAAATGCATTTGTGACACAACACAGGAAAAGGTAACATTACGGGGATTTTGTGCTATTCACAGCCACTAGGCGGTAGAACCAAATAATTCAAGAGGGTTATTCTGCTGTAATCTATTAAAATACTTTCTGTACGTCTTCTTACATATGTGGGCAATCATAGACCCTGAGAAAAAGGGCATACGTTTCTTTTTAGCAAATAAGCAAGTCATCATGCCCAAAACTAATATTTTCAGTGTAAGTTGACAGAAATTGAAATATCCCTAGTTCAGGTATGCCTATCTGATTAGAGTACTCAGTTGACCAAGATAATATCCGATGAATTCACTAAAACATGTCTGTTTCAATTGAAATGAAGAGGTCTTAGGGACCATTTTGGTATATGTGACCCATCCTAACAAAGCGGTACTGAAGTCGCACATTTAGAATCCTAGATAGAGGCTTCTCAAGTGGTATAGTGTCAAAAATATCAGTTTTTTTTTTTTTTATTTGATATTTTAGCATTTTTCTAACCTATGAGTAGATATCTTTCAGAATCCTTGCCTACTAAATTGAGTTTAAGCCCCAAATGCCTAGAAGACATAGCTATAGTTTTCTTGGTTATTTAGAATTACATGGGATTTATATAGGATTCATAAATTATTATATGTTTAAAATCTCAATTATCTCAGTTTAATCGATTTTTAATTCATCCATACTATTTTGTAAGGATGGGTCGCATATGGAATATCAAAATCTGACAAGGAAAAGTGGGTGAAAGTTCCTGACAATCTATGATGTTATACTATGTGCAGCACAGCAGAGGCCACCTGGTGGCCATAAATAGCACTGAATCCCCGTAATGTTACGCTTTCCCATGTTCTGTCACATTTTTTTTCAATTTTTTTTTATTTTAGATAATGAATAATGAAATTTTGTCATGTGGCCTCTTCAAAAGCATGTGGGCGGTGGACAGGAAACTGCAATGTGAGTTCCATTGGCCTTAAATATGTGCAAGAAGGAGTGTTCAAGGGGTGGGGGGATTATAGTCTAGATCACAGACCTACATTTTTAGGGTATTAACAGGAGGCCTTATCTTGGCCATTTATGAAAGGCCTGGGGGGAGGCATTCTCTGTTTAATCTAATGATGTGTATGTAACTGTTCAAGGGAAAGGGGTCATGCCAGATCTCAAAACAGAATGGAGACAGAGAAGTTACCCCCCCCCCCGTATTGAACACCCTGCTCATTTACCAGAAAGGACACAGACTTTACAGTCCCTGTACCCAGAGACTCCGGACAATTTAGAAAAAGATCCTAATTACTCTTTAACCCGAACTACAGGAACACGCAGACTTAAAACAGGGTCTACATCCAGGGGAGGCCGTAGGAGGGGAAGAAGTAACAACTGCACAGTATCTAACACCTCTCCAATATGTCTCATACAGCAGCAAATCTGTTACATTCATCAAAGACTTCAGTCTGAGGAGGACACAACAGTTCTGTGGTATCTGTTCACCAACATCAAGGAGCATCAGCTGAGACAGGCCAACCACAACCCTATATAGGGCCAAATAATAGAATGTTCTTCCATTGGGATGGTCGAGCCATGACCAGGGTGAATTAAAAAACTCAACCAAGGGTTTACCAGGGGCATGGAAATCAGTTTCAGAGTGGGTGTGACCAGGGGGGTTTTCTGCAATTTTTGACCTCCCTTTGCTTGACCTTTTAGTTTTGACCTTTTGAGGAGTTGGCCAAAAGTGGGGCGGACATGTCCCCCCTGCTTTCAATGCCCATAGTTTACACTGGCGAAATGATGAGCTGCACACCCTGCTAATGGGTACCAATCATTTGAAAGTTATCTTGAAGGGTCACTTCAAACATCCGAGTTTTCAGAGTATGTCATGAGCATAGGAAAGCGGTGACGCAGTGTCCAGCAATGTAAGGATAAGATAACATACTTCGGTCAGGACACAAGAAGAGAGGTGAGAATTTTTCTTTTCTTTTCCTTAAAAATTAAGAGCTGGGGTTATAGGGATGTTGGAATTAAAGTTAAAAACGATATAAGTTGGGGGAGTAAACAAATAATGTTCACCGTTTATTTTGGGGTACACAAGATTTGTATTACTTTGGCATATGGTGCATTTTCCTTTTTTTTCAAATACATATTAAAACATTTCATTTTTTGTCAGCGACAAAGGATAGACAGCAAATACGACAAAAGAAAAACAGCAAATACAAGAGAGGCAGCGTCCAAAGATTACCTGACAGACCTCAAACAGGCTATACATGACTATTCCGGCAAGGAAGTATTTCTAGTTTTTTCAAAAATACATTAAGTCATGGCAAATGAATTCTAAATAAAAGAACATTACTACATGTGTAGTAAGGAAACCAGAGCTTGAAGCAGTCAATGATTTTTATTTTATAAAAAGCGCACCTATAATGCCTTTCTTGATATAGTGTAAGGGTATGTGGAATTGTTGTTAAATGTCATGAAATTTAAGCATGGGTTTAATATCTGAAAACCTGTAAATTGTGCACCTTTTACGTCCGTATTCCAGTAAGCCAATCCTTTGCATGTTAGGTATACCGGGGATGCAGCCCCCTGATCTCAAAGGTTCGGGGCACAGACCCGATAACGCATAGTCTTGCTATGACCCTGACTGACCTCAAAAGCAGGACTATGCAGCCATGCAAATGCCGATGCCATGGAGTACGCAAAGGATGGGGACATGATAGAGCGTGTAGATGGCGGTAAGTTTATATTTATATCAAAACTCTATTTCCTTAAGGGGAATATCAAAAAATGTGTATTTATGTAATGGGTTTTTCCTTTGTTTTATTTTATTAGACAAATTAAACCACTCTACAATAATTGTATACTGAAACTTTCATGTACATTTTTAATCACCCACAGTGACCCGTTCTTGCATGACCAACTATGTACAATATGCTGGAACAAACATACTTAAATACTCATACGAGTTTTTGTCCTATATCATGTTCTGATTATCATAGGATGTGAAGAAATGACACATGAATATTAAAAAAACTTACTTTTATTAAGTAAATGACTTTCATTATTTTTGATGTCCACAGAGCCTTTCGTCAACAAGGAGCAGGCCGTTACTGCTGAGGCGGCGGTGCAACAGAAGGTAGAAATGGAACAGGCCCTAGACTACAAGAAGCAATACAACTCATTTGTTGCTAATACATTCCCTGATGAGGTTGAAGCCATGGGCACCTAAAATGAACCCTGACCCCTGACCGCAACAAGGCTCACAGTGAAAAACGTGTGCAAGATAGTGGACAGGTTCAACAACAAAATGAAAAAAAGCCTCTGATAAAAAAACACCTCTGCCTCTACCTCCAAGTCCATGTACGGGAAGTCCAAAGAGGATCTTCTGGCTGAGGCAGACATGGTAAGAGAACATGCAGTAGCCAGGAGAAGGGAAGAAAATAAAAAAAAAGGACTCTCACACTCAGGGTTCTCATGGAAATTCAGCTTAGGCCTCTCAGTCTGCAGCTACTCTGAGACCAGGTGTATCAGGACTGCTATACTGAGGGCAGTATCAGTCTGCTCCACTCACACATCCTGCTTTTTCTCGACCAGGGACATTGACTCAGTATAACCCAGACTCTTACAGACAAGGCACATTGGGGCAAGGTAGTCCACCAGGCCAAACCACAGGTCCATCAAGACAGGTATGCACTGGAATATCCAATAAAACTTCCTCTCAGCCGGTCTTAAAAGAAAACTTTCAAAACACAGATCCAGAAGTGGAAGAATTAAATGAAAATGTCCAAGATGAAAATCCCCGTTTACGCCAAAGGGCCTCATTGTTCTCTAAAATACTGGAGAAATTGTTGCTGGATCTTGTGCATGATACGCCATCACCGAAAGCAGTTCTTATAAATTTTGCCAGGAGAAGGGAATTGTTCACATCGGTGAGACTGAAAATATACTTGAAGGTGTGACGTCCAGGCAAACAGGGACGAACAGGGAATCGGCCGCCATTGACACAGAAGACAGACAGGCATCTTCTGATAGGGAGAACTGGGTGGAAAATCTGACCCTTACTCATCCTAACCCACCTACAGGTAAGATTTTTTTTATGTATATCGGAATTCTCTCAAATAAGCAGCACTCCTTGTATAAGCTGCATCAGGACTTTCATAGGAGGTTATAAGCCTTATCTGCGGATTGAAAATGTTTTTTTTAATACAATTTTATTATGTAAATTACCCTTGTTTTGGGGTTCTGGTATCTTGTACGAGATAGTTTAGAAAACTACAAGAAATTTTTTTATTATTATTTATCTTGATTGAAACTAAGCCTGCAATTTTTATGTTTCATGAAAAGATGGGGAGGAGCCTGCTTATCGGAGAGAGTCAGATAATGATGTTCTGCAGGCAGCCAAAGAGGGAGGAAAGGTACTTCTAGCAGGAACAGGTGAGTGAAGTTTTTAGTAATTATTTTCAAGCTAAAAGAGCCACTCTGGTTTTAAAAAGAAATATTCTAATGTATTTCTTTTTTTTGGGTCTGGATGTGTTTCATATCAGAGCAAATGTAATTGTACGAGGATCCTGCATACTTGAAAATTAGTAAGACCATTCATATTCTTTGATTTTTTTTTCATTACTTTCAGATATAAACAACAAGTCTTATGTTGGACTAGGTTTGCGGTCTTTCACTGTAATGGCATCTGATGATTTTATTATAGTAACAGACGTGAAGAGCCATACAAAGGTGGAAGAGGAGGAGTCCTTACATATTCTTTAATCTTTGAGCAAAAATCAGGCTTCCTCCCTCTTGAAAACCGAGGTCGGGCAGACAGAGGATGTTAAGGTTCCCGACTCACAGGATGATACGGTAATTGTGAAGGAGCCAACCACTCATTCTGATAATGTTAATGCTGAAGAGCCAAAGACTGATTCTGATAATGTTAATGTGGACCAGCCAGTTAGTCATTCAGATAATCCTAACCTGGAGGAGGGAGAGAATGTTGAACCGCCGGTTACACAGGTTGATAATGTCACAGTTCCTGTGAGTAATACAGATGACACGTCTGGGCAGGAGACAGACGGATCAGTCTCAAACAAGAAAGATGGACCAAATCGATCAAAAAGGCTTAAACTGAAGAGAGACATACGGGGCCGCATCTATCTACTGACTGACTTTTAGAATCATTTATTTGATCGCTTCGTGTTTTGAAGTTACTTAGACTAATGAGAAAAAATACACAAGTATTTGACATATATATTGTAAAATGAAGATATTCCTCATTTTATTTTAAAGAAAAAAAATCCTTTTGTGCTTGGTATATATTGTGCATACCTTAAGGTGCTAGGAAGTTGCAAGGGAAAAAAAGTTTTATTTTGACTACATTTTCTTTCATGTTATATATTACAGGACAAGTATTATTTAGCAAGGTCATGATACTTTAGTAATTCCTGAACTGTTATGTTGTTAAAAATCACATACAGTTGTACAGCAAGACTTCAATTGCCACGATCAGTATTTTTTTTTACAAAAAAAAAAACATGACAGAAGTGACAGGCATGCTAAAGGCGTTGCGGCCAGGAACTTGATCACGATGGCGGACCCTCTCTAGCACGGGCTTGAACCCTTCCTTTATAAATGCCTCACACAGGTTGTGGAAGATCTGCCTCTGTTGTCCCCCGAGTCTGTGTGACGTTTGCTTGTACAGGCCTTAAGGCATCCGGGGCATGGTAGTCCTTGACGAGTTGGCAACGGCCTACCTTTGCACAGTTGTGGAGTGCAACGCATGTCTCAATGATAGCAGCAGCCCTCCATGGCACTTGAAAAAGATAGCCTTCACTTGCATCAAGGCACCTGGTTAAAAATATAAAAATATATTATTAATTGAATATATTTAATGTAAAACCAAGCATGATATAAGTTAAAGTAAAATGATTTCTTTTGGTATAATATGTTTAGAACTTTCAAAGTGAAAGTGTTTTAATAAATGATGAGTCAATCAAAGAAAGAAAAATGTATGTACTTGTGTTTCATGCTGAAATTATTTTTCCATTGATGAGACAATTAATACTATATCATAATGGTGTATCGATAATGTTAAATAACTATTAATGAAAAGAAAACAAAATGGATGATTTTTAACAATGTTCAAAATATTTCCCCTATGTTTTTTAATGAATGGCTATCTACTTTAACAAGTAAATACTTTTCCATATCTGGGCTTGGTACTTGACCCCAAGTTTAATTTCAGTGAAAATAGAGAGGTAACCACAGCCAGGATCAGAGAAAGGCTTATTCAATTAGCACGTGTCAGATGATATGTTGATAATAACACTGCACTCACGATATATAGGAGTATGGTGTTCCCTATCTTTGACTATGTTGATTTCATCTGGGATAGGGAGGGTGAAGGTGAAAACAAAGAATTACATTTGTATCAGAACAAAGGTCTCTGTATCGTATACAAGGTAAAACTGGAAAAGAACCCCCTTTATAATACCATGCAACTACACACCATGAGTGGATGTACAGAATTGTACATCAGGCGTGATATTCACCTTGTGGTCTATGCACATTATTTGTATAAAAGTGGAGCACATAATCATAACAGAGCCCTGAATACCATGTTCTATGATGGACATAGACCTTTAGTACCTATTACTGTTAAAACTATTGTAGCACGCAGGGCTTTTTATAAAGCCATCAATGCATGGAACAGGTTGAAGCCAGATTTTACTGGAATTGATGATATAAATGTGTTTAAACATAGAATCAAAACAGTACAATGATATTTTTATACAGGGCCTAGCCCAACCAGTCATCTTATAAATCAACTCATCTCATCCTCATTTCATTATTTTGCCCTTAGATACATTGATGGTGTTCTTAACTCAAAATTAGTTGAAGTGGATTCTTTTCATGCACTTAAATCATAAACTGGTGTTGCCATATATCCGTAAGTCTTTAGTAACAGTCGAAACGAGCACATAAGGGGGGGCTAGCATAAGGACTGCAATGCGCAGATGGTAGCATTAATTAATACATAATAGTTATATTGTATTAAGGCCCCATTAAAATACTTTAAAAAAATCTATTAGGCCCTTTCAACGTGCCAATAATGATGCTTCTGGACATGAAGAAACTGTAGGGCAAAGGATACCTTTTGAATACTGTGGGGCAATATGTTGAAATGAATTACCAGTTGACACTGGTTGAGAGATGACTAGCTGTCTCACATTATCAATTTAAATTATGAACAAAATTAATTCCCCTGTTGACAAAATTAGGGACAATGAGGTCACCAGTTCCCGTTGGTACTTAGATACAATTCTGATGTCCACAGGATTTGATTGATAACCATTCACAATCATTGATTGATGTTTTCGTAATGTTTTCTCTGATAAACATAGATAAACATTTTTTTTTTAATTCTTTATTTATCCTGGTATTTGAAGGCTCAATAGCCTGGAAAATAAACACCAGCAATATTAGGAAAACAAGTACATACTAGTAGTAGATGAAGTCTAGGCAATATATGCCATCTGTTAATTCATAAGAATCAACATTATATTACCTCACAAATCATAGAAGGTTTGCATAAAACAAATTTGGATGTATTCCAGCTCTTAAACTTCTATGCTACAATTCACCATCCTCTTTATAGATTGAGCTAGCACACCCTGAACGTTTTACAACCTCCTAATATACATACTCTACCAAGCTTTATTCTGCAGATTTTATATTGGGTCAGGAGGCCATTTCTTAACACACTACGACTGCTCACCTTCAAGCCATAGTGGGGTCCCTTAATTTAGTGACATTACAGCCCAACAGTATTGGTCATGTAACACCTGCAGCATTACGACTGCCCTACCAAAGGCTATGTAATATCTATATAACTGCTGATCATACAGAGCAGTTGTAGGGCACTACCTATGATTGCTGACACTAAGTATTGAGGTCTCAAATCGTAGTGACTGTGTGCAGTCGTAGTGCCTTAAGAAATGGCCTCCTGTAGGGCTCATTGGCACAACATATGCCATTCCCTTAATGTATCTCATCGATTGGTTGTTTTTTACATCTTTGCCTGAATTTGGATCTCTTTGATCTGCCCATATCGCAGGAAATTGAGCAGATCATTGCTCTTTAAGTAATGGTGCTGTACTCTCAGAATCATATTTACTTCTGTCGATAGTCTATTGCTTACTGTTGAATGCTGGGAAAAAGGGTGGGGCAGGTGGGTATGATTATGTTTCTAGTTGTCATTTACAGTATCTAGTAATTACAGGAATCCTTTTTGATAAAAGAAAGTCTCTCTAGAGACAAGAGATATATGTCTCTGAGTTTTTAAATGAAGAGCTTTTTTTAGGTGATGATTTCCTCTTTAAGAAAAAGATGAGATGTTTATGGGATACATCTCCTTTTGATGCAGATCCAATATGCCTTGAAAGTATACTATAATATGCCTCCTAATCCCCAACGATATCATAGGCCTCCTACTCTCACTACGGTCACTATCATCTCACTGAGCAGGTACCACAGCCTTATTTGTCATCTGTAATGGTGGCGGCAGTGCCTCTGAATGTAGTGATGATGTACTCACAACATGCAGTAAGGTACTGGTGATTGCAGGGAGACCATGTGACCAATCCATTCTCCACGGGCAAAATCGGTCAGTTCCTTTGTCCTATTTACAATGCGTGCAATCCCACTTGTATCATAACTGCTGATGGGCCTAATGCATCTTTACACAATGCGACCTGAACCTAATTTATTATGCTGCAGACAACATAGCTTGTACATTGTAGACATACAGTGTATGTTTTATTCATACCTTTAGTATCTACAATTCAATATTCTCTATTAGGTCTGGCTTAATAGCTCATGTGAAGACTCCGTTTAAGACATTCATTTTATAACCACAATAATGTTAACGGTTTTGATCTACTGTATGACATTGCTTTTCTATTGAATATGATGGGGAAGTTTAGGTGAGGGGTAGAAATAAATACATTCGGTGATATTGTGTCCAAGGTTTACTGGTCTATAGAATGGAACAGTGGTAAAAATAATGATGATGATGCATGTTTTATATACTCCTACTCCTATATGACTAAGACTGAACTAGAGATTGTAAGATGTGTGAAATGAGGAGTGTGCTGATGTTAAGCGTAACTGGTATGCAGTGTTTTATATATATATATGTGGATCAACACAGTAAAAGGTACACCCGCTAGGGGGTGTGCGGGCGTAGCTTTTACCGTGTTGATCCACATATATATATATATATATATATATATATGTAGGGGTATGGTATTTTACACTTTAACGTTCATGCACCCGTGAGACTCAGACCTAGGTCCTTCGGGTGTGGTGGGGGAATCCGGATGGCAGGTGGCAGCACCTGCCTCTGGGTTCGTATCCACTACACCAGGGGGCCTACCACTCGTCCGCCACACGTCACGTGGCCGGTCTGAGTTTCGCGGGCTTTTCCCCTATATAAGGCTGGTCCTAGCCCTAGGTTCCTCAGTAGTGGTTTACCCACTGCTCAACCAGGTTGTTACCCGAAAGGGTAACCGAATGCACTAGCAGCATGTAGTCCTCTGAGGCTGTGATCGTATGTAACGCAAGCTCTGAAATAAAAGCTCGGTTGCCTACCCGGAAACTTTTCTCTCTCTTCGTTATGATTTAATCTAACTTAACGAGACGAACCACTACACTGGTGCCGTGACCAGTTGGTCTTCGGGTAAGCGCAGTCAGAAATGACTGAGCTGAGCCCAGTTAGGGGAAATGGCTCAAATCGTGAGCTAGACTCCCCGATGGAGGATGGTGAAATCAAGTCACCACCCCAAGGTACGGAGTGGAGGGATCCACTAGAACACTACCCTGATGGGTTAGAAGATGTAAGAAGAAACTTACATCATGAACTGGATGAATTTGGAGACTCCTTATTCATGCCAGGAGGTACTTCGAAACCTGCACCAATGCATAAAAGTACTGCTCAATTTGGTAAATTACCATTTGAGGTACCAAAGCCTAGTGCAGGTATGTTTGAAACTCCATACAGTTCTCGAATTAAACACCAAAAATGTGGATTCGAAAAGAACAAAATGGACGAGCTTGAAGACATGAGAGCTGAATACGAGAAGATCCAGAAGGATCTTATTACACTGACCGGAACCCGAGACAAGATTCTGACTGAAAACAAACAGTTGATATCGGAACGTCTCGATTACGATCAGAGTTGTAGACGCCAACAACAATTGTTGTTGGATCAGATGGAGAAAGAAAAGCAAGATTTTCAACTCCAGCACGAACAGTATCGTGATGCACTATATACGGCGGATCTGGAATACAGAGCCTCGTATGATGAGTTGAATAGAACTAAACAAGAGTTAAATTCAACTCAATCGGCCTACGGCAAGTATCAAGAAGAGCTGAAGAAAATAGAATCAGCCTTCAAAGATGCTCGGGAAACGTACCAAAAACAGACCGATGAGCATGAAAAACTCAAAGATCAATTGATACGCGAATCCACAGATTTGGCTGTTAAACAGACTAAAATGATGGATGATTATTCCGAACTGGAGGCTAAAGCTATCCAGATGTCAAAGTATCTAGAAGATACTGGTCGTGCAGTAGGCACTCTTGAATCAGACTTCACTGTTTCAGGAATTGCCCTAAACACGACAAGTAACCAGATGTTCTCTTTGAGGGGCAATGACGGGGTAACAGAGACAACTGTACCTCGTTATGAAGGAGTAAAGAGTCATCAGGTTAGATTTACAGATAATACCTCTATACCTCTTGGTCTAGGTACGGGAAATAAAGGGGATAATTCTGCGAGTGGAGCTAAACAAAGCCGCTCGGCAGGAAGCTCCACCTTTGACGGCGGATGGCCACAACAGTCACCTTTAGGGGGACCAAATGGCCCGTATGCCCAGTATGGATGGAATCAGTCCCAAACAGGAACGAATCCGTCCAATGGTAACACCCGGAACACGTCCGGAGGAACAACCGGACGAGCACCCGGAGGTTCCAGTACAGCTGGGGGGCAATCCGGATGTGATCAAGGATCCGGACCCTCAAGCGATCGTTCCAGGAGCAGACCCTCTGCCAGTGGGACTGGTTTCAATAATGGAAATCAGTCGTATGGAACAGGAGGAAACACTAATCCCAATAGTGGTTTCTTTAGCTTTGGTGGAAATACACAACCCACCAATGGTCCAGGGCCGGCTCCCCAAACCAGTGGATACACCTTTTCACAGGTGCCTCCATACGGAGCAGGGGGATCAGGAGGTGGAGGAGGACCACCATCCGGAGGCTTTGGAAGTACTTATGGTACGAATCCTCCAAGGAAAAAGAGACTCAGTCGCCGAGTATCTCTTTCTCCAGGGTTACAAGCGCTGCATGATTCTAATGCAGCGATTGCTAACTTAGGTGTTGATTGTTACAATCAAGGTCTGGACGATACGGAGATCATGGAATGGAGTAAGGGTTTAACCCTTACTGGATCCACGAATCCGGCTCGTAGAGTAGCTAAGATACCTACCCCCTTTAATGCCAAGAACCCTTGGAAGGAGGAGTATCAAGGCTGCGCGGATGTCTTTAACTGCAATGGATGGGGTAAAGCGGAAGCTCTGCCTTATTTAGTATGCTGGTTAAAGGAAGGCGACGGAAAAGGAGCCGTGGAACAATGGAGAGATTCTCAAATAACAGGACTCTCAGCCCATATGAAGTATGATGAACTCATAGAGATTGCTTCATATTTATATGGGAATATAGTTGGAGAAGACCCTTGGCTGACGTTCACTAAAAGAACACAGAAGCCCAAGGAGTCTGCCAAAGTGTTCGGCTTAGAATGTCAACGACTGTTGCATAAAGCCAGACCTCAATGGAGACTAGATGATGAATGCTTCCTAGATGAGATGTTTAAACAATTCATTGAAGGATTGCGGAATCAAGAACACAGGACAGTAGCCTGTGAAGCTTGGAAGAATGATGCCTCTTTGACAGATTTGTTCCAGTCCCTAGATCATTATGATCGAAAGGCCCGTATCTTTGCCGGGAAGGTACCCCAACGGATGTCAGCAATGATAATCCCGGAGGGAATACCCGAAACCGATTCATCCGAATCAGGGGAACCTGACGAAGATGAAAACGTTGGGGCCATTGGCCAAGGGAACCCCCGGTACAACCGGAACTGGGGAAAGAAACCGGGTTACGTCAAGGAGAAAGTGATCACTTCTAAACCTCCTGTGACTCAACCCGATACCAAACCCACGACGGGTCCTTCTTTATCAGAGGACCTGGTTAACAATTTGGTAAAGAAGATTACTGAAAATCTTAGGAGGCCTAAGCCTGATAGGACTGTTGTGACATGCTTCCGATGTCAGGAAACTGGGCATTATGCTGCCGAGTGTGAGGCAGATAAGCCAGTTTATAGAAACACTCGTTACCGGAGCAATCCGGGTAAGGAGGACTCAGTGAAGAAGGAAAACTGAGAGGGGGTGTCCACAATGGCAACCGGATTACCCCCAGAGTGAGTGATTGCCATGACTGCCAGCCTATCGCAGCTTGCGGTACTGGCAAGAATCCTCTAGCGATTTCGCCCAGCAGTGAAGCTAAGGAGCCTGATCAGTTCCTTACTCATGAGGCTGGGGAGACTGATAGTACACCAGGTGTCAAGAACCGGCAGAAGAACACAGAGGGGAAACCCGATATCAGTCCAGAGGGAGCGGCCAATGAGTTGGCCAGGGTGGGGTGTGCCCAGTTCCCCCCGGGTCATCCTTGTCTCGAATTCTTAAAGGGATGTGGATTTGACCTCGGCGCTAAGACGGAACTTGCTAAGTATGCAAGTAGTCCTACCTACTTGAAAGGTAGGAGGTGGTACGCAGTTGTATCTGTGAGTGGTAGATCCGCTGAGTTTCTTGTCGATACGGGTGCTAGCCACTCCTGTATTGCTAAGAGATTCTACGATCTTTTGCCTACGAATCATGAAACTTTCCCAACGGAAGGAAATGCTCGTACGGCCGACGGTAGCATGATACAAACGTTCGGTAGAACATGTATGAGGTTCAGTCTACAGGAAGATAAGGACTTCATCCTTACCCCTACTGTGGCGAACATCGCGGATGATGGTATACTCGGTCTGGATTTTGCTGCATTATATGGAGCAAGGTTAGATTCCCAGAGGGGAATATTGGAAGTGAGAGACCCGTACCATCTCGAAGTACAATGTGTACTTAGGCAAGTAAGCAGTGTAGCCAGTGTAGCCCAGACTGTTAAGATACCACCAGGCACAGCCTGTGATGTCTTATGTCGAGCGGACAGACAGTTTTCAGGAAAAACTGGAGTTGTAGAGCCAGACATGGCCATGTTGTCAAGTATCGGATTGGAATCCGCTGATGTTCTAGTAGCTAACGCTGCTTGGACGGTGGTTCCTATATCCAATACCGGTAACAAGACTGTCTATGTACAGAAGGATACGATCCTTGGATCGGTTGTCTTATCCGAATTGATAGAAGACTGTAAACATGTTTCGGCACCCGGAGCCCCTTCCTAACCCGAAAGGAGCCCGGAACTAGACACTCTAGTAGCCGAAAGCCATGTAGAAAGTGATGAACAACGTGAAGCTCTAACTGACTTGTTGTACAAGTACCGTAAAGCTTTTGCAGCACCGAGTGAACAATTGGGGCGTACCGATAAAGTACTGCATACGATTGACACTGGTGAGAATGAACCTTTTAAGATTCCTTATAGAAGACTCCCACTAGCAAAAAAAAAGGTAGCTGAGGAGGAGATAGCTAAAATGCTTGAACAGGATGTAATAATTCCATCAACCAGTCCTTGGTCTAGCCCTGTGTGCATGGTGACCAAGAAAGATGGTAGCATCCGTTTCTGCATAGATTACCGGAAATTGAATGGTATGACCAAGAAGAATTCATATCCCTTACCACGGATCGATGAGACTATAGACTCCCTTGGAGGTAAGCAATGGTATTGCTCTCTAGACTTACAATCCGGGTACTGGCAAGTGGGTATGCATCCGAAAGATATGGAGAAGACGGCCTTTTCCAGTCATATTGGATTATTCCAGTATAATGTGATGCCGTTTGGATTGTGCAATGCACCGGCGACATTTGAAGCCATGATGGAAACTTTATTAAGTGACCTTTTATGGAAGAAATGTCTCGTCTATCTAGACGATGTGATTGTCTTTGGAAAGACATACGAAGAATGCTTGGAAAATTTAGGTATGGTCCTGGAAAGGATCATAACTAATGGTTTGAAGCTGAAACCCAAGAAGTGCGATCTTTTCAAAAGATCTATTAATTACTTGGGGCGAATAATCTCGAATGAAGGGATTAAAGCCGATCCGGAGAAACTGGATGCCGTGTCAAATTGGCAAGCACCCACGAATGCGAAAGAAGTTAGGTCCTTCCTCGGATTCTGTTCCTACTACCGGGACTTTATCCCAGGATATTCAAGGGTTGCCTTTCCTATCCAGAGTTTGTCCCACTGGACACCCGGGATCAGAAAGGAACGATTCCCTTGGGGACCCGAGCAAGACGAGGCCTTTATGAAAATAAAGGATTTGTTTGCTATCACACCTGTGTTGAGATACCCCACGGAGAATGATCATTTCATTCTAGATACTGATGCTAGTAATGAAAGCATAGGAGCCGCCCTTTCTCAGGTCCAGGATGGGGTCGAAGTTCCTATAGCCTTCGCTAGTAACACGTTGAGTAAATCTCAAAGAAACTATTGTACCACTAAACGTGAGTTGTTGGCTGTGGTGGTCTATACGAAGAAGTTCAAGCACTTTTTGTGGGGGAGTGATTTCACTCTACGGACTGATCACTCTTCCCTCAGATGGTTATTGAACTTCAAAGATGCAGAGGGGATGATAGGTCGCTGGTTAGCGCACCTATCCGAATTCGGTCTAAATCACAGCCAGATTGAACACCGAGCCGGGGCAAAGCATTTGAATGCAGATGCTTTGTCTAGAATCCCAGTGAGGAAATGTGCAAATGCTGAGTGCACTGATTGTGGAGCACACAATGCTGTGTTGGCAGGGGTTCGAGTTCCATTCGAAACCCATCCGGAACATGTCTTGAATTGGTCCTTGGAGACCATCAGGCAGTTCCAGAATTCTGATGCAGTCACATCACGTTTGATTAAATTCCTTAATCAGGGTATCTGTCCCCCAAGACCCGTAGTGTCATTGGAGAACAGAGAGATGAGACGATTCTTAGCTCAATGGGCCGAGCTAAAAGTCCGGGATGGTATTCTGTTTCGATGGAAGAACCATTCTAATAGGAACAAAACCTTGCAAGTTGTCATACCTAGTGCTATGCGACGAGATATTATGTATTTCTGTCATGGACATAGAACTAGTGGGCACTTTGGAAAGAAAAGGTCTCTAGAACGTCTGACCAGACGATACTATTGGCCCGGCATGAGTACAGATCTCACCCGATGGGTGGAGACCTGTCCCGAGTGCTGTAAGAACAAACCAGGACCCGGGTTAGGCAAGCTGCCATTATCCCAGGAACTGTTTGGTGTAAGGTTTGCTAGAATAGCTGTTGACATTATTAGTGGGATTCCCCCCACTCCTAGTGGCAACACGTGTATGATGGTCGTGTCTGATTATTATACCAAGTACACCCGAGTGTTCCCTTTACCGGATCATAAGGCTGTTACTTGTGCTATGGCCTTTGTAAAAGGGTGGGTGCTGCACCTAGGTGTCCCACTCATGTTACATAGTGACCAAGGCAGAGAATTTGAGTCTAGTCTGTGGCAGGAGATGTGTAATTGTCTGGCGATCTGCAAGACAAGAACTAATCCCTATAGACCACAGAGCGATGGACAAGTAGAGAGATTCAATAGGACTTTGATCCAAGTATTGAAGTCTCTGGTAAATGAGCAGATGGATGATTGGGATGAACAATGTGAATTCGTGGTACATGCCTATAATGGCACTGTGCATTCGAGCACAAACTGTTCTCCTAATCTCCTCGTTTTTGGAGAGGATTTGATTATGCCAGCCGATTTGGTGTTCGGCGTAATAAGAATGAATCCGGAAGCCCCTTGCCAGGTGATGTTTGTAGAATCCCTACGGGATAATTTCAAACAAGCCTATGAGAGGGTTAGAGACGAGTTGCAGAAAACTGCGCGTTGGCAGAAAGTTGGCTATGACACAGGTCTAAAAGCTAGATTTTTTAATCTAGGGGATAGAGTACTGCGTCTACACCAACCTCTAGCTAACCTGAAATTAGCCAGTAATTGGGATGGACCTTTCACTATAACTCAGGTTATTAGTGATTGCACAGTGATTATTAAATCACAGCTTGGTAAATGTTACAAGTCAAATGTAGCGAGACTACGCCCATGGAGGGGGAGGGATACCTCCACCGAAATGTACGGCGATGGTCTATTGGAAGTAATGGAACAGAGTCGTGTTAAGCAACTCGAAGTGGTACCGACCCGAAAGCGAGGACCCGGGCGGCCACGGAAGGTTGCAGACCCGAAGAGGGTGGTGCCCCCTGTCGTAACATCCGGAAAGCAGGGGAAGATACAAAAAGTCTCGGCAGGCGCAGGTAAAAATAAGAGGAAAGGTCCCTCTAAGGCTAAGAAGACCTTGGAAAAGGCTCTTATGGATACCAGGTCAATAAAAGAGGCCTCAAAACCTCTTAGACGCAGTCCAAGGTTGCTACAGACTGCCGTAACCTAGCCTGTTAACACAACGAGTGTGTTGTCCTGTACTGTGTACTGTTATATGTTGTAACCTAGTTCAATGTATATTTGAGCCGGTCAAGAGTCTCTGGAAAAGGTCCTATGACAATGAACCCATGGTTTTGGACGGATAATCCGGTGGATATGCTTATGCTATCCATAAACTCCAGAATACCTAGCGAATTGTCATAGTCGAACCCTGAGTACGGACGGACGACCGATCGGGTATTGTATTGTTTTTATGTAAGGGCGCGTGACCTAATTAAGGGCACGCGGGAAAGTTGTTGACCCATTTTCGAATGGTCACGTGAGGCGCCGGTTTGATCATGCGCAGCGATTCAAGTTCGAGTATCCCGCCATATTGTCTTATTCCTGCGAAGGAAGAAGACGTGGCCGAGGGTGGTCTTGCTCTTGTTGGAGTCTGATAGCCCGTGACAGCCATATTCCGAGGTGTGCCCTCGTTAAAAGGCACCCGCCTTTCACTGGGTAAGCAGTACTCACTGCTTATCCGGTGAATTGGGATATTTTATCCCCGAACAGCCACTTCTGTCGATGGCAGAAGAGGCCGTCCGTCTTGGCGGCGGTGCCGGTGCCAGCACCCCGCCAGAGTATGGAAGTGGTTCTCCCAAGAGTCCCACTTATACATACGACGATCAGCAATACGATGCTGATTGTGATCAAATGGATCAACAAATGAATGTTGATCAGTACTTCTCTGGAGTAGACGATAGCGACGTAGAATCGTTCTACGACGCATCCGACAACTCCAGACAAGTTAGTCCTGAACGCCGAGGCGTTCAACAACAAATTGATGTAGGTGAGCCTTATGTAGCCCCTCCATCCGAAGGTTTGAGTGGAGAACCGGCAGGAGCCCAGTCTCTTGACAGGGCTCTGATGCCACCTCCCCCTCAACTGCCGCCCCGTCTTGGTGGGAGTACCTCATTCGGTGCTTTGGGACCTGCTTCTCCGGTTGACAGGCCAATGCACCTAGAGCTGCCCTTCCCAGACAGTCCCGAATGGCATGATGTAGCCGGTCCATATGACGGACGGATGTTAGCAATTTCCGAGGAAATGCTGATACCCACCTGTTATGGGACGCCCAGAGAGGTTGACGAGCGTGTTGTCAACGCAATCTGGGAATGTGCTCATCCGCAGTGGGCTAATACCTTTCCGGAGTCCTGGTTGATGGATTACCATCAGATGGCCAAAGGATTGGTAGTCCACTTATGGTTTCGTAAAGCCGTCTGGGACGCAGAAATGGCTTTCCGAAGGAATACCTCTTATAGGCCTTCCTATGTGTCTGACAAAACGGGTTACACCGGTGTCAAGGCAGATGAGGTCTCTAGATACATAGACAGAGACCAGATCCTACTGTTAAGCACAGCGGATGAGTATGAAGCAGCAGGTAACGCTGTTGTGGATTACTGTCCAGGGGTCCCTATTACGTCTCAAACCATTGAGGCAGAAGAGGCCCGTATTGGTGTGTCTCCACTAGACAGACTCGGGGTAATACATCCGGAGAACAGGTCCGAAGCCGCAGGGATTACCGCCAGGGACCCTCTGTAGCAGATAGGAAGAGACAGGCGTCTGAATCTCCAAGCCGAGCCAGGTCACCACTGGAGGCGCTGGAGAGACAGACAAATGGGGGAAGGAAGAAGCCACATCTTCCATCTCCTACTGGAACTCCTTCCCATTATGGGCGAGCACCAACTCCACGAGGTGCACAGAACCCGACATTCTTTGGTGTCAGTGGACCGAGTGGCCAGTCCGCCCGGAAACACGCGCCTTTGAATGTCAAAGACCCGAAGCAGTACCCTGCTATAGGCCCACCCGGACCAGAGATGCAAATCTTTGATCAGTACGGGAGGGTCAAGCAGGAACTGCCGACAGTAGGAGGTCAAGCTCCCCGACCTACAATGAGTGCTGTGGTGAGACAACGTCCACCCGCACCATTGTTGACGGCCAAAGACCTTAGAAGGGAATTGTCACGGTTGCCCCTGGTTCAGGGATTACCAACTCAAGGCCCTTCTTCGACCACTGCTAGTGCGGTTACTACTGCGGTTGCTTCTTCGCACACGCAGGTAGCTGTCACTGCGAGTGGGTCTGGAGCACAGCCGAAGCCTCAGGGTCAGGTACCCCCACCTGGTGCTGTGGTTCATCGGCCTAAGCTGATCCAGACAGTGGAGACCTTCTTCAAGAAGGAGGACAAATTGTCTTGCAATATCCAGAGCAAACAATTTGAGACGCTACAGCACCATCTGGAAAACCTCCACCTGGACATGTATCGTCGGACCGTGTCGAGCACTCTCCAGTGTATTGACGCGATCCAGAAGTCAGAGATCAACCGAATCTCGACTCAGATCAAAGCGGATGTTGCCAAAGATAAGCAGGAAGCTGCTAATCTGCGGCAGGAGGCCCTATCCGAGAAGGAAACAGCTTCTCAGATGCTCGACCTAGAACGAGCAACGAACATGAAGAACCAGCAAAAGTTCTTCAAGGTCTTCGGAGTTATCATGGATAACTGGGACGGTACACCTGAGCATGCTTTGAAGCTGTTCGAAGCACGCCAAAAGGTGAAACTTACACCTGCTGTCCCCGCATTGGCACCTACGGATGGAACTGGTATGAACCCCCCTGTTCAGCCACTGGCTCAACAACCGGGTCCAAACCAGCCACCCGAGGAGAACATGGAACAGTAAAAAACTGTTGCATGAAGATCGGACATAATTGTGTGTCCCGGGGTTCTATTACCCATGCATTGTTGGATAAGAAACCATTTTTTTATCCAACCCGTATTGATTCGGGTACCAAACTGTACCCTAATCCGGAAACTGAAAACAGAAGGAGAAAACAAACAAGTCACTCTGGAGGAGGAGTACGAATGCTGTAAACACCATAATTGTACTGTGCCACAATGTAATGACTGTGCCTATTATAAAATCATGGACAATTTACACTAATATGGACTTTTGAACTACAAACCGGATTTACTACTACACCACTACTATTTGTGAGCTAGCACTACAGGCATCAGGGTTTAGCTACGCCCATAGAGTCCATCAACAGTCTACAACTGGATCTACTATAACCTCCAGTTAGCTAGCACTACAGGCATCAGGGTTTAGCTACACCCACCAACAAGTTTTACTATAGCACTTCAGGCATCAGGGTTCAGCTCGCCCATACCAAGCCATCAGCAGCATCCGACTCCTGTTACATCCTCCAATCATGAAAACAAGTAACTTTGTTGATATTATTATATTGTATGTAAAATTGTATTTATAACTATATAATATCTTTTATAAAGATATATTATTATATAAGGGTACCTATAAATATACTGGATCTGCGAATCCTAAAAGTTATTTAAGGTAATCCTAGACCTATAACTGTCTATATAGGTCATTCCTGGTCTCAATATATTAAGAGACTATAATTCTTCTGTAACTTGTAAATATAAAACACTAAGGTATAAACTGAGCTGCGTCTCAAAAGTATAAATATTTTTCTATAAAATAAGAGAAGGTCCAACGGATTTCTCTAAACTTAGTATTGTATTACTCAGGTTAATACCTAATTGTGTTCATATAGTATCAGATTAATTGTCCATATCTGATCATTAATATTTAATTCACTCTGTAAAGTAGACAGAGCTGTTAATTTAAAAAGTCGAAAATTTTTTTTCCGGGTTCAATAACCATAATACGATCATTGTTAACAACCACCGGTCCTTTTCAGGACCCTACTGTTGTCAAAACGTTACTATAAATCTGTGATAATTGTATATTTATCATTTATGGTTGTTATAAGCTAGTGATGGAAATAACATGAACGACACTCGATGCTATTATTGTATAATTTTTCAGAAATAGGATAGTCTTATACTATAGCCTATTTCACATCGAGCAAGTGTAATTAATACCCCTTTTTAGTATTGTAAACAATCACTTACTAGGTTATTAATACACTGCGGTTTAATTACCCCCAAGTTATTGTCTAAGGGGGGCAGTGTAGGGGTATGGTATTTTACACTTTAACGTTCATGCACCCGTGAGACTCAGACCTAGGTCCTTCGGGTGTGGTGGGGGAATCCGGATGGCAGGTGGCAGCACCTGCCTCTGGGTTCGTATCCACTACACCAGGGGGCCTACCACTCGTCCGCCACACGTCACGTGGCCGGTCTGAGTTTCGCGGGCTTTTCCCCTATATAAGGCTGGTCCTAGCCCTAGGTTCCTCAGTAGTGGTTTACCCACTGCTCAACCAGGTTGTTACCCGAAAGGGTAACCGAATGCACTAGCAGCATGTAGTCCTCTGAGGCTGTGATCGTATGTAACGCAAGCTCTGAAATAAAAGCTCGGTTGCCTACCCGGAAACTTTTCTCTCTCTTCGTTATGATTTAATCTAACTTAACGAGACGAACCACTACATATATATATATATATATATATGTGTGTGTGTGTGTGTGTGTGTGTGTGTGTGTGTGTGTGTGGTGTTGTCCCTTGTGTGAACGCCTACGCTCTCAGCCCCAATTGTAAATGGGATATAAAGACCACTGTAGTGGATATAGTACAACCCAATGTTGGGTCATTAGATTTGTATTGACAGCACCTACCACTGTTTTTCAGAAATAGAAGCAATCTACTGTAGAAATGTGCCCACAGTCTGACAGTATAATGAGTGTCATTGCGCTATGGAGTCATGTAACAGTTATGTTTATAAGGTGATATGAGTGGCATTTAATAGTTGTGATATGGAATCAATACTGCTGATTAATGATTATTATGATTTTGTCATAGCATATTATATGATCATATGTTTGTATATATAAACAGGATAATCTGCCTCAAAGTATATGATTTTTTTTCCATTACAGTTGTCTCATTTAACTGCTGAAGTGTTCAGGCAATGTTATTGTCTAATATGCAAGCATATGTGTGGCATGGATCATTTGATTATTTAGTATTCTGTTCCCTAATGAGGTTCCTATATATACTGTTGGTATATAGCCAGTATTGAACGATCATGATGAGTACAGGATGGATGGCTCGAGAGGCATGCGAGTTATACGTCCTGTACGCGTCATGTGAGTTGTAATACTTAATGTGCATGCTGTAATGTATTTCATTAAGTTATAGTTGTTGCTAAGCCACCTGGAATAAAGGATAATGCTCGCTGTCAGCTTTATAAATCAGCATACCCAAATTTGCCATTCATTGTCAACAGATTTCAGACTTCTAAAATGCAACAAATGATTTTTTTGTACGATTTTGAGATGATGAGGCATTTATCATTTCAATTACTAATTATCAATTCCAATATCTAGGGGCATAGGTAAAAGATCTTTTATGATTCGTTTTGTGATCCTTGCATCTTCATTCTTAGGTAGATTTTATACCTGGTACTTACCCGTGTAACACTGAATCTGAAACTTATCTCGTTTTGCACCAATGATTAGCATTATTCATATCTCAAAATGGTGACATTGAATATGCAAGCATATGTATTCCATCTTCCATTCATTGGATATGAAGTGTCCATTATTGTTGTATAGTATTGTCCATATTGGCCATGACATAAATAGGCATATCACTTTCCTTACCATTAAACTCCACTTCATTGGAAATAACATTATAAACCTTCCAAAAACATAACAATCTGACAAACACATGTCATGACAATGTTTCATGGAGGGAATTCGGTGGATATTTGGAAACAAACAGGTTGGACTTTATTGCTTTTTGGAACAAAACTGGGCTCTAAGGTGGGCCATAAGTGCAGGTGCTGTTTTCGAAAAAGAAAATGATTTTGCAACATTCTTTCACTTGTCTTATCCTGTTGTTTTCTCATCCTAAACTTCTCAAGGAGAGATGGGAAATCGGATACTGATTAGATCCCACCTCTTTATAACCTAGCGGTGTAGGTTCATTTTGTGGCAGTGTGTGCATGCAATTAGATGCCTTTCCTTTTTAATATTCAGCCATTTAGATCAGAAGGCCATTTCTCAATGTACTATGACTACACACAGCCACTACGATTTAAAAATGCCAAGGATAAGCCAGGCTATCGTAGGAACTGCCCTACGACTGCTCACTATGATTAGCAGGTATGCAGTAATCACATAAGGTTTATTAGTGCAGTCGTACTGGTGCAGACATTAGGGACTACTAGTGCATGGTACTGTTATGGCCAAATCATTAGGTTCTCACTAGGATTTAAAGGACAGCAGTCGTAGTGTGTTAAGAAATGGCCTCCAGATATTCAACTTCATAATGACTACGATTCCTTTTCTGCTAGATCACTTTATGAATGTGACTGGCCCAAATCAGAAACAGAATGAGAGCTAATAATATTTTACCCAGTGAACTGACGGCTAAGCACATACCAGATACCGCTTTAACAAAATTTAATCCCTGGAAAAAAACATATCCTCGATAGGTCTTTGGTGGCAACTTTCAGTCTAGTCAGGCAGTGCAAGTGTGAGTTTAATCCTTGCTGTGCATGCAAGGACCATGTTAAGGTCATTTCTAGGATTCCCAAAGAGATGTTTTAAATCTAGACTAAGAGGAGTCTTGCTGTATGGGCTAGAATGAATCTTTCAGAATCACTCCATAAAATGCCACTTCCTAATTGTAAACACTACATTGAAGAATTAATTAGAGGTCCTATAACTGTTGGTAATTAACGGAATAGCTGACTAAAGGGCAGTTGATGGAAGAAAGATCTACATTGATTTATGCAGACCGAATGAAGGATGGGTGAGTATCAAGACCATTAGTATGAATGTATTTCCCTCCAATAGGATTCAGGGAGAAACCAGGATAGACAGAGTGAATTGGCTACTTCAATGCTTTCTTATAGTATTCAGAAGCCAGTTCATCAAAGGGCCTTATTCATGGCAGATGTAAACAATCTTCTTTCTGTGGGCTTAATTTTGTTTAATTTCTAAGGATGGAAGGAAAATACCCTTATGAAAGGACACATGCAGATGAATCTTACATCAAATGTGGGCGGCAGTAGATGCAGTCGTTTAACTTAGAAATCTAACATGCTATGTAACAGAATGACTGAGCATACATTGTAATTCATGCAATGATATGCCATCATTTAATCAGGTGTTGATTAATTATAAGTCTAATGGTATTTTGAATACATCAAACTGACTGAGGGCAAAACACTACAGCAATTAAAATCAACTTTGAAACTGGTTGATATGTGTTGATAAAATGACCAACGTGTGTTCAACATTTCTTCAACCATCACCCTTTCAATAACAGATCAACAGTTGACATATCAACTTTGAAACAATGTTCTCAATTTAATGTTGATTCAACATGGATTTTGTCACCATGAAATCAACTATATATATCAATTTCAATCTTGGTTTAACATTAGCTGTTGATACACAAACATTGCAAACGTTGATACAATGTAAGTGTGCCCACGAGGAATGACATTCCATACACAATTCATGCATGATCAAGAGACAGCTGAGACAGCGACAGTCGGGAGAGTAGTATATACATGCAAACTGAGCGCAATGGATTAACTACTAACTAGGTCATGACCTACTGGTAGACCGGAAGTGACCTAATTTCAGCCAATCAGAGGGCTGGGTTTGACAGGAAGTGACGTCATAAGGTCATGACCTAGTTTTTTTTCAGCCAATCAGAGAGCTGGAGACCATTTGACCTAATGACCTGACCTAGTTGCATAAATTAAGAGAATTGCGCAAAATACCTAGGGTTGACCTACTTGCAAACCGGAAGTGACCTACTAACCTACTTGCAAAAACGTATGACCTACGTATGAAGGTGTATTGCGCAATGTTTGTAAGAAATTACACAATAACCATGACTCATCTTCTGATGCAATATTTCTATGGATTTACGCAATACTTATGACTCATTTTTTTGATATGAGATTAAAATGCAACAAAAACACAACTCGGTTCTTTTTGAATTCAATCTTTTTTATTCTTTCTTCGAATCAGAGTACATGCTAGGTATGAATCATTATAATCATATATGCTTGCAAGCAGAGTACATGGATATCATATGGAAAATGAATTCTTGTTGCAGTACCAACTGCACCCAGTCTTTGCTGGAGTAGGACTTTGACTACAATCTTCTAAGGCACGCATTCTCTCCATTAAGTCCTTCAGGGCCCTTCTTCCTATGTCATTCTCCTCCAGGGCTACCACTTTGTCCATTAACTCTCCCATCATGATGAGAATCTTGTCTATTACTTCCGCCGTGCTCTGAAGCCCGTCTATCATGTCCAATTCACGTTTAACTTTCCCTTTCACCAATAGGTTGCTTACGTCTTTTTTTAACTGCTACTTCTTCTGGACTTATTTCGAAATCCATGGCCTCTTCTTTTCTTTTTTCCTCAGGAAGGGGCTTACTATTTTGTCCATTAAGTTGAAGGGTACCTGAGAAAACCTTTTCACAGTGTGGTGTGGGTCCTTGGTGCGACATGTCTGTATAAGGAAGTTAATGCAGTGGGCTCCACACGTTTTAGCGTAAAAGTTTTGTACTTGTTTTCTGCTGACCGACCCGTGGCCAACTGACGACTTCTGCATGAACCTCTGGTGATATATAGTTAATGGAGGTAAACCATAGGGATCAAAGTAGAACACATTCCCTTCATGAGAAATGTAAAATGCCACCCAGTGCTGTCCAGGTTTAGAACTTGGATCTGTGTTACTGACGAAACACGTAGAGGGAATTGGTTTTTTAGGACATTGATCACTGGCAAAAGTTCCAAGGTAGAAACGCCTTGTGTGTGGATGATTTCCCAGTGCAGCTGTTATGTCTGAAGTTCTCATTCTTCTCAGTTCATGTGGTAGTCTGTGACAGAAAGACAGTCAGCTGTCATTTGGATGTTGTTGTCATAGAAGGAACACAAGACGGCAGATATGGCATGAGTAGTCGGGGCGGCAAACCTGAGGGAAATGCCCAGCTTTCCTTGCTTGATGAGATTTATACGACTGTCTTCAGGTGCTCTGTCTGGGGTGAGGTCGAAAACAAAGAAGGAATATCCACCTTTAAAATCTTCCAAACTTATGCCACAGTCTTTCCCCAAAGCCGACAACCCACTGTCTCTGAACATTTGACTGTAGGCTCTGATGCAGTTGCCTGTTTCGAAGTCAGTCTTCAACTCAAACTTCTGATCGTCATATCTCACGCAAATTTCCTTCACGTTGAAATGTCTGCAGTTGAAAGGATTTTCTGTCTTAGTCCCAGCAGCTGACACTACTCAAACCCCCTGGTGGGGGTTTGAGTAGTGTCAGGTTGAGTCCAACTGTAGTCTTGTGAGCTGCCGTCCAAAGTGTGTTTAGTGACTTCACACCTGGCTATGTGATAGTTGAAAGGTCCCCAATGTGGGTTCCTCACACTGCTGACGTGAGTTTTTACCACCTCGTCGTCGACACTTTTTTGGAGAAGTGACATTTCAGCTTTGGTGTACAGGTTGCTTGGTTCGAAGGTGAAGTCAAAAGTTTCAGTGTGTGGAGTGAGGGCATTGTTGGTAGTCTTGGTTATTACTTGGCACTTTAAAATGTCCTTTTGAGTGACAGGTAAGGCGTGTAGATCTAGTTCTCCTACTGCACATACTTGACCCTTGGGATGAATGAGACTCATGACTAGAACAAGGTGTTTCCTCTGCCTTGACCTCTACCTCTGCCTCGTTGCCCCTTACGTCCTCCACACTTGCCGTTGCTCGTCGTTTGGCTGGAGGAGGTCCAGATGTACCTTTTATGTATCCTTGAGCAGAAGAAGCAGCCCTTTTGAGTAACTGCTTACCTGTTGCTTTACTTCTCCTTACTACACTTTTCTTGAAACCTTTTCCTGCTACCATGTCTGACAACACTCCAGCTCCTGTAGAAAGCAAGGCTTTACCTGCAGATTTGGCAGCTGAGCGTCCTATAGTACTCAAGAGGGGAACAGCTCCTCTCAGTAAACCACTGATTAACGATCCCAGTCCATGTCCTCTTTGTCTGCCCCTGCCTCCGTATGCTGGTAAAGCGCCGTTCCCACACTGTGATTTTCTGTAGTATTCAGCATACTGACCCCTAGGGGCCAGGTAGGGAGGGGTTCCATAGTAGTGAAGCATGGTTGTATACCTCTATCCTAGAAGAGGTCTGAAGGCAAGTACTACTGACACTGATCCGCTTTCAAATGGTATTGGTTCCCCGGTCTTGTCTCTTAAGTATATGCCTATCTGTCTGAAGGTGGTTTTAGTGACTGGCAGATATATCAAGTTTTGAAAACTTATGGTTTGCATGTCACCGTTGTAGCGATTTATGTTGATTTGCCTCAGAAGGGGTGCTTTAGAATCACCCACTAGACTATGCTTGACTATGTCAGAGTACACGAAAGCACATCGACTTTTGTACTGAAGGTCTACTACGTAGGGGCTTTGCGTCTTGCCACTCAGGAAAACACTTCCATCGAAACCTAATTGTTTCCCTAAGTTTTCTGGGAGTTGCATGACAACACCAGGAGGCAGGGAAATTACACTTTTCATAGTATATCTGTTGTAGTGAAACACGGTGGCTTTGTTGTTCTTTCTGTAGTTTCTTAGTTTTCTTACCAACATGCTCTGTAGTTTATTTATGGTCCTGTTCAAGTATCCTACCAACTCTGAGTTGCTTTTGTCATACTAGTAATTGTGCATGATCAAGTTGTCATATGAGAAATATCATATGACTAGTGGTATATAGTGTAAATCCAACAAGCTCTTATAAATAGTGTTATTTCCAGTTATCACTGGTTTATTCAGCTTTAGGCAACATGTAAGAAATATCAATCACACAGTTGTTAATATGCAGGTAATTTCCACATACAGTAAATATACAATAGTTCATAGAGTATAATGTTCTGTTCCACTCCACGTGTGAGGTAATAATAATACAATGTCCAGCATAGTTCTAGGTGGGTTCCCACACCTAGCTCCTGACCTGCTGCTTAGAGGAATAATGTAATAAGGAATAATTTTACCCTCTGGTGGATGTCTTGTAGAAGATAGCCTCTGGCCACTAATGATGGAATCCTATGCCTGTCTAGCATAGTTTCACCATAGTGTAGAGGTATAGCAGGTAGCAGGAGATGACTGGAGATGTTACCTCTGGAGCGGTTCTGGAGATTCTGATTTCTAGGAGGTGCAGCCAGGCTATTTGTACCAAATCTTGGCATTGCACCTCAGACTGACTGGAGCCAGTGGCATCTGCCTAACTCTGCAATTGTTTGAGGGGAGTCTTTCATGTGTCACAGGGTGCACAAAGGACCCCCATGGACGTCGCTATGTACCCCATTGTCCTGGTCGGTTCTGTAACTTCAGTTGAATATGCCAAGTTACTAATGCCGGCTTGCCATGCGCGTAACTTGCGCTGGTTTGTCTGTAGCGCATTCGGAGGTTGAATCAGTCTCCAGGGCGTAACTTCCTTAATAATAAGAGTAGAGCCTTGATCTTGGGCTCATTTTGACTGTCTAATTATGGGCTTTCCATAACTAGCTTGCTCAGGAGCGACCCTAGAGTGACCGGAAGGTTATGGCGTCATGACTTATGTAACCTATTGTTCAGTGTTTGGGTGCTGAGACACTCATGACAGTTATTGTTTCCACAACACATGGAAAACTAGTCTTACTGGTCAAAGCTGGTATCAAGCAAGTAAATTCACACACAACAAATGTTTCTGTTGTATATGTGCATGCCCCGGAAATGGGAAATCTGTCTTCATCTGTAAATATTGTGTCTAATAAAAATATAATCTGTTATGTGAATTGAATGAGTTGTGTTTTATTTTAATGTATGAAATGAACAGAGATAACAAAATGAGTCATAAGTATTGCGTAAATCCATAGAAATATTGCATCAGAAGATGAGTCATGACTATTGTGTAATTTCTTACAAGCATTGCGCAATACACCTTCATACGTAGGGCATTCATTTTTGCAAGTAGGTTAGTAGGTCACTTCCGGTTTGCAAGTAGGTCAACCCTAGGTATTGCGCAATTCTCTTAATTTATGCAACTAGGTCAGGTCACTAGGTCAAATGGAATCGGGCTCTCTGATTGGTTGAAAAAACTAGGTCATAACCTTATGACGTCACTTCCTGTCAAATCCAGCCCTCTGATTGGTTGAAACTAGGTCACTTCCGGTCTACCAGTAGGTCATGACCTAGTTAGTAGCTAATCCATTGCGCTCAGTTTGCATGTATATACTACTCGGGAGTTTTGCTAAAACTAAGGCGGGCGGCTCAACGTGGCAATCTAGCTGCCCGACCATCGACAAGCCAAGGTATCAGCACCTCTGGCACTCCTGATCAGACGACAGTAGATTCGAGGGAACTAGGTAAGATCCCGGTAGGGCCGTCCCAGCCCTTTACCACAGCGGCACCGGTTAATCACCGGTCGGGTTCCAAAGATGTCCGAGGTCGAGGGTTCGACTGGATCGAAAGTGAAAGTCGACGCCGGGATAGAAGCCCTGATGCAGCAGCTGGCCAGAGTCTGCGCAACAGAGCTTCCCTCAGATGATCCCTGTCTCTCTTTCCTGAAGAAGAGAGGGATCCATCTGAGTACTGACTAGGGCACTGCGTCTGGAGCCGAAATGCGGACCTATGGTCGATTGGTTCTACCTCTTAAGGTCGCATCGACCCACTATGTGTTTAGCCCAATAGTGGCCGATGTGGCTGACGATGGCATTCTGGGGTTTGACTTTGCGGCGTTATACGGCATGATCCTTAACCCGAGGACGGGTCAATTGGTCATGACCCAGCCGACAGAAGAGCACCATCAGTGTAAACTGAAAAGAGTATCATCGGTTGCCTCAGTAGCACAGACCACGAGGATACCAGCTAGACATCGATGCGATGTCCTGGTGAAATCCGAGGGTCTGGAAAGAGATCGACAGGGCATAGTCGAACCCGATCTGGAAACTCTGAGAAGTTTTGGGTTGGTTGGTGAGGCTGCCCTTGTCAGCAATGTCCGTCGAACAGTGTTTCCCGTCTGTAATCCACTGAATCGAGACATTGTCCTGGAAAAAGGCCAGGTGGTGGGTACCGTACAGTACGCTGACAGGAACGGTGAATTCTCTTCACCGGAGGTAGGATCTTCAATGATGCGTCTCGAGCAAGAAGCTGCAGACGTGGAGACGGCAGAAATCGCGAGCACCCACACGGGGGAGCTCCCTACCTGATATGTATGGTGACACCCACCTGACCCAACCAGAAGAAAGACTGAAGCTGTCCGCCTTAATGCGTAAGCACGTGGATGTCTTTAAGAGTCCTGATGAACCATTAGGGCGCACCAATCGATGTCTGCATAACATCGATACTGGTGATGCACAACCTATCCGAGTCCCCTACAGGAGGATTCCGCTCAGCAAGAAAGCTGTGGCGGATGAACAACTTAAGGAGATGTTGGATACAGGGGTGGTTAGGCCAAGTACTAGTCCCTGGTCCAGTCCTATCCAGATGGTGACGAAGAAGGATGGGACCATGAGATTCTGCGTCGATTATCGATGTCTGAATGGTGTGACTAAGAAAAACGCCTATCCTCTCCCGCGCATCGACGAATCCTTAGATGCCTTGGGAGGAAACAAGTGGTTTAGTTGTCTCGATCTCCAATCTGGATATTGGCAGATCGGGATGAATGCCGACGATGTCGAGAAAACTGCTTTTTCTTACCAGAGGGGGCTCTATGAGTTCGATCGAATGGCATTTGGTTTGTGTAACGCCCCCGCCACATTCGAGCGAATGATGAGGAGATGTTGAGGGGTTTGCTAGGTAAGATTTGCCTGGTTTACCTCGATGATATCATCGTCTTCGGCAAAACAACGGATGAAGCAATGGCGAATCTGGCAGAAGTTTTCAACAGGATTTGAGCATGGGGACTGAAGTTGAAACCTAAAAAGTGTCAGCTTTTTAGGACTTCAGTCGAGTACCTAGGCCGAATCGTGTCTGAACAGGGTATAGAAGCCAACCCGGGGAAAATTAGCGACGTAATGACTTGGGCTAGGCCCACTACAGTGAAGGAAATTTGATCCTTCATTGGTTTTTGTTCCTACTACCGAGAGTTCATCCCGGGGTTTGCGGAACTAGTAAGTCCTTTGCAGGACTTAGTGATCCAAAAACCTAAAGGTAGTAGAGGTCGTTACGAGGCATTCGCATGGACAGAAAGAGCTGAACATGCTTTTGTCGAGTTAAAATGAAGTTTCAAGGAGACTCCTGTGCTTCGATTCCCCACACCCGACGGTCGTTTTATCTTAGACACTGATGCTAGCAACACGGCGATTGGGGCTGTTCTATCCCAGATACAGGATTGAATGGAGGTCCCTATCTCCTTTGCTAGCAACACTCTAAGTAAGACACAACGAAACTACTGCACCACCAAAAGAGAACTGTTGGCAGTTGTCGTGTACACCAGGAAGTTTAGGCACTACCTTTATGGTGGTAATTTCACTATCCGCACCGATCATTCTTCTTTGAAATGGCTCCTGAATTTCAAAGAAGCTGAAGGAATGATGGGTAGGTGGCTGGCCCACCTTTCGGAGTTCGGTCTCGAAAACTCTAAGATCGAACATCGAAGTGGTGCCAAGCATCTGAATGCCGATGGCCTTAGTCCTATCCCTGTGCGGCTATGCCAAAGGTCAGACTGCAGCAGTCACAACGCTGTTTTGGCGGCCGTAGGTAGTCTAGTAGACAGCCGGGTGGGTGTTGCATTTTGGTCCCTCGATGAACTCATTGATGCTCAGAAAGCGGACGCTGACATCAGATGGGTTGCCGAATGGCTAGTTAAGGGGGCTAAACCCACTAGGCCTGAGGTATCAATCGAGAGCGCCGAGGTACGGAAATTAATTGGGCAATGGCCTCTCTTAACTTTCCATGAAGGTTTGTTATGTCGCTGGAAAGTCGAGGCGGGTCGCGCAAGACGCATGATGCAAGTAGTGATACCACGCCAACTGAGGGGCGAGGTACTCTCCTTTTGCCACGGACACTGAACAGCGGCACATTTTGGTCGAAAACGAACGCTCGAATAGGTGAAGTAGAGATATTACTGGCCTGGAATGGGGAAGGACATAGGTCGTTGGGTTTGACATTGTCCTACCTGTTGTTTGGTAAAGCCCGGTGAGGGCATGGGTAAGTCTACTTTGCACCAAGAGTTGTTCGGGGTGAGATTCGGGAGGATAGCTATGGATATCATCTTGGGGTTTGCATCCACGCCAAACAAGAATACTTGCATGTTAGTAATCCAGGATTACTTCACCAAGTATGTACGCGCTATTCCCTTACCAAATCACACAGCAGAGACCTGTGCAGAAGCCTTCTTGGACGAATGGGTCTTGACCTTTGGCGTCCCGTTGCTTCTGCATTCCGACCAAGGTCGAGAATTCGAGACTCGTCTCTTCTCTGAGATGTGTGAATATTTGACGATTGTAAAATAGAGGACCAATCCATACAGGCCACAAAGTGATGGCCAGGTGGAAAGGTTCAACAGAACACTGATTCAGAGTCTGACTATGTTGGTAGACAAACATATGGACCACTGGGATGAACAGGCTAAGTATGTCGTGTCCGCATATAACAGCTCTGAACACAGTTCTACTGGATGCAGTCCAAATATGATGGTATTCAGGGAAGAAATTCTTATGCCAGCGGATGTGATTTTCGGCTCAATCGAGAACCTACTGGAGGTCCCTTGTTCCGTTACTTTCGTGGAACAGCTTCGAGATCGGTTGAGGGAAAGTTACAGCATGGTAAGAGAAAATCTAGGTAAATCTGCGGAACGCCAGAAAGGCGGGTATGACTATGGGCTGAAGCAGAGAAGATACTCAGTTGGGGAACAGGTGGTGAGGTACCACACCCCCCAAGCAGCTATGAAGCTTGCTCCCAACTGGGACGGGCCGTTCGTAGTGGATTCTGTCCTCTCTGAGTCGACACTATTACTTCGATCATCCCGCGGGCGGTTGCAAAAGAGCAATGTTGATAGAGTACGCCGGTGGTTGGGCGTGGAACTATCACAAACTGTCGAGTTGTTGCAGCCACAACTTGATGATGATTCACCTTCTCGTAAGGCCACGAAAAGGGCTAAGTCTGTTTCTGAACAGGTCGAAATAGAGATCAAAAGATCGCGACCGGAAGTTCAGTCTAAAAAACAAACTAAGCAGGGTCTTAACGACAGCACAAGGCTCGAAAGCTGAGCGAGGTGGAGGTGTTGGACGCAAGTAAGATAAGTCGAAAGTGGCTAAACCGCCTTTGAAGGAACGTCGGAAGCCTGACCCCCCCCCTCAAAGGTGCAAATGACTGAACAAACTTCACATCGAAACGTTTCGATTGAAGTCGAAGATCAGTCAATCCAGACCGGACCTATGACTCTCGGAATGGATGAAGGACAAACACCATGGCGTCTGAACCCTGAAACCCGTTCGAACTGAGCCCTCTCACGAAGCCCAGAGGTACCTCGTCGAGGGTGGAGTGGTTCCCGACGTCAGGAAGCTGGAAGCACAGTCTAATCCTCTGAGAGAGCTATCTCCAAGGATTGACAGTCTGAGTTCGGCTATGAAGATGCTGGGTCGAGAGCAGGTGGTGCAGGACAAGCCTGACACCCCTGGTAGGTCTCTCGGCGCCTCCGTCTACCCGCCAGCAACCGCGCCTTCCTCATCGGCATCAAACTTCTGATCCCCGCGAGTGCAGCCGTCTGCCCGGACCAGTCGGCTTCCACCAGTGCAGTAGAACCTGCAGAGGTGGAACAGTCGATGGACGTAGACGGGGACGTTGATGTCGTCGGTCAATCTCCAACGGCTCCCCCTGACCAGGGAGACCAGGACAACCTTGAAGGTCGAGAAAGCGACGACGACAACGGAAGCGACTCTGCAGACTCGGCAGTTCTCCACTCAGATGCTGAGGGAGACTCCGAGATGCACCCAAGACCTCTAACGAGGCTTGGAGTATGACAATGGACCGCGTGGCTCCATTGCCCGAGTCGCCTACGTTTTCCGGCCAGTTAGCCCCCAGTGCCTCACATGATGATGATCGCCCTGACGGAGAGCAGGCGGAAATCGACGCCGCTACAGGGTCCATTTCGGAGGAGCAGTAATATGATACTGCTGTTCCTCCTCTTTAGTTCGGACCGCATGGAACCCACGGGAACTTGTTCCCGGACGACGGTGTACCCTCCACGAGTGGGGGTACCTTTCCTGTCCCCGGACCTCCCTGCGAAGCTGTGTGGATCCGACGCCACCCTGGTCCTAGGACCCGGTGGTGCCACACATCCTCGGCCTCACGGTCGAAGGACCATCATAGTTGTACTGTACACTATTGGTGGGCTTCCTACGCTGGAAGGAGCTTCTTAACGAGACAGTGAGGAAACGACACGACCCCGGTTACCATACCCGGTCGTGCCTCCCTCAGATCTACCAGGAGCAGGTCATGAAGCAGTGTTTCAACACTGGTCTCCAACATTGGATGGAGCAGTGCCCTTATATTAACTGTGATAATAATTTTTTTCTACAGTACAGTAGAAACTTAATATTTCTATATATTCCCCTACTGTATCTGTCGACCATGTCGACGGATTCAGTAGTTTAAATTATTATCTTTTTGTTTAGACTAATCCGGGATCTCTGAATTTTCAGAGACCTCGTTTCAGTCTAGTGGGGGGTGGTGTGGTGGTCCCTCGTCATCCTCGAGGTACCTTCGTGGTCCTCGTGGGCGACGTCGAGAACACCTCTATTACCCGACGCCTGGGGGCGCTGGAGTCCAGCGCCACGTCACCACCTGGTCACGTGGCCCTCGACTCTGGTGTATATAAGGCCGTTGTACGGCCTTCCTCAGGGTCAGTCCAGCCGCGACTGACCATCGTGAGCGATGGTTGGCGGCTGCCCGGCTACCATATTGTAATACTTCTCTGTGCTGTTGCACAGAGAAGGTAAATGTGGAATAACAACTGCAGACACTAGAAGGCCTAGTGTTGAACGTGCCATAGACTTCAAACTCTACCACCTGTAACTGTTATCGAGAACGGCTGATGCCTATGTGTTATTAGACAATAAAGTTTTAACTGGAACCTGAATAATTGTTCTTCGTTGTTTATCGAAGGATTCGATTAAACTTCGAGGGGTAGAACACTACACATTTGTATTGCTGATACATAACATGTTCTGCCTAAGCTGAATAAACCAGTGATAACTGGAATAACACTGATAAGAGCTTGATATTCTTACTCTCTATATACCACTAGTCATATGATATTTCTCATATGATAACTTGATCATGCACAATTACTAGTATGACAAAGTGGTGGAGAACATCCTACTAAGATCCCAAATTACACAAGATCTTATCAGTCAAGCTGGCAGAACAACACACAAAAACTTATCGTAGTCAGGGACCTGCTGAAGAGGTCTCCCTTCCCCCTGGATCTAGGAGACCCACCGGGGGCAACTCAGCCTCCAATACAGCAGACCCACACACAGTAAACCCCACTCCACCCACCCTGTCTACTCAGGGATCAATTAGTTCTCAGGGATCCAACAGTTCTCAGGGATCCCTACAGGACGCCCAACTTACGCTATCTACCTCTGAGGAAGAAGGATCTGCCTCAGGGGGTGGATCCACACCCTCATCTAGATCTTCCACCCCAGTACCTGCCTCTGATAGCCACTCCTCCAGAGACACATCTCCCACACCCTCCACCATGGTCACCGATGAAGGCCCTCAACCTAATCAGATAGCTGAGAAGATAAGGGCCTATGAGAAGGCCATCCAAGATGCAGTTACTGCCCTAGAGACCAACAAGTCCCAGCAGGAGGACAGAGAGAGGATCTATAGTCAACAATAAGCAGAGAGGAATGCGGCGATAGACACCCAGCAGAAGGCCATGAAAGACCAGCAGAAGGCCATGGAAGACCAGCGGATGGCCCTAGATAGGCAGCAACAACAGATAGCAGATCTCATAAAGTTGATATCAACCCAGACTTCACAGCCTCCCACACCCACCACCACACCTATCGTCACACCATCTGCCTCTGGATCCAAGGATGACGTCATGATCTCCATGATGTCCAACATGACCAAGATCCTAGACAGACAACAACACAACGACAGGAAAATCAGGCAACATGAGGTAACCAAACCCAAAACTTTTTCTCACCCATCACCACTCATGTCAACAGCACTATTTATTGATCATAAATTCCCAGAGTATCTGAAGGACAAGTACAAAGTAACAGACAGTGAAACTATGGTAACATATTTACCCAAGTACCTTGAAGGACAAGCATTGGCTTGGCTTGAATCCTTCAAGGAAAGTGCCACACCTGATAAGTTGACATGGACCAATGTAGTACATGAACTAAAGGAGTATTTTGCGACTCAAGACAATATCATCTCCAGGACAATATCATCTCCAGGACTGCACTCCGTGCACAAAAGGTAGATGAACCTATCCAGACTATGCATGCCATCTCAGAAAAGTGTGTAATGCCCAACGCCTAGAGGATGAAACCATACTTAGAACATTTACCCAAGGCATGAGGCCCTGGATCTCTGTAGCTCTTGAAAACAAGAAAATAGACTCTTTTGACCAAGCCCTAGACCTAGCCTTAGAGGTTGAAACCCAAAATAAATCTAGGAAAGTAAGGGATGAGGAGTCTAACCCACAGCCTACTAAGAAAATGTCTGGTGCTGGTGCTGGAATCGCATCCACCATGAAGGCTGGAGGCTGTACGACAGGAGCTGGAGGCTGTATGATAGGACCGGGAGGCTGTACGATAGGAGCTGGAGGCTGTATGATAGAAGCCGGAGCCTGTGCGATAGGAGCTGGAGGCTGTATGATAGGAGCCGGAGCCTGTACGATAGGAGCTGGAGGCTGTACGACAGGAGCTGGAGGCTCAAACGCTTGCTCCGGCTCTTGCTCCAGCTCCGGCTCAGACTCAAGGTCTGCGGCAGAACCAGCAGCGGCAGAAGGGCGTTTCTTCAACAGTGATCGACCTTTCCCAAAGGAATTAGGGGCAGATCTCTTTCCTCCGACCAATATGGAACACATGTCCATCTGCTGCTCAACACTGGCTGTACCATAGTTGTTGATGGAGTTCTAGTTTTTGTGGCCAGTGATTTGGCAGATGATGGTGGGAGGGACACCGGCGTGGAGTAGTTTGGTGATGGCGGTGGATGGAACCGAATGATTCTTAATAGCACTGGTCAATCCGGCGGCCTCCTTTACCTTCGGCATGATCTGGCCGATTGATCCCTCAGACATATTGGAGGTCTTGTATGGATACCTCATATCCCAGTTGGCGTGATATTGCGGTGTCAGAAATAAATGACACTCCTCGTCCTTCTGTTCCGGTGATCTCTTTTTGTTGAGGTACTTCCACATCCGCACCCCACATCGTTCCTCATCTTCAAGAGGCCACAACTTGGGCTGAAAGTGGCGCGGAGCCCCTTTACCCTTGCGAGTTTTGGTGACCCTTTCATTCCACAATGTGTTCTGTCGGAAGCCCCTCATCGATGAGCTTCAGATTATTCCATTTTGTATCCCACTGCTCATCCCGACCTCGCCAACCAAATGCATTGGAAAAAATAAAAAAAATAGTGTGCTGTAGAGTGCGCGGGCACCTGTATCCAAAGGCACCAGTCTGCCAGCATAGTTCTTCATCCTCAGCAGTCAGTGGCACTGCCTTATTCGGTCTGTTCCCGAGGCCCATTTCCTTGAGTTCGGTCCTCCTCGTCTCGAGTACCTTCTTAAAGAGGCTGAAGTGAGGGTCTGTGATAAGGCACACCGGATAGTCGTTTTCTCGGCAATATCTGAAAAATATGAGTGATTGTGCCATTAATATGAGTGATCAGGCCTCCAAGGCAGATATTCATATGACAAATGGATCTAGTGTGATATTCATTGGATGGTACGCCTGAGCGACGACAGCGATGGACAAACAACAGTGAGTACTGGCCGAATATTACAAAAAATAAAGCATTTTGATGTCTGGCCGTGACATTGCTCCCATAGAGATTGCACTGAGGCTCAGATCAGCGGTACATTATTTGCAGTTTAAATTTTTATTTGAACCTTTTATAGGAAATTACACCACTCTCATGGTAGATTTCATCAGTTTACAGTGCTTGGGGGGGTTATTTTTTTGTTTTTGTCAAAATTAAGCCGGAAAATAATTAAATTTGTTGCCTTGACCCACATTTTCACCGATCACCTGATCGCCTACACTTGCCATACATATAACTTAATCTCCGAGCAGATGTTTTATCTTAAGCATTGCCAGCATACAACCATCCGATATTCTGATTCAGTTCTATACTGAGTAGCGCCCATAGACTTATCATTACGTGAACAAAGTCAAAACTAAATAATTTCTCCTGGGCTTAATATTTCTGGGTGGGGATTGCGCCAAATATTAGTTTAACATTTAATATTAGTTTGATGTCTGGCCGTATCAGTCATTTCCATATACTTTCAATGCTAAAATGGGCCTCTGTCGACCACAAGTGAATGAGCTGTCATAAAATAAATCCTGAATACTTTTTAATGGGAGTACGATGGTAAACAAGTAAAATAACTCAAGTTTACTATGTATTAGTCTCAGTGCTGAAAATTAGGCCTAACCCCCCAATACAAAAATTATTCTGTAGGTGCGCCTTATAGCTGTCCCCATAGAGTTATCATTACGTGAACAAAGCTAAAACTAAATAATTTGTCCTGGGCTTAATATTTCGATTTTCTGGGTGGGGATTGCGCCAAATATTAGTTTAACTATTCTAGTTTTTAGCCTCTTAAGGATTTTTAGGGGGGTGAAGCCTAAAATGTCAAACAAAAAATAAAGCATTTTGATGTCTGGCCGTATCAGTCATTTCCATATACTTTCAATGCTAAAATAGGCCCATGTCGACCAAAACTAAAACGGCTATAACATATTAACCACTGCATATTTTTTTAATGGGAATATGAGGGGAACAAAGTAAAATATCACAAGTTTAATGTGTATTAACCTCAGTGCTGAGATGTAGGCCTAACTAGCTTAAAAAAATTTGTATATTAAGTGTTCCATTCAGTGCTTCTACCGGTACAGTCCCCATAGACTTATCATTACGTGAACAAAGTCAAAACTAAATAAATTCTTCTGGGCTTAATATTTAGATTTTCTGGGTCGGGATTGCGCCAAATATTAGTTTAATTATTCTAGTTTTTAGCCTCTTAAGGATTTTTAGGGGGTTGAAGCCTAAAATGTCAAACAAAAAATAAAGCATTTTGATGTCTGGCCGTATCAGTCATTTCCATATACTTTCAATGCTAAAATAGGCCCATGTCGACCAAAACTAAAACGGCTATAACATATTAACCACTGCATATTTTTTAATGGGAATATGATGGGAACAAAGTAAAATATCACAAGTTTAATGTGTATTAACCTCAGTGCTGAGATGTAGGCCTAACTAGCTTAAAAAAATTTGTATATTAAGTGTTCCATTCAGTGCTTCTACAGGTACAGTCCCCATAGACTTATCATTACGTGAACAAAGACAAAACTAAATAATTTCTCTTGGGCTTAATATTTCGAATTTCTGGGTGGGGATTGCGCCAAATATTAGTTTAATGTAGTAGGAGGGGTTTCAGAGCATCAATTCATCATATTTTTACCTCGCCACACCAGTATAATATGAGGTTAAGGTATCTGGTTGATGGAACTTTTGGTCATCGGTTGCAGTCTCCATTGTCACGCATTTTGGCAGCTTCTTCCTCACTCCCAGCACAAACGCAGACATCAATGATGCAAGTTTTTTCGGGGGAATATCCAGAACATCCCTATTTTCTTGCAAATTCCTCATAACCTAAGAAAAAATATTTACAGCCATTATTTTACGAGATATAGCAAGAAAACCGAATTGGATCAAAGTAAATTCTCCCAAAGTCAAATCTCCCAACCTGCATCTCCTCCCCGTCCCGCCCACCTGTCAAAGTGGCAATGGCTAATGTTTACACTTACAGACTCGGTCTTTTTTACTGTGTTTGTATTTCTACGATGTAGTACATAAGCTCTATGTAGTTCTTCCATCTCATCTTGATTTTCTTCTTCTTCTGGGGTAATTATAGGTTCAGGTGGTGTTTGAGGGGCCTGTACAGCAGGTGGGAGTACCTGTTCCTCCAGGGGGTCGTCTGCTTCGAGGTCAGCTACTAACTCAAATATACCCATATCTTGAAGAACTCTTTCATTTTCAGCTTCTTGTTCCTCCATAACTTCTAAACAAATGTTGGCAATCATATCTGGCAGTACATCATAAAAAATATCTACTGCTTGCACCTTTACAGCATTATTTCTTGCTTCTTGGGTAGAATTTCTATACGAAGCCATAATTAGCAGACGACGCAAGTAGTCCCTTGCCAACCGGAAATGGGTTTGTTGATTTCCTGCGCCCCGTGATGAGGCCGGAAGGAGGGGTAATACAGTCAAAATGTCAAATAACTTTTTGGCAAATACGAACCCATATATCGTAAATAATCACAATATGCTTTACCGTGCGTTAGTCTATGGGAGTCCAGAATCTTACTAAACATGTAAAAATAATAAAATATAATGTTTAGTTGCTATGGCAACCAAACTGGACCCGAGGCCAGACCTGGTATCTTATCTGAACTGAAATTTTAAATTAAAGTCATTCAGGAATGTGATAAGAGGCCAATATCAAGAAAGAAGATTGGAATAGTATATGGTACTAAACAACAGTGATATACCTATGAAATAAATAGAAAATTGTCAAATAGTTTTGGGCACCAAAAGGTTAAGATACTCACCAAATAATCTTTTTCAGAGACATGTACTCAAGAAGCATACCGGTCGTATGCTCCTTAAATGCTAGGGAAAAGTCAATTAAAGCAGCGGCCCACTGTTGAAATTGCCAATTAATACACCCATATAGCAAAATTACAAGAGTAACTCAGAGACAAACAAGTCTATTGTACATAAAGTACTCCGTTTTTTCCGGCCCTCAGAAAAATTTGTCTCAAGAAAATCCCAAAAATTGTATTTTGTGTACCAAAATTGTACATTTGTACTCAGGTACATTTGAAATTGTATGTTTTCACACTAGATAGTAAATATGTACTCAGGTACACGTGAAATTGCAAGCTAAAAATTGTATGTTTGCACACTAAATAGTACATTTGTACTCAATTACACGCGAAATTGTATGTTTGCACACTAGATTGTACATTTGTACCCAATTGCACGCTAAATTGTAAGTTTGCACACTAGATTGTATGTTAGTACCAAAATTGTACGCCAAAATTGTATATTATTCACCAAAATTGTATGTTGTACATAAATTTGTATTTTTGTACTACAAAATTGAAAATGTATAGGCAGATACACCAATTTACACAAGGAATAAGGCAACTTCAAAGCCATATTGTAAGTCAAACACACTTAAGTCTGTTTGGCATCCAAAACCAGAAAGTTGCATAATTTATGGTCAAATAACTAGAATTAAGGAAATGTATTTTTACCCAAAAGAAAAAAAAAGAAAAAAAGAGGATGTTATACATACTGACAAAGCTCTACCACAAAAATTGTATTTGAAGCACTCCCTTTTACTTCAAATCCTCTTACATATGGTATGTAATTACAAATAAGGTAAAAATATATTGTACATTCCCTCTGCGAAATGACGGAGTTTCGCCCTCCTTTGGGGGAGGGGGAGTATTCTATCATATACCATTTTATTATTCCAATAATCTTAACATATTACTGTATTAATCAAAGAATATATAAGAAATTGATACATTGTATGTCCATATGAGCGTTCATGCCCCACTGCAACCAGCTATGTCAAATATACATAAGTTATAACACCAAAGGAACTGACCTCATGGTCCACTGCACATAATAATGATTTAAAGGTCAAAACAGATGGACCTAATGGTTCACTGAACACAAACAATAGTGTATATAATGTTCTAAAGTGAATGCAACTGACTGTCATGGGTGGCTGAGCACCGCTGATGCCGTCACGGGTGTCTGAGCACCCTGGACTGAACAATAGGTTACATAAGTAACAACGCCATAACCTTCCGGTCGCTCTAGCGTCGCTCCAGAGCGACCCAGGTCAAATATGGAAGCAGTTATGTAACTGCCATAATAAGACAGTCAAAACAAGCCATTATTAAGGAAGTTATGCAACCGGGACTGTTTTAACCTTTGAATGCGCTACAGATGAACCTGAAACCGGGGAGTGGAAATCTGACATATTTGACTCTACGCATGCGCAATATGAAGGTTGTAGACGCAGAAACGACCGAGTTATGAGGGTCGGAACATGCCAAACCGACCGAGATGATATTAAGGTGTATCTCGAAATAGCAATACCTACACTGGTGCCGTGACCAGGATTCAGTAGATGTTAGGCTGGAAACCGGTCAGTATGTCGAGAACTGTTTAGAGGAAGGGGAGAATGTGGGAGAAGCCCCAGGCTTTGCCATGCTGACCCAATCAGTGGGATCAGACAGTTTCATCGGATCTGAAGACTTGGAAAGCGAGCATGTGCTCTCGTCCGATGAAACATTGGGAGAGGATGAGTTTGTCCTGAAAGGAGTAAAGTTGGATGAAGAAATTTATCCTCCTAGCTCTCGAGGTAGAGGCTTATTGTTTTTCAATACTCGGCCTCCCAAACGAAATGCTTTCTCATCATCTATAGGTAGGACACGTGTGAGAGCTAGAGGCGGCGCTAGAAACCCTGAACTGGGGGGCACTCTAGATGAAATAGACGAGAGTCTCTTCAACCAAGGAGGTTCGAAGAAAACAGCTCCGATGCCTGCGAAACGATCCGTAGCGTTTATGGATGAGGCCATTCAGGAGGTTGAAAAAGCTCGAAAGGAGTTACGAGCTGACCTAGCAAAATGGAATGCTTGTATGGATGATATCAGTCAAAGATATGAAACGAAACAACAGGATCTGAATGCTACTATGCATCAGTTAAAGGCAGTAAAATGTGAGGTGCAAACCACACAATTGAAACTTGGTGAGACCTTTGATCAATTTCAAACGATTAATAGTAATCTGAACCAATTGATACAGGCTTGAGACCATCAAGTCGAGGAAAATGAGGAGGTTCGTTGAGGTATTATGCGTGAGAATAAAGACCTCGAACAGCAAAAGGCCGATTCTGTAAGAGAATTAGCTGATCTCCAAACTAGGAAAAGCATGCTGGATGATTACATCAAGAGAACAAAGATACAGATACCACCTTTCAATGCACCTAATGTGAGTATGGTACCAAATGTTGGGGATCAACATCAACCCATACGACAGGATAGTTCAGATGATGACCTTAGGGTACCCACCAGTACACCTGCTCCATCACGAACAAAGTCGATATTGAAACCCTCTAGTTCGACACAAGCTGGAGCTACACTGGGAAATGGGAACTCGAAAGCGAGCGGCTCTTACAAAGCACCAGCACCTGTAAGTGCAACGAACACCGTTACGAGTGGTACTTCTCAAAGTACACAAAGTCAGGCCCAATCGAGTGTTGCGGGTATTAGCCAAGGTAATACTCAAGCTCCAACAAGCTCAGGACAGACCTCGACACAGCCAATGACCCAACAGGTAGCAAACCCCTTAACTGTCCAATATGCGAATGGAACAGTTAGTGGAGCTCGTTACTCTACGCGGCCAAGTACACCCACAACGGTTCGAATGTCTAGTTTGAGTCCCAGAGTGAGTGATTTGTACAACACCAACCCAGCAATAGCTGGCTTAGGATTGGATACAATCTCTCGACGGTCTGACGGGTTTGATGTTGTCGAGAGAAGTGTAAAACTTGCTCGGTCTATCAAAAAGTCGACTAATGCGGCTCGAAGAGTTGCTTCACAGCCAAAACCATACAAGGGTGACATCCCTTGGCTAGAATGGTTAGCGGGTTTCATGGATGACATGAAAATCAGTGGTTGGAGTGATGAGGAAGCTCTTCCTCAACTCTGTAAATGTCTTCGTGAGGGAATAGAAAAGGAGCTCTCGATAAATGGACTGAAGAATGCCCTAGTGGATCTTTCTCGCAGTTAATAGAGTGCGCCAGCTATGTTTTCGGTACAGTGGGACGTACAGACCCACGAGTAGAATTTCGAAAACTTACTCAAAAGCCAGGAGAGTCTCCCAAGATATATGGGTTGGCCCTACAAAGCCTATTAAGCAAGGTGCATCCTCAAATGCCAATGGATGACAAATTCTTTATGGAGGAATTGTTTGTGCAATTTGCTCCAGGACTGAAGGATCTGTTGGTACAGCAAGTGGTATACGATAGTTGGAAGAATGATAGTTCGCTGAATGACCTCTTCGAAGCTATAGATAACCACAACAAAAAGAAAACCTTGATGGCAGGGAAGGTGCCACAAGCTTGAGCCAGCCCAACGTTTGTCCCGGAATATTTCGAGGAAGAAAATCCCATGGATAAATAGGTATACTATACTGACGATTCTGACATGAATGTCAGTGCAGCTCGTTTTTAGTCAAGGGGATACCAAAACTGGCGACGTAATAATGATAAACCGGCCCAGAAAGCCCCTGTCGAGGGCAAGAAGTCTGCAGAACCTCTTAATCTGGAGCCCGATAAAGATATGGTTGAAAAACTAGTAAAATAGATCACTGAATCTCTAACTAAGAAACGGAAGGAACGTACTAGAAATAGACCAAAAGTAGACAAGAGTAGCAAAACTTGCTACAGGTGTCAAAATAAGGGACATTTTGCAATGGAATGCCCAGCTGAGAAACCAGTATTACGAGGTAAACAGGAAAACTTCGAAAGGCGACCAAGTGACCCCGGAAGTGGTACTTCGCCATACAAGTGATGCTGTGAATCGGGAGAGATCTAAAGTGGTAAAGATGGCTAGTGCTGTAATAGGTGGACAGGAACAACCCACTGAAAGAGAGACTAGCACCCTCGAGAAGGAAAAATCTTCGCCATACAAGTGATGCTGTGAATCGGGAGAGATCTAAAGTGGTAAAGATGGCTAGTGCTGTAATAGGTGGACAGGAACAACCCACTGAAAGAGAGACTAGCACCCTCGAGAAGGAAAAATCATTGACTATAGATGATAGTCGATACGAAAGCTCGAGTGAAGAGGGAGTCAAACTTAAGGAAGTCTTGAGAGCTGCAGGTGCTGAACTCTCCCCGAGTCATCCATGTTTCGAATACCTGAAGAAACAGGGATTGGACCTTGGTATCACTAAAGATTTTAAACGGTTCACAGTAGATCCTTCTCCATTAGGGGGGAGACGCTGGTACTTGGCTGTATCTGTACTAGGACGCATTGCTGAGTTTTTAGTTGATACGGGAGCTATGCACTCCTTTATCAGCTCTAGACTTTACAATGCATTGCCCGGTAAGACTGAAAACTTCTCTTTGAAGGTCCAGGCTTGCTCGGCCGACGGTAGCCAGATGCAAACGTATGGACAAACTTTTGTTCCATTAGAAGTAGGAAAAAGGGAATTCATTTTCTCACCTACGATAGCAGACATAGCTGATGACGGGATAATAGGCTTGGATTTTGCCTCCCTGTATGATGCTATTCTTAACCCCAGTACTGGTGTTCTAACAATAGATCAACCTTACAGGGTTAAAGAGCAATGTGTATTACGACAGATCTCTTCGATAGCAAGAGTGGCACAAACGGCGAAAATACCTGCAGGAACTTTGTGTGATGTACTCGTGAGGAGTAATCCGAAGTTGAGTGGTAGCGAGTCTGTGGTTGAGCCCGATACAGAGTATCTTGCTAGTGTGGGATTAGTTTCTGTCGACACCTTGGTTTCGAATGGATCATGGACGGTCATACCCATCTCGAATCCGGGAACGGAAGTTAAGTACTTACCAAAGGACCGAGAGATAGCCACTGTTACAGCGGCGGAAGCAACTGTAAGTGCTATAGGCCCTAAGAAAGACTTGACTGTAGATGAAGTATGCGTATTGCCGGAGATCCACATTCGAGAGATAAGTTGAATCTTCTGAGTTATGTTCAGGGGAACAGACTGAGGAAATATGGTTATTACTTCGAAAGTATAGCAAAGCTTTTAAATCGGTAGGTGAACCCTTGGGCCGTATTGAAAAAGTATTGCACCGAATTGAAACGGGAGATGCCACACCTTTTAAAATGCCTTATAGGAGATTGCCCTTATCAAGGAAGAAATTGGTGGAGGAGCATATTGAATCGATTTTAAATGATGGTGTAATCATTCCAAGTACTAGCCCATGGTCTAGTCCTGTACAAATGGTTACAAAGAAGGATGGTACTATGAGATTCTGTGTTGATTACAGAAAACTCAATGGTATCACCAAAAAGAATGCTTATCCCCTACCTCGAATAGACGAAACCTTAGATTCCTCGGGTGGAAATGAATGGTTCTGTAGTCTAGACTTGGAGTCAGGCTATTTGCAAATTGCTATGAGAGAGGAGGATAAAGAAAAAACTGCGTTCACTAGTCATATGGGGTTGTATCAATTCGAATTAATGCCTTTCGGATTATGCAATGCACCAGCAACTTTCGAGGCCATGATGGAGTCAGTCCTGAATGATCTCTTATGGAAAAGCTGCTTGGTATATCTTGACGATGTGATAGATTTTGGTAAGACATTTGAAGAATGTTCTACCAATCTCGAATTGGTTTTAGAACGAATCCAACGCAATAGATTAAAACTAAAACCGAAAAAGTGTACATTACATTATTTCAGAAATCAATGGTTTATTTAGGGAGAATAATTAGTACCGATGGTATTAAAGCAGATCCCAATAAGCTGAAGGCAGTTTCTGATTTGGAAAGACCAAAAGACCCGAAAGATGTAGGTCGTTCCTGGGATTCTGTTCCTATTACAGAGACTTTATCCCAGGCTTTTCAAGAATTGCGTATCCTTTACAAACAATCGCTCATTGGACTCCGAATAGGGCTCGAGATCCATTCCCCTGGAAGAATGATCATGACGTAGCTTTTGAGGAATTGAAATGTTTGTTTAAGGAAACACCAGTGCTGAAATATCCAAATGAAACTGGTCATTTCATTTCGGATACGGATGCAAGTAATGAGTCTATTGGAGCAGCATTGTCACAAGTGCAGGATGGTATCTAGGTTCCAATAGCTTTTGCGAGTAATAGCCTTAATAAGGCTCAAAGGAATTACTGTACCACTAAACGAGAGCTGTTGGCTGTAGTGGTTTACACGAAGAAGTTTAAACATTTCCTCTATGGAGGGAATTTTACTCTTCGAACCGATCACTCATCCTTGAAATGGTTGCTTAGTTTCAAGGAAGCGGAAGGAATGATCGGCAGATGGCTAGCACATCTGAGTGAATTCGGGCTGGAGAACAGCCATATCCAGCATAGGCCAGGCAATCAACATATAAATGCTGATAGTCTGAGCAGAAGACCTATTCGGAAATGTGGCAGGCTCGAATGTGGTGACTGCGGTGCTCACGAGGCTGTTATAGCCAGCATGGGACCCCCTGTAGATCCTGTTTTGGTATAGAACCTTCTACAGTGGACTCCTGAATCGATATTGAAGTTTCAGGATGCAGACCCAACTCTAGCACGCCTAAAAAGATGGGTTGAGAAAGGTGATTGTCCAACGAGACCAGAAATCTCATTGGAAAACAGAGAACTGAGGCTATTCCTCTCACAATGGTCGGAATTATTAATTCGGGATCGTTTATTGTGTAGATGGAAAATTAGACCAGAATGGCAAAGGATACAACAAATAGTAATGCCTTCTGCAATGAGACGGGATGTTATGTTCTTCTGCCATGGACATGCACCCAGTGGTCATTTCGGTAAGAAGCGTTCACTCGAGCGTCTCGCGCGGAGATACTACTGGCCTGGAATGTCTAAGGATCTTGAAAGATGGATTAAGACATGCCCACAGTGTTGCCTGAACAAACCAGGTATGGGGATAGGTAAAAGTCCTCTACAACAAGAATTGTTTGGTGTAAGATTCGCACGAATTGCTCTCGATATCATTACTGGTTTTAAAACAACCATAAATGATAACACATGCATGATGGTGGTGTCGGATTATTACACAAAGTACACAAAAGTGTTCCCCCTCCCGAACCATCAGGCCAAGACATGTGCAATAGCACTAGTTAAGGGCTGGATACTTCAATTCGGGGCGCCTTTTATGTTGCACTCAGACCAGGGAAGGGAGTTTGAATCTTCCATCTGGTCAGAAATGTGTCATTACCTTGCCATATGTAATACAAGGACCAATCCATACAGGCCACAGAGTGATTGCATGGTGGAAAGGTTTAATAGGACTTTGATCCAATGCTTAAAACCATTGGTCAACACATATATGGACGATTGGGATGATCAATGTGAATTTGTTGTACATGCATACAACAATACAGTACATGCCTCGACTAATTGCATGCCGAACATGTTGGTTAACGGAGAAGATATCAATATGCCAGCCGACTTGGTTTATGGTGTAATCGGGATCAATCCCGAAACACCATGTAGCATAATGTTTGTTGAATCCCTACGAGACAGGTTTAAGCACGCTTATGAGTCTGTTAGAATTCGACTACAAAAAAGTGCAAAATGGCAGAAAATAGGTTATGATACAAATTTGAAGCCTCGTCGCTTCAAACTTGGGGATAAAGTGGTTCGATTTCATAAACCACTAGCCAATATCAAACTATCCTATAATTGGGATGGCCCATATACTGTCTCCGAGATAGCTAGTGAGTAAACCGTTTTTATACAAACCTCGTATGGGAGGCAGTATAAATCGAATGTGGATTGATTACGACCATGGTTAGGGAGAGATCTCACCACAGAAAATTATGGAGTTGGTTTGGAACTCGTAGAGGAGGTGGGGGAGGCAGTACGGATTACCCCGTCAATTGCAAAGAAGGGTCCAGGGAGACCTAAGAAGCAAAAGACAGGAGGGGGAACCCCGAAACCTAAACAATCCCAACCTAAAGGTAAAAAGAAAAAAGGTCTCGGCGGGTGAAGGTAAATGGAAGAGGAAAATGACTGTTAAGACTAAGCAGACAATAGAAAAGGCTCCTCCCGCTACCAGGTCTACAAAAACTCGGGGGTGAGGCGCAGCCCTAGGATTATGGCTAGGGATGCAGTGACCTAACTCGTGGTTGGAGGACGGAGAATCCACCAGAATAGCTATATGGCATTCTGTATTATTATTCCTCCAGGGCCCCTAATGAATCAAAAAGACGTCGACATGGAATACTGAAGGGACCGGTTAACTAGCGGAACAACTCGCTACCCCGAAAGGAATTGGCGGGGTGAGGCGCCACCCTAGGATTATGGCTAGGGATGCAGTGACCTAACTCGCATATCACAATGAGTGTATTGTCCTGTCTGTTATTGTGTATTTTTGTATTGGCTAATGAAGAACGTAACCCTAACGCAATGACTGGAATGATGACATTTTCAACGATCTCGTGGGTGGAGGATGGAGAATCCAGCAGAATAGCTATATGGCATTCTGTATTATTATTCCTCCAGGGCCCCTAATGAATCGAAAAGACGTTGACATGGAAGACTGAAGGGACCGGTTAACTAGCGGAACAACTCGCTACCCCGAAAGGAATTGGCGGGAAAAGTGTAGTGGGAACTGGGTCAAGTGACCTCATTATCAGAACGGGGTCAAGACGTAAGGTTAAAATAACGCGAATGATTGCGCATGCGCATTGTTTTAAAAGATATCAGGAGACGTTGTGGATCCAGCCACTTTGCGACTTGGCTTGGTGCCAACCAGACCAGAGCTCAGCGTCTCTCTAAAGAAAAGATTAATTAAGGTTAAACCCTTGTGTACCCCCATATACACAAGGTGTGTTGGTTGGCTCTCGAGTCAACCAAACGGGACCATGACCGAGCAGGAGGTCCAACTGACTCTTGCAAGCGGTGTTGGGGGTAGTACCCCCTCCCATAGCGGGCTCGAAGGAGCAGAGAATGGAGCAGATGTGTTGTCTGCTAGTTCAGGCAACACGGTCTCACCGGTATGTCAAGAGGAAGATGATCTCTTGGGGGTAGGCACCCTGATCATTTCCGATGCACAGAATGAACCCAAGATCAACTTCGAGGACGACTCTGAGGAGGAGTTTGAATCGTTCGGTCAATCTTACACCAAGACTCCTAAGTCTCGAGGTGAGTTTTTCAAACGTCCTAGTATCATAACTAGGTCGACAAAGGTCAACGCAGCTGACCAATCAGATTCTTCGAATGCGGAGGCTACAGAACCAGCCCCGTTGAATGTTTGCCAAAGTTTTAATCCGGACGATGAAATGGATACAGAATTGTGTAATACCATTCTGAATAGACTAACTCCTCAGGAGTTTGACAATTGCGAGATGTTTTGGCTGAAAACGTATGGTGGATGTGCTCTCGGCTCATCCCAACATGCGTGGTTTGCCAAGATAGTACAGGAAGCAGCCGAAATGGTCGGGCGCACCCCGAAACCGGTGTTCACAGTAAAGGTTCCATCACTCCCGCATAGTGCTAACGAGGCGGAGAGCGACATGGAAGTTGACCAGGCAGAGAGTGTCAGTGACACTGAAATGAGACGTTGTGGACCGAATGAGAAAGAAACCATTGGCTTCTTCGACACCTAAGGACCCCAAACCTAAGGTCGATAAGAAAGAGGATTCTCTTAAGGAGGAGAAACTAACCCCGAAAAAGAGCGGCAAGAAAACGATGTCGCAGAAAGAAAAAAAGCTGGCAGCTAAAGAAGCAAAGGAGAAGAAGCTCCGAGCCGAGGCATTAGCCTCGGCCGCGGAGCATCAGAAGAGGCTTGAGGAAGCCAGGAAAGCGTTCAACGCAGATGAGTCTGATAAAGAAGGGGAGAAAGAACCACCATCGGAAAATGATAAAATCATCTTCGCCAATGCCTTGTCGAAGTTCAGTAGGTTTAAACCTATGAGCTTCAAGGATTGTCGCATGGATGAAAAGAGACATTGCGCTCCGCATGCTGTCTATCCCGACAACACGGAGGACGACGAGCAATGGCTTCGCAAATCCAACGAGGAAGAGTCAGTTTTCCAATGTTATTGGGACTGGTTCAATAGAGTTATGAAAATGGACAAAGCTTATTACTTGAAAGACCAGAAACTAAAACTGAAGTGGGTCTTTGTCAAGTATGAAGAAACAAAACGATGCTTGTTTACCTCTTGTCATGACGAGCAGGTGAGCGAGGGAGATCCAAAGACATGGCCTTCGAAAAACCAGTTTATGAGACATCTCTACGAGGTGCACTACCATCACCATGGGGTATATAAATGTGTGCCCGACAAGATATTCCAGCAAAGCGCTAAGTGTCCCGACAGACTTATGACCGTGCGTCGCTCAAATATGGTCCGCCATATGAACGCCTGTCACGGGAATAGGTTCGAGGACGCTATTCGTTGGGTCAACAAGATTCATAGTGAGCTGATTGCCGGATTCACGACCAAAGATGCTATAGTAGCGGAAGAGGGTTCCGAGACTGATGTCCCGAAACTAAAGGAATCCGTTGGCAAGTATGTCAATGGTAAATTGAGAGCTCGATATGTAGTTTCCTACATGACAGACTGCACTTGCAGAAAGCCTATTACGAGGAAATGAAAGAGTGGGATAAGGCTGCCCATCCCTCGAAGAGGAAGGCAGATGAAAAGAATGCCTATGGTATTTCGAAAAAGAGGTCTCGGGTTGACAAAGGTGGACCTGTGTACGTAGCAGGTAGTACAACAGTCCTCCAGAAAGTTGAACCAAAGCCAAATCCAGTGACTTTCGATTCCAAGAAAACTGATTGGAGTCAAAGTCCTAGCTCGAAAGTACATGTCAGGAGTCTGTCATCGTCTTCGGCGGAACACTTCCCGACATTGCCACCTAGCGGCCCTGAAAGTCAAACAGTGCTTTCCGGGAAGAGTAAGAAGCCTCTTACACAGGCCTCTACCTCGAAGCAACCCGAGATCCCTCCAGGATCAAAGGTTGTAGAGCTACCACCAGTGAAGTATTTCAATCCTGATAACCTTGTCAGTTTCGAAATACAGGATAGGCTAGTTAAAAACTGGCAGGAGAAATTCTCTAAAGCCCTCGAAGTCTTTGGGGATACAGTTGTCCAGAATACTCTAGCTTGTGTTGGTGACATTCATGACGCTGAAAAGGGTCATCTCTACCAACAGGAGGAGGAATGTCTTCGCGAGATGGTCGAACAGGCCGACAAACGCGAAAAAGAGGCCCGGAAAAAGGAGGAATACTGGGAGGTTAGAGTTGCAAAGGAAAGATCCATCTCGGACCAACTTAGATTTAAGTTTGAGATGTGCTTCAAAGGACACACTTTTGATGAGTGGAATGGCCAACCTTCTCAATTACGGGAATGGTTAAAAGACTTAACTTAGACTTAGAGGACTGGGATTAATTTTTTTGGTTCGAAGGACTCAATAGAGGATGATTGTTATGTGTTAGTACATACCACGTCCACCAAAGCTTTATCAAAGCGTTGTATATATAATAGACGCTAATTTGGAGACCACTGGATACCGACCCCCTACCTCGAGGGCTACATTAACCTGAGCTGTCAAGATGATAACCTGGAATATTCTTCATTACGAATCTGGACTTACCTTATTGGTGCTACCATATACGTTGGACTTAATTGATGGACTTACCTATTTGTTCATCTCGAGGAGGATTTAATCTTCTGGCTCGCGGCACCACCGTCCAGCACTATGGACCCCTCTATTTGAATAATATGTGTTTACGTCTTATAAAGTCGAATTGTAATGTTTTATGTGATTCTCACGTTATGAACAAGATCACTTATATACAACCTGGTGCGTGGATATAGGTTGTGGACTATATATATATTATGTTACTTCTAAGCTGAGCTTCGATATATTTAATACTCAGGAGACCCATTGGAAACCTCTTCAGTGTCAACCCTGGAGGTAGGATATGGACTACCTCTATCTTTCCAACAGAGGCTGAATGAAGTAGGTCTCTCGAGGTCAGGCAGGTTGTACTCTGTGTTATAACTATGTTGTTATTAACTTTAACCATACCAATATGTACCAAATTCATGTTGAACCTTGTATTCGACTGTCTGTTAATAATATGAGAACTTCATTGCCAAGCTCATGATGCTTTTGTTCAAGGTTACATGATCTGTTTATTAGTTCTTTTCAGAGCTGATATGTTGGGTTTCTTATGAGTAGACACGATGATTATGTGTATGTATTAATAATATCTCGTTATGGTCTCGATTCCCTAGGTGAATTGTATAGATAAACTATGGTAAAATCATTACTGTATCTATCACCATTTTTCCACTAGTGTTATCTGGAGGGGGGTAGTATAGGGAATCGCAGTTGCTATGCATCGAGGCTTGAATGTAGTCGATACTATTATTATGTACCGTCTCGTAGTAGGATAGGCGCTCTTTGGGAGCGTCTCCTATGCTACTCGTAAGAGGGCACCACACATAGTCTCGGGCGGTGTAGTATGGGAGGCGGACCAGAGGGCGCTCAGCACGGAACTAATCAACCATGACGAGGAGTATACATTCTGCCGTCCTCCTATGATCAGGGACTCGCAGAGCTACTGGGCTGGTGGACTGATCTAGTCTCTAGAACAGCCTAATGAATGTTATAACAAGAGCTTTACCTCCTTCGGGGTATAGACTATAGGCATACAAAAGGTTGAAATGTGTTTGCAGTCCTTCTGTAACAAGTACTGTAATAAAGTGATTCTGAAACCTACTCAAACCAACTAGTTATTGCTTCGATAGTATAGTTGTCTCGATATTAAGGTGTATCTCGAAATAGCAATACCTACACTAGTATGACATATACGTGTAGGTGTGTCTGACATCTTTGGAGACTTTGACATGTAGATAGATACCTGCTGATGTCCCCCCTGTAAATGAGAAAGCAAACAAAAGATATTCCTTTATTTTTTCAATGCATACATGTCTGCAAATCCTAACCCTAACAAATCACATAGACATCTAAACACAAAAATGTATAAACATCTAAGCACAAAATTTCATAGGTATCTAAACACAAATTTTAAACCTAAACACCTACATTTCTAAATACCTGAGCTAAGCACATTGTTTGGCTAAATATGTTTAGGAAATTAATGTGATTACAAAAATGTTGCAAGAATATGTTTAGAATTGTGTTTAGGATCTAAACACCATTTTTGCAGTGTAGTTTTACAATTTCACAATGTCTTGCAACAAGATACTTAAACAATTCAGTATTGACTGATTGAAGTTTTAGTGACATAAACTTCTCATATCGTGCAGAGCTTTACAAACAATGTCAGTTTGGTACCCACTAACTTGTACAATGTATCTAGGAACAGATAAAGTTAATACTCTCTGATGCTATCCATACAATATATGCAGGTGCATCTACTTCTTTATCTTTTAATTGCATCTTAATACTATTCCGCCTTTTGAGACTGAAACATACAGTGTTATTTGGAATCCATCAATGTCTCTTGTTACTTCAGAGAAGATCACCCACCAAACAGTAATTTGAGTGGAACCTGAAATCTACTCAAGTACTAACTCATGTTTATCCTCAGGCTTTTTTCACTCTGGTGCCTCTCTGGAAAATGTAGACTCACCTTTCTTGGAGGTATCTAAGTATATGTTATCTGTGGTTCAAAGTGCATTTTGTCACAGGATTGGCCCAAGTCAAATTCTTAGAAAAATTAGAGGATTTAAGTTCCACTCATGTCAGCAAATGTCTTATCGCATGTGTACCCCACTCCGGATAGTCTCAATGTCTAAAGTTATTTTAACATCCAGAACTAAAGATATAAAATGTTTCCAATTTCACTTTGGATTTGTCTCTCTGATACTCCTGTTCCCAGTCTAAACACCTAGCTTAACTTGTTCCTGCATCCTGTGTTCATATCTGCACTAGTACGACTGCTCTACCAAGCCTTATCTCTCAGCCTAGACCTGGCTGATCTCTTAGTAGATTCTGTGGTAATAAAACATGTTAGGATCCTACCTCTGACTGTCATTTTGCTTTCAATACAGCAACATTGTAACCATTTCTTTTTAAATTGATATCCCTCTCTGCTTAGCAGATCTTGCCATGGTGCAGTACTCAGCAGGCAATTTGGCAATTTCCTTGCTGGCAGATATGCTTAGCCCCTTTGTTTTAGCAAGAAGGAATTGCATATTAACAAACACAATCACATCAGACCAGCTTTTGAGTGAAGCATATCTTCTTTGATTTGTATTTGAAGATCTTAAGTGCATTGAGTGCTAAATCTAATCTTCTACCCATCTATTCCTTGTATGATATTGGAGATGGTAATTCTGCCTTGTCATCCTTAAGATGGGATAGGAGGATTAGTTAAGATTACAGATTGCCATCCATTGCCTTGAACAGGAGAAACGTAATTGCAGCAAGTACCTTAATCACCCTTTCCAGTTCTTATAAAGAGTCCCCTTTGTCTCAATAGGAAATGGTTATATTATAACAACAAAGGGGTTTTGCTGAAATTCTGTGCATGTGCAGTGAAAATCATTCCGTTCCCCCCTAGGGGAGCATGAAATTCTTCTGCCCTCCCCTTTTTATTCTTTAGTAGTGCACAGGCTTTTTTCACTGAATATGGGTAACAAATCCCCCCTCCTCAGAGCGGGGTCTGAATAATTTGTGTACTCCCTGCACCCACCATACCCCCTGTTGTTAGAAATGACCACTCCCTCAGGCACGAACTACCATAAGGGTCAGTGTCAAATATAAATGGCCCAAGGTGCTATTTGATGAATGTAAGATGAAAAGGCTCCTTTAGGAGGGATGTGGCAGGTATAAGCCTGCCCTACATGTAACAGCAGCACAAATTCCAATATTTAAAAGCAAAATTATGGGTGAGACCAATCCTGATTGGTCTATGTATTGATACGGTCAGTACCACTACTACTCACCCACCTGCTACTCCTACACACACACACACACACACACACTGCTACTGCTCCCTGATCATACCTGTGGGCAGTGACCCACTACTGCAGCCTGCTAGCCTAAGGGCACACACATGGGACTCTTCCACTGCTTCAATTTTTTGTTTTTTTTATGCATCATGGTGGTTTGTTTGGTATGCCAACAGTCATACCATGGCAACAAAAAGCACTGTCCCAACTGTGGGGTGCTAAACCACAAACTCATGGAGGAGACCAGGAGTATTGCAGTTTTTCATGAGGAAGAAGGGGGAGACCAAGGAGCTTCCAATATGGCCACCTCCCTGGGAGAGAGAAGGCAGAGCAATACACAGCCCCCAAAGTCACCAGAAGCTATTCTCCAGGAGAAGATTGCTATAGCAGAGGAAAAGGCAGGACTACTCAGGAAAAAAGGTGACCTCTTAGCGTTAGAAGAAAGGCTAGCCTTAATTGACTTAGAGAATGCAGAACTGGAGGAGGATTACAAAAAAATCTCTCAAAGACATACAGCAGAAGCAGCAGAGTGCTGCACACAAGAGGAGGGGTGCATTCGTAAATTTTCATGATTTGACTGCACCTAATAGCAGCTATTACCAGGGAGACGCGTTTACGAATGCATCCAGGAGCAGCAGCAGATACGCCGACGACCGAGCGGAGTACACAGCATTTCCTAACGCAGCCAGCAGCGCCAAAGCCGAAGACGCCCGGACCTTGCCGAGCGCCTCCGAAGGCATATCCAACCCGAACACGGCCGGACACGTACGGAGATACCCGAATGCCGCCGAAAACGGGCTCGGAGAGAGTCGGGGACGATCGGCAGATGTACGGAGAATACCGAAGGCCACTTCGGGTTTCTTCGGGTACGTAAACTCTGACAGCGGATTGAAAAAGAACGGTCACGGCTTGGACTACGATAGGCACCAGGGAGCAAACGCAAGCGGCATATTAACCAACGAGGATATACCGAGCGCTGCCGACAGCCTGGGTCGGAAACCTTCGGATTACTTCGCCTCGGGCAAGCTCGGCAATGTTCGTGAATGCTCGGGAGTGCAAGATGGCGTTCCTTCCGCTTTCGCCGAGGGAGACAATTTACAGCAGGAGTTTATGCTTTTTTTGGCTGGAAAACAGCAAAAATTGCTCAATCAGGCTAAGCAGAACCCAGTAGGCAGTGCTACAGTCCCAACCACAGCAGCACAGGAGGTACCACAGCTGTATTACTTGGATGGGACACCCTACACTGGGTCTTTGCCTGACACACAACATCAACAACACAGGATCACACCACCCAAGCTTCCCCCCTCTGCTACCATCCAGGCTGGATTATCAACTGCAGGCCTGACAGCTGAGAACATGGGCGTGGAGGGGGACCTTGCCGGCTACCTGGATGCAAAGGACCAAGGTGACTTGTTATCCACTTTATTTAAGATAGGTGAAGCTTCTAAGAAAAAGAGGTCACAACACTGGTTAAGGCCAGATTACCACATTCCCACTGACAAAGTCTACTCTGATATGACATACAGAGAGCTAATATACGGTATGACATGTGTTCAGGAGAAGTTAGCTATTGCTAATTTACCACAGTGGTCTACAAAAAGTTACGGTGACCATATGAGATTCGTAGCTAGGAAGGGACTAAATGCCACATATACCTCGAGTGCACTAGCTAAATATGAGCATGATCTCACTACTAGAGTGATTTCAGGGGAGTTACCCGGATTTCAGACAGCTGAGCACGCATCAGTGTCGGATAATTTGGGCTCCGATAATCTACAGGTGGTACAGGATTTGAAGGCTGAATTAGCCAGATTAAAAGCAGGTAACAAACAAGGCACTAAAGGTAAAGGCCCTACTCAAAACAGAATCCATTGCCCCACGGATGTTTGTGCATTGTTCAATTTCACTAGATGTTGGTATAACCCATGTAACAGGCAACACGTATGCGCTGTATGTAAGGGCCCCCACCCAGCAAAAGGGGGGTGCAAAAATCAACCAGCAACCACAAGCAGTGGAGCAAACAATAATGCGGGAGGGGGGTCAACCTTTTTCGCACCACCGATCCACTCCCGCGTATCTTGATGTACAATTAATATTGACGATGCCCATGATATTCCGGATTCCTACGGTTCCGCGGTTAATGTAACAACCAATAACTTACCAGACATTTATTGTGATAGAGACTCGCTCGTGTGTACTTCAGACATATCAGAATTATTGTAAATTTATGGAAACTATGCTCCATTGTGGGATATTAACTCCACCCATATCCTAAAAGGAGTCAGATCTCAAATGAAACCCGCAGGCTGGTTATCAATGCTTAGTGGAGGTCCTAATTCAGTTTATGGTACAAATGGTTGGGATTATGACGCCGCTTTCCTAATGGACGGCATAATGCACGGGTTTAAAGTAGTGGACCCAAACACACATATCAGTGAGTATAGCACTAAGAACTATGTACCCCAAGAAGCAAGGAACTTCATTGATAACTTGTTAAAGACAGAAGTAGACCAAGGCAAATTGTCTATAGTCACAGCAGCACCTACTTGCATCCACGCCTTAGGTGCAGTTGAGAAAAGAGATGGCGGTTATAGACCGGTAACGGATGCCAGTAGACCAGAAGGTCTATCTATTAATTCACATATGAACGAGACATTCCATCACTTTAGTTACACTAGCTCCGACCCGGTATGTTCATGGCAGTCACAGACATATCTGCAGCGTACCGGTCTATTATGATTAGGCCAAGTGATAGGCAATTCCAAGGCCTACAGTGGACATTCGACTCACAGAAAGTGTATTTAGTGGACAACTTTGTGTCATTCGGCACTAGAATGGCTGCGTTCCTCTTTAATAGGATTACTGACAGCATAGCTCGTTATATGAGAGCTAACGGTTATTATTGCTTTAATTATCTAGATGACTTACTTACCATGGGTAACTCATATGCTGAGTGCCAAAAAGCACAGTTGTTTCTACATAGCACACTCCACTCGTTGGGCTTTTTCTTATCCTATAAGAAGGTTTTTTCACCTGCACAAGTTCAAATTTACCTAGGGATAGAAATTGACTCACTACAAATGTGCCTCAGACTACCGGAGAGTAAGATCAATAAATTGCACAGTGAGCTACGTTTCTTTGTAGGTCGCCGAAGGGCAACCAAGAAACAGCTGCGCCGTTTATGCGGGATCTTAGCACACTGCTCTACTTTAGTCAGGGGGGGTAGGACATTCTCGCACAGAGTCATAGGCATGTTATCTGCGTTCACGAGCACTAAAAGGTACATAACCCTCTCTACCGGGTTCTTCAAGGACCTAGACTGGTGGCTAAGATTCGCAAAGTGGTTTAATGGCGAAGCAAAAATTGTCAGCACTCTACCGTCCACAAAAAGTGACTTATACATGGACGCATCAGACAGGGGCTATGGTGTCAGGTACGGCAAGGACTGGATATGTGCAGGTTGGGGATGCAGGATCAGTATGAACATAGACAGCCATGGACACTGCCTCCCACCACCTAGTCAATTCGTGCCTGAAAACATAAACATCAGGGAGCTATACCCCATCTTAATGGCAATTAATAGGTGGGGACCTTTATGGCGCAATAGGAAAATTGTCTGTTACACGGATAACACCCATGTAGTAAGCGCACTGAATAAGGGCAAAAGTACAAATACAAGAGCGATGGACTTCCTGAGAGAACTGTTTTGGCTTACAGCTCTTTATAACTGCCATATTGTAGCATTACATATCCCAGGACGACTTAATGTCCTTGCAGATGCTTTGTCAAGAGTGTTATATTACCCGCATAACCTTCCTATGTATCTATGTTGTAGCGGCGGCTAAGCTATGCGAAGATTTGGACATGGAAGCGGCAATAGCAAGAGCGCATGCTTGGAGCGTTTCCACCTGGAAAACTAAATGCAGCAAATGGAAAAGATTTATTGTGTTCTGTACCATCTCTGCCTCTATAGTCGTACCCACTTCGGTTCAGACCATGTGTCGATATTCAGTGTACCTGTCTTCGGACTTGAAGTATAGCACTATAGACAATTATGTGAGTGCAGTGATAAGTTTAAACGCACATTATGGCTACGACGTAGCTTGGATCAGGACAAATTTTATGTTTAAGTGTACTATGTCAGGTCTGCGCAGGATCTTCGGTGACCCTATACCCACTAGAGTCACACTGTCAGTTTCGCAACTCTTGGACATGTTTACAAAGGTGAATCTAGCAGTACCTGACCATTTAGCTATGTGGGCATGCATCGTTACTAGCTTCAGGACCCTTCTCAGGAAGAGCAACCTAGTAGTAGACAACGCAGCAAAAGTATCACCACACTTTCTAAGAAGAAAGTCTGTATCATTCACTAGCTGGGGAATGATTGTCACGGTTTCAAGCTCAAAAACAATCCAATTTGGACAGAGAGTCCACCACATCCCGGTCGTAGAAGTCCCTAACTCACCACTTTGTGCAGTATCTTTACTCAAGAGACACTTTGACAGTACCCCAACGACAGACCCTGAAGCACCCGCCTTCCTAGTGCGCAAAGGGAATTCGCTGGTCCCATTACAATACTCAGCACTACTTAAGTTCCTGAAACACCTATTAAGTACTATTGGGATGGATACAAACAGAGCCGGAATACATTCTCTGAGACGTTCAGGCGCTGCCTTTATGCACCTGTGGAGGACATCAGATACACCGGTGACTGGACAAGCTTGTCTGCTCTTTTGTACTTAGCCAAACCACTTGGTACCAGGATAGATATAGACAATAGTCGCCACGGCACTGAAAGCTACTTTTTAGACATACTAATGTGTAAAGTATCAGGACTATATCATTGTTCTGGTGTTGCCGGGTCATTTGGACTCAGTTTAGCCCAGACCGCAGCTACTCGTCCTTCATTACTGTTCCAGAATCAATGGGTGAGACCAATCCTGATTGGTCTATGTATTGATATGGTCAGTACCACTACTACTCACCCACCTGCTACTCCTACACACACACACACACACACACTGCTACTGCTCCCTGATCATACCTGTGGGCAGTGACCCACTACTGCAGCCTGCTAGCCTAAGGGCACACACATGGGACTCTTCCACTGCTTCAATTTTTTTTTATGTAATTTCTCTGTATTATTATGTTATTACTTGTTACTAAATAGGGCCGGGTCATTTGGACTCAGTTTAGCCCAGACCGCAGCTACTCGTCCTTCATTACTGTTCCAGAATCAATACAGTATCTCAAGAATGCCTATATACATAGCATATAAGATGTCCCTTATACATGAGGAGTTACAGTAATAATCAAAACTCCAATGATGCCTTATATATATAAATTTCATTTTCTCACAATATTGACAACTGTCTGTCTCATATTCCAGATCAGTTTTTTTTATATGACCTGGTGTCCATCCCCTCCCTTGTTTTCTTTCTTATAGATTCTTAATAATTAATATCCCCATGGACAGAATTTTTGATCTTTTTTAAATACAAAGTACTGGTATTTAGTTTTAAGTTTATTCTATGTGACAAGGTCTGCGGAAATGGGGGCTAGTGCAGGGGGCTCTAAGAGGCCTTCTTTGAATACTAGCCATACATAATTTTTATAATGCTGATGAATATTGTTATGGGTTATAGGTTCTGCCATGAATAAATCCTAAGAGCAGCCTGCTTTTGTTAAAGAATGTAATTTGTTGGGTTTTTTGCTATTAGAATCAAAACTCAAGGATGCTATCTTTGTTTGCTCATAAAGGTTAAATCCCAATACTTAATAGGCTACCAATCCCTCTTCCTTTTTATAAAAGTTATATAACTATGCTGGATACCTAAATGGCCTTTTATTAGAGTTTGTCTCATTTTTGTCTACCCGGCTTCCTCCTTCTGCTTTCTTTGTGTAACATTATCGCGATGCTACAGTCCTTGTTTACATTTCCAATGCTCCTGCTGTGCCAGCAGTGACCAGCCATGTACATAAATTGGATGGGCACCCTTGGAATGCATTGTCTGCTTTTGAACCAGCTTTAAGTGTCTGTCAGTGAAAGAATTGTTGTTTATTTGTGTCTACTTATGATTATGTAAAATACAACAGAAGACAATGCAAAACTGTGTTTTCTGCTAGGTCCCCCTGGGTGGGGTTGGCTGGATTTCAAACATGACATTGTTTCTCTTTTGCCAGATCATTTAACTATATAAATCAGAGTTAATCATATCTTCCACTGAGGTAGACGTAGAGCAGGCATACGTCAGAAATGGAACTTCCTGAACACAACCATGGAGGAATAATAATAGTTTTCATAGGATATGGTCATATGCCTCCTTTTTCCACTTTTCTTTTGGATGTCACTGACTTCCAAAAGAACTTCACACCTAATCTAAGCACACCCATTCTAAGGGACATACCTATCTTGTGAAGGGAAGCACAAAAAAGGTCTTTCTTTCATGTGGTTAACAACAATGTCCAGCATATTAGTGCTGTCTGTCTGTCTCTGTCTGTCTGTCTGTCTCTGTCTTTCTCTCCCAAGCATCAAAGGTGGCAATGAACCTCTGCCTAGATAACTGGTTTTATCAGCTTATTGGCTTTGGCACATGACATCTGAAACTCCACTAGGTAACACAAGCGTCAGCAAAGCACTGTGTTGCTTTAATCTTTTATTTACATTTGGCTTGGAGCAGCCAAGCAGATTATGGGAGAGCTAATATGTGAAGTCCATTATGGGTTACGTAGATAAAGTTCTTTAACAGAAGGTACAGATGGTTATAGCAAGCCACCGCTGGTGGACTGCTACAAACTGTATTAATTAAATATAACATAGCCATCATGCCACAAGATTCCCATATTAGGGGATATAGCATACACCAAAGGTGAGTCCTATATTCCCAATATTGTGACTGCGTGACATGATATCTATGTCATACTTCCTTTATACCACTATTTTCTCCATAGTAACATTAAATTAATACCTTATAACACCAGAATAGATGCATGGGAAGATAATTTCCAAGTGAAAGCAGAACTTCCCTAGTCCCCTTAACCATGGCCATTTTTGTCCATGGCAGATACCTGACTTTCCACCCATATTTTGCATAGAATCCAACCTTGGCATGTAACTTCCTTCAGTCTGAAGCATGTGTAATGGTTCGTATTGACTTATATGCTGGGTGGCTCTTTGGCTCGCTTACCACTAGAAACACCAACACAACACGAGTAGTTCGGGTTGGGCAAAGCCCCAGAAACCCCTACCTCTCGGGTAGGACTTTATTCCACTCTGGTCTACAGGTTAAGCTGCGCGTCTGGACTGGACTAGGTCCAGTCACCTTCTGCCGCTCGTCCGGCTCCTTAGTAGGAGCTGGACGCGAGGCATGGTGCCGCCCCCTCTTGTACCAACGGGGTATCACAAAGGGACACCTAGCTGGCATAGAAGGAACAGGCACCACACGAACACGTCTCTCGGATGAATGGCACTAATATATATACGACGATACCGGCCCCTACACCACCCCCACTAGACTATACCTAGGGTTGGGTGTAATTAACAAATACCTATTGTTAGCTTTATACAGTAATATCATACACAAATAGGTAAGTCTATATATACAGTTCGTATAGGATATAGAACACTTAGGGGCATTATAAATAATATGTACATAATGAGGCATCGTCGCATATAACCCGAAGTAATGATAATTAATAATAACAAATAGGAAGTGGCGCCTTATGCACCATCGACCTATGGTGATATATAGTAACAGTGTTACAATGATGTTATTATTATAAACGAGACGCATTTAAAAGTTGTAGACGAGTAATCAGATGATATGAATAAAATTTTACAGTATTAACTAACCGACCCGAGGTGGGGTAGATAACCCGAGAAAAATTTTGTTTGTTTTAATTACAAGAATATAGATATGGTATAAAAATATATTTATACAAAAATAATAATACTGATAAATATAGGTGTCCTACCAGGGTAGCAGGATCACCCTTACAATATACCTGACTTCCGGCGAATCTGGAACGGCTGGTTTCTGCAGCTCCATCCGGCGACATATGTGTGGTGGCAAGCCACGTTGCTGTTATGATGTGCCCTGATGAAGATGGGAAGATGGAGCCCCGGGTAGGTGTGGTAATCCTTTTTGGCGTGTCGGGTTAGCGTCCATCTTCACTGCAGGTTCCGTTCCAGATTAAGGGTCCAGCGTAAGGAACAGTGCCTCTGGCATATTAAATGCTTTTACCCTCGGGTACAAAGAAGACACCGTCAGATCTTCCGGATCCGTGTCCATCTTCTCAGCCGACTCCACTGAGGCAGATGGAGCCGAGCTGCTACAGCTGCTCACAGAGAGCGCCGCGGAAGCCTCGCTGGGCGTATCGCTCCCCAAGCTCAAGGCCCTCATCACCGCGGATGGACTGTCCATTGCCTCGGATGCAGGTGAAGCAACCGTGGCAGTTGGAGCAGTCTGGGTGACAGAAGGGGGCGGAAGCAGGAGAGCTGCCGGAACTGGCGGAGCAGCCGGGACTGGTGGAGTGGCCGGAACCGGTGGAGTAGCCGGGACCGGTGGGGCATCCGGTGGGACATCCGGGATGAAGATAAGGGACGACGGTAAGCCGTCCCACTCCTCCAGATGTTTCCCGAATGCCAGGAAAAATTTGAGGTCAGCCTCCTTGTACCTGTGAATGTACCCGGCGTTCTCAGCTTGGTGGAACTCCTTAAGCGTTTCAGCTTCCATCTGCTGACGCCGGCAGGATTCGAGAGCCTCCTCGACTTTCTTCCTTTCCAGCTGCCTGATTTTATCTTCCTCCCTCTTCTGGACTTCGTATACCAGATTGAGGGTGGCTTCAGTCATCACCCGCCAGTAGTCGACTGACTTCTGGCGGTGCAATGCCTGCCACTCTGCCATCAGTTCGTTCTGGATCTGAACCGTTTGGACATCCCGGTGGTCAACAAACGTGTTCGGATCCTGAAGACCTGACAGTGTGTCCGAAATTAGCTCCATCAGGGGTGCCCGAGGGCCCGTTGGTGGAGCTATGACTGGTGGAGGCGCGGTGGCTTCCACTGAGGCAGGCGGAGTACCTGCTGGAGGAGCAGACGGGCCCTCAACCGTAATTCCGCCCCGGCCTCGGCCACCACCCGGGGAAGCTCGGGTGGACTCCAGCCCACCACGGCCTCTACCACGGGGTTTGGTCCGGCCCAGGGAGGTAAGGACCTGCGACTCGGGTCCAGCTGGTCCCATAGCAGGGAACTTCCCCGCGTACTCACTATACGTGGGGTGCTTGCAGGAAGATCCCTCTCCAGCCCACCAAGATGAATACCCGGATGGGGGAGCGAAGAGTTCGTCCCCATCATCATGGCTGCCAGAGGCTTCGCCAGGGCGTTGTTCCGCGGGTGCAGGTGTTGAGGTGGAAGGTGTGGCCGGCGTGGCCGCCTGGCTAACCGCCCTACGGGCCTGGTTGCTGGGCATATCCAGAGCCGAGACTTGTTGTCCCGACTCGCGACGATCAGCTGGGTTTGCTGGTCTTGGCTGGTCCTTGCTACCCGAAGGGCTTACGGACCGGTCTGCTCGGGTCCTTTTGGAAGCACCGGTAGCTGTTGTTGTGCCTCCGCCGGGACCCTTTGAGCGGGCCTTGGCCTTCTCCCGCTTATCATCCCCTCGCCACTTTTTCACCTTCAGGTGCACCTCACTGGGCATCCCGAACTTCGTGGACGAGAAGTTGATTTGGAAGAAGGTCAACAAGTTGCCGCTCTTCCATGAGCAGAATCCGGTCTCGAATGCCTGCTCTTTGACGTCTTTCACGCTCAACGAGGCCCAGTTAGCTAGGAGCTCGTTGAAGCACTTGATGGCTCGTTTCCTGGTTTTCTCCAGGCCGATACCATGGGCTTTCTGCAAGTGCAGAGCCATGTCTCGGCGCCGGTGAGTGCTAAACGAGCCATCACACTGTTTGCTCGGGCGGTCTCCAAGCACACACATCATCACAGGCTTGTGGTGCATGTGATGTTCTACGATGTGGCGAGCGAAGCGAGGCTTCGTCTCGAACATCTTCTCACCCGTGAGAGCCAGCTGGCATGAATCGAATGGGCACCGTCGGCGGTTGCCGGTTGGTCCCCATTGGGTCATTGCCCACTGGACTTTCGTCCGGGCCTCGTAGCTGTAAATCGACCCCAATTTGGATTTCAGCTGATCAATCCAAATGAGGTAGAATTTACCTACAGGCGTATCCAAGGGGCCAGATTTCATCCACTCCTCGTCATCGCTGTCACCGTCCTTATTGACGGCGCCGGGACACATGTAGTGGACCGTGTCGTAGGCACAGTCCGCGAAGCAGCGGGGAGTCCGTTCCTTGAACCCCTCGGCTGCATTCTTCCACATCCATTTCTGATTGTCGTCCTTCGGGACATCCGTGGTCATTTCTTCCCACGTTGTCACGGACTCCAAATCAGATTTGGCCGACTCAGGCAGTTCTGGATCGCTGTCGCTGTCCTCACTGTCTGTGTAGATACCGGCTCCCCTACGGCTGGCTCGGCTGGTGGTGGTGGTACCAGCCGATGCCTTGGTAGAGGACTTGGCGCCTTTTCCGCTGGTACTGGCAGTGGAAGCTGCAGCAACCGAGGTGGCTACTGTGGTGGTTGAGGTTGTGGTGGTGGAGGCGGGCGCCTTCGGCTGGCCCTTACCCCTCGGCTTGGTGGGGGGCGTAGGCTCTGCCGGAGACGCTTTCGCTCCGTTCTTCTTCTTCCGGTGCTGAACCTTGGTTGGCTGCGCCGGCATCTCAGGACTGGAATCCGACTCCCGTGGATTCCTGTCCTCTGTACGAGGGCTCCTCCTTCCACTGACCGGGGAGTCAGAGTCGGAAGAGACCTTGGCTTTTAGTTGGGCCTGCTGCTTGCGGTGGGCCCGGCGAGCTGCGGTGAGCTGCTTCTGCTGCTTGGCAAGCTCGGCTCGCTTGGCCTCCACAGCAGCCTGCTGGCGCGAGATGTCCTCTTCCGAGATCTCACCAGGTGCGTCCGGAATGTCGGCAGCTGGGTCGGTCTCGGTTGTGGACCTCTCGATGGCGATGCGAACATCCTCAGCCTCCAGATCACTCTCAGTGAGAGGACCCTTTGGCGCAGGTTTGCGGGTCAATCGCTTGACCCGGTCGGTTTCCACCGAGGACAAAGTGACTGTGGAGTCTGTATCCATGTCAGATTCAGACTCTCTTAACTCCGAGGCCTTTCGGGTGATGCCCTCGGAGATCAGCACGGCTCGGGCCAGACTCTCGTTGACCGCCATCTTCTCCGCTAACTTCAGGTAGTTGCGAAGCCAAGAGACTGGCATATTGTCAGCCAACTCGTCACTGCACGAGTCCATTACCAGAGTCTTGAAATCATCTGGTATGGGCTCGGGCACGCCTTGCTCCACCGCCATCGGTCCGCATCCGAACATGGAGGCGTGCATGGGGATGTAGGTCCCCCAGGAAGTGTAGACTACACCGGCCTCGCGATCGACGTGTGCCATACGTTCGATCCGAGTCTTGAATCCCGGAGGATACATTGGAATGTCCAGGACATCCACTTTGCTACCCGAAGCGGCTGCTGCAGACGAGCGCTCCGGGCGTGGTGGTGGTGGAGGTGGCATCCTCTCCCGGTCGGTGGCCTCGGCCATAGCCGAGAGCGTCCGGGCGGCCTCCTCTGTCGAAGAATCCATAGATTCCTCGACCCGAGACGGGACCTTCGGGTCCTCGCCTAGTTCCAACAGAACGTTGGCAGTCTGACGCGCGGCGTCAATCGTCCCCTGTGCCATGGCACTGAGGGCGACTTCCAAGTGACTTGGCGTCTGTGTTGGACTCCTCCCGAAGGATTCGTCCAACAAAAGGTTAAAGTTAGGCAAGCTAACCGACAGCTAGGGGCCTGTAAACTGCCAACACTAACTAGAGCAAAAACGGGTGGCGTCTAACCACCACGAGTCCGCTCTAGTTATGACCAGTATGACGTCACACATCTCGTCTCGCGAGATCCTGCCGTGGCTATCCGGTGACCTAGTTCCGAGCTTTCCCGCCACACCAGCGGTGCCACCTAGGGAACTAGATCCGAACTAACATTCGACTCGACATGCGAGACGCGGCCTACCACCCGAGTGCTATCTGCTGGAGTTTGGCGGTGTATACAACGCTTCAAAGCGAATGTACCGGTTAATCCGACCGCCGCTCACGGGATACAGCTACCCGGGGAGGGCACGTTCGGCATCTCCAGCCGTGGAACGTATGTTACCCGCCTATGGCGGACAACACGCAGCAGCTCGTTGTGTACTGAGTAAGGTTACGGCAGACCTCAACCGGGGACTGGGTCTAACGGCTTCGGTTAGCCTTTTATTTTTCCCGGCTTTACATACGGCCTTTTCCGGATTCCGCTTAGCCACTGCGGGCACCTTCCCATACGTAATGCCTTCACTCAGCGAGACATTTTTCCTTTTCTTATGATTAGGTCGTTTCCTGGCCTTCGTCTTCTTTTTCATCATAACCTCGTCTCCCGGCGTCTTTCTCGGCCGGCCTCTAGGGTGCTTCGTCGGTACTACCATGCTCGGTCCGCTAGGGACAGATACAGGTGGTTTGTAACCAAACTCCCTCTCCGCCTCTTCGCGTCCCTTCCAGGGCCGAAGTTTTCCGACATTTGTCTTCCATTTCCTACCAGTTAGGCAGTCCTCCATCATCACCGTGGACTCGGAGATGACACGAATTATTTTAAACGGACCTTCCCAAGGCGTTACGAGCTTCAGCTTCTCTAGCGGCTCGTAATACCTTAGTACTTTGTCCCCAACATTAAAACGAATTCGTTTAGCATTGGTGTCATAGCCCACCTTCTGCCACTTCGCACTCTTCAGCAGTTCTTTACGAACGGCCTCGTATGCCTGTTTGAACCTGTCCCTTAATGACTCCACAAACAACACAGTGCAGGGCGCCTCCGGGTCTATCCCAACCACTCCATACACTAAGTCGGCGGGCATTATGATGTCCTCGCCGAACACTAGCATGTTGGGGGTGCAATTAGTGGATGAATGGACAGTGTTGTTGTAGGCATGTACCACAAACTCACACTGTTCATCCCAGTCGTCCTGGTGGGTATTAACCAGGGGCTTTAGCACTTGTATGAGGGTTTTGTTGAAACGCTCTACCTGCCCATCCGACTGTGGTCGGTATGGATTTGTTCGGGTCTTGCAAATAGCTAGGTAATGACACATTTCCTGCCATAGCTCCGACTCGAACTCCCTTCCTTGGTCGCTGTGCATCATGAGGGGAACACCCAAATGGAGCACCCAGCCTTTCACAAATGCCTCCGCACACGTGGCGGCTTTGTGGTTAGGAAGGGGGAACACCCGAGTGTACTTGGTATAATAGTCGGTTACGACCATCATACAAGTATTGTCTCGGGGCGTCGTTTTAATTCCGCTGATGATATCTATCGTCACTCGAGCGAATCTGATACCAAACAATTCCTGGGATAGGGGTTGCTTACCCAGGCCGGGTCCCGGCTTGTTTTTACAACAATCCGGGCAAGTGGCGATCCACTGAAGCAGGTCGCCTCTCATACCGGGCCAGTAGTAACGCCTTTGTAGGCGCTCTATTGACCTTTTCTTACCGAAATGGCCACTCGTTTGATGACCGTGGCAATAATACATGATATCCCTCCTCATTGGGGTGGGTATCACTATTTGCAACAGCCTACCATTGGTGGGAGTTGTCTTCCACCTACATAGTATGCCGTCTCGGATCTCTAGCTCGGTCCATTGGGCTAGCAATCGCCTCGCCTCCCTATCTTCTAGGGATACCAACGGCCTTGCCGGTTTAATACCTGACCGTAGGTATTCCATTATGCGCGCAGTGGTGGGATCCGACTGTTGGAACTTCTTGATGGTCTCCGGGGACCAATCGAGATAGCTACACACAGCCTCCTCCCAGGGGATACGGGGGGTGGTATAATTAAATACCAACCCGGCTACCACAGCATTGTGGGCCCCGCAGTCTTCACAAGTGGCATTTTGGCACCTTCGGATAGGTCGTCTCGACAAGGCATCCGCATTGATATGTTTAGCACCGGGTTGGTGCTCTATTTGCTTATGCTCTAATCCGAATTCGGATAGGTGAGCTAACCATCGTCCAATCATCCCCTCGGCGTCCTTAAAGTTAAGGAGCCACCTAAGAGACGAATGGTCGGTTCTTAAAGTAAAGTCACTTCCCCAAAGGAAATGCTTGAACTTCTTCGTATACACCACCACAGCGAGGAGTTCGCACTTGGTGGTACAATAATTTCGCTGTGTCTTGCTTAACGTGTTGCTAGCAAATGCTATTGGCACTTCGACTCCCTCTTGGACCTGAGAGAGAGCTGCCCCAATTGCATCGTTGCTCGCATCGGTGTCTAAGATGAAATGTCCCTCGGGAGTGGGATATTTCAACACGGGTGTATTCCTAAACAAATCTTTTATTTTATTAAAAGATTCTTCTTGCTCGCTGGTCCATGGGAATGGGTCCCGTGCCCTACCCGGGGTCCAGTGAGCTAAGCACTGCATGGGGAAGCTCACACGAGAGTAATTCGGTATGAAATCACTGTAATAGGAACAGAATCCTAAAAATGATCTCACCTCCTTAGCACTCGTGGGTCTTTCCCAATTTTCCACAGCTTCCAATTTTTCCGGATCTGCACTCACCCCGTTAGGAGTAATGATCCTTCCCAAGTATGTAATTGTTTTCTTAAACAAATTACACTTCTTGGGTTTAAGTTTAAGACCGTTTGATAGTATCCGGTCGAGGACCAATTGCAGATTCGCCAGGCATTGCTTGAACGACTTGCCGAACACGACCACATCGTCCAAGTAGACCAAGCATTTCTTCCACAAAAGATCACTCAGTAAGGATTCCATCATAGCCTCGAATGTAGCGGGGGCGTTACACAATCCGAAGGGTAAGACATTATACTCGAATAGCCCCATATGACTGGAGAACGCTGTTTTCTCCTTGTCATCGGGGTGCATCGGTATTTGCCAATACCCGGACTGTAAATCCAAGGTACAGAACCATTGGTTTCCGCCCAAGCTATCTAAAGTCTCGTCTATCCCTGGTAAAGGATACGAGTTCTTCTTTGTTATACCATTCAGTTTCCGGTAGTCGACACAAAAGCGGATTGTACCGTCTTTTTTAGTGGTCATACAAACAGGGCTGGACCAGGGACTCGAGCTAGGCACGATTACCCCTAGGTCCAACTGTTTTTGTATTTCCTCTTCACAAATTAACTTCTTCTTTAGAGGAAGTCTACGATACGGAATTTTAAAAGGTTTCTCGTTGCCCACATCTATGGTGTGCAACACCTTATCGGATCTACCCACCGGTCCTCCCTCCCTACCAAAAGGACTCTCGTACTTTTGTAGGAGTTTCGATAGGCAATCCTTATCCTCCATATTCTCTAAATCAGACTGATCAATCAGCTTTTGAAATTCTTCATCCAAAGGATGCTTACTAACAGGGTTCAGTGGTTTATTGAATTTGGCCTCGGCGACATGTTCTACCGAGCTCATCCTCCCTATACTGTCGCCTCGTTTCAAGTAAACCACTGAACCACTTCGGTTAGTCATGGGTAATACAGTCCAAGCTGCATTAGCCACTAATGTATCCACTGAGTCTAACCCGATGCTCGACAAGTACACCGTATCGGGTTCATAGACTCCAGTTTCATTCCTTTGAGCCATGGACCTGCCACAAAGGACATCGCAAGTGGTACCCGGTGGGATCTTCACCGTATGTATCACTGATGTGACCGAAGACACCTGTCTCAATACGCATTGGACATGCAAGCCATACGGGTTCCGTATACTCATCATACCGTCCCTCGGGTCCAAGACGGCCCCGTATAAGCTTGCAAAATCCAGTCCGAGGATTCCGTCATCACTAACCTCTGCTATAGTCGGCGAAAGAACAAATTCTTTGCCTCCTATACGGATAGGCATAAACGTCCTACCAAATGTACGCATACTGCTTCAGTCGGCCGTGCAAGCATTTACCCCCGTTTTGAGGTTCTCATGGCTGCTGGCCACCGAGTCGAAAAACCTTTTGGACACACAGGAGTGGCTAGCTCCGGTATCCAGCAAGAATTCTCCTACCCGGCCTTCCACAGATATGGGTACATACCACCGTCTCCCCCCTAAGGGTGAGGGGTTACTGGTAAACTGGTGAAAGTCTCCCGAATCACCAAGATTCAATCCGAGCCCTCTCAGGATTTCCAGACACGGATGACTTGGGGGAAGGCGTGTCCCACACACTCGGATCAACTCTTTGATCCATCCTTCCTCTCCCCTAGTGCGGCCACTCGCCTCCATATGTTCACTCCCGTACATACAAGCACTAGGGTCCCTGGCCCCGGCCAAGGTGCAGGGGTGCGCACCCACAGCCACCCGGCCTCCAGGTGTAATTGATTCGAAATCTTCCACCGGGTCACCCCCGGTAGCATTTTGGCATTCGTTCTTCCTTGGGGTCGTATCAGATGCCGTTGATACAACCCCCACTAGTTTTCCACGTCAGCGGAATCCGTAGTGTTCTCCCTTCCTTCGCCATTGTCCTCGGCTTCATAGAAGGCAGCCATTACCGGCTTAGCAGCGGTACACTCAGATGAATAGTGTCCCATGCGCTGGCACCTGAAACACTTTACAGTTCGGCGATCCACTCGGGGTCTTTGCTGACTGGCTTGGATGGCATCTGTAATTTTTTTACACATGTCCTCCATAAGTTTGGTCATGTCTGGAGACTTACCCTTCACTTTATCAGTGCTTACGGGAGGTTTGGCTGCCTTTTCGCTGACCTTCGGGTCACTCTTGACCTCGGGTGATGGTCTAGAGTCCCTTGGCTTATTGAGCGCCTTCCTTGGAATATACTTCCTGCCTGTAGTATTCTTCCTTAATTGAACCGAACAGAAGGTACCGTCCTCCTGTTCGATTTCGATCAATTCGAAATCGTCTGAGGGAACTTGTACCTCAGACTGCTGGACTACCGATACCAGGGGAGCCGAGCTGCTGGCATTCGGTATGTCTCCAGCTAACATCGTTCGCTTCTTCACGGCCATATCTATACCATTAAATATGTCGTGAAGCGTTACGCCTTCTTTCCAGGCATCCCTGGCAGCAATCTGCTCATCTCGGTCTCTCAGACCCTTGACGAATTGTGTAATCAAATCGTCCATATACCAGTCCTGGTTTTCAGTACCGGGTCTAGCCTTGCTTAGCAGGGCATGGAGCTCCATACCGTATGCTCGGAAAGCTTCGTTAGGCTTCTGTGTACGTTTCTTAAAACGGACCATCGGGTCCTCCTTGACCATGTTACATAACAATCCACTAGCAGATTCTACCAACTGCTTAAAACTCCCTACGAGACCGTACTAGGTCCGCCATTGCTCTACAGCCATGCGACCCGGCCCGCCTTTCAAACATCTTACCAGATGCGGCTTGGCCTCGTATGGGGTCCACCCATTACAGTTCATCACATCGATGAAGTCTTCAAACCACTCTTTCCATGGTCGAGTACCGTCATATTCTTTTGGAATAACGGCTACCCTTCGGGCAGAATTATGAGCATACATCAATCTAGTGCATTGCTGTTTGCTCCATTCAATCGCCTTGGTTTCATTCAAGGTTCGATTCCCTCCTATACCACCGAAGCTCGTATTGCCCGGTGGAGGTGGTGGTGGTGGCTGTGTGTACGTCCACTGTAAACCACTGTGGTTCGTATAGCCCGCACCACCCTGGTTAGGGCCGGGACCCGAGGTACCACTGTAGCCTGTGGTACCCGGGGCACCGCCCCCTCCTTGTGCGCTTTGATAACCGCCGCTGGAAGGTTGGTTTCCCGCCGGATGACTGCCATCGTTTGATGGATTGGGTTGGCTGCTGTCATTACCAGCTCCCAACCCCACACTATCACTCGGATCCACATGTATGTGGAATCCGTTAGTCTCCACACTACTGTCGGAGGCGTCCCGTGGTACATAGTCCGGGTCCAGATTGTGGACTATGGGGACTTCACTTATCCGGACTCTACTAGTTCAGCCATGTTTATCTTGGGTTCTGATATAAACTCCCCCTTGATCTACATTCCGCGTCGCATTATCATTGATAAAAGGATTATACGGCGGATGCTTCGGCATAGAACAGGAGACTGGGTCGCCCTGTTTAACGAAAGTTGAGTTCGGGTTTGTATCCTTACTTGCCGGAGGGGCATTTGCTTGCTCCTGCTCCTGTAAATAACTCTCCATGGCAGACTTATTTATTGTGAGGGTAGCTAAATCTGTGGTCAGGTTTCGCTGTTCCTCCCTCAGCTGTGCGTTTTCTGCTAAGATTTCGGATCGAATCTTTTCGTTCTTCCTGAGCGGCCAAAGCCTCTCGCTTAAAAGTATCCTTTAGTAAGCGGTACTTTCACCTTTTTCTTTCTGAGACCTTTGGTACTCATTGGTCTCTTTCCTTATCTCGGCTTGTTCCGAGACCATTCTGGCCTCTGTCTCCGCCTTCCGGAGTTGAAGTTTCTTTAGCTTCTCCTCCATAGCATGCAACTCGGATTGTAATCTGCTTACATCCTGGGCCTTAGCAACCTCTTCGGCTTTAGCCTTTTCGATTGCTCTAAGTCTATTGGCTTCTTCGAGTTCTAACTCGGCCAATCTTTTCTCTTTCTCGCGTTCGTCTCTCTCCTTCCGCTCCAAGCGATGGGTTACAGAAGTTAGACTATATTTTAGGTCAGATTCTTTTAGAATCGCCTTCTGTTCCTCGGATCGTAATTTTCCGATCCGAGACTTAGCTTCTTCTTCTATTTTTAATTGGGCAGCCATGAAATGTTCATGTTGCCTTTTAGCCTGTAACTCTACCTGTTCTTTGGCTTTCAAATAGGCCGGGGTAGTTTTATACCCGGGACCTATTCGACGTCCGTATATAGACCTGCGGCTGCCTCCAGGGTTGAACATGGAGTCAGACAAGCCTTCGTCCAGAGATCGGCCTAGGTGATGCCTTTCCGAGCTCTTCGGTTCAGTATCCCTAGGCTTAATCTTCGCATTCACTTCTGGGACCACTGGGTCCCTTATGGCTTTATCATCGTCCCTGTTATGATCCGACGATGTCATTAATGGGGCTACCCCGTTTGCACCGTCTGGTACCGCTTCCGGGGGGTTGCAGTACTTTTCCCAGGGCTTTGTGTTACTGGGATACCCAAGTTACTAGCCGAGCCTGCTGGTACAATAGGACACAGTTGGCGTCTGCTAGTTATAGCTTGGGACTAATCACTCAGGTCTAAAGTTGGGGGTTTTATTACCCCCTTAAACAATCCCGTATCCGGTACTACCGTTTGCGGTGTACCCGGATACAAGTTTACGATACCATCACCTGTGGTACCGTCCATCAGACCGGGTGTCGAGAAAATAGTTCGGACACCCGCCGGATTATACATTTGTTGTTGACTGGGCTTCCAGTCTAACAACAGATGCTGGGATGTGAAGTCATCCTCTTCGAATCCCTCTAGCCCAGGGCTGGGGGGATCCGCTTCGGGTTTCCCGAGGCTTTCGGTCAATGTGGCCGCGCACCACCCCCGAACCAACTGGTCACGGCACCAGTGTAATGGTTCGTATTGACTTATATGCTGGGTGGCTCTTTGGCTCGCTTACCACTAGAAACACCAACACAACACGAGTAGTTCGGGTTGGGCAAAGCCCCAGAAACCCCTACCTCTCGGGTAGGACTTTATTCCACTCTGGTCTACAGGTTAAGCTGCGCGTCTGGACTGGACTAGGTCCAGTCACCTTCTGCCGCTCGTCCGGCTCCTTAGTAGGAGCTGGACGCGAGGCATGGTGCCGCCCCCTCTTGTACCAACGGGGTATCACAAAGCGACACCTAGCTGGCATAGAAGGAACAGGCACCACACAAACACGTCTCTCGGATGAACGGCACTAATATATATACGACGATACCGGCCCCTACACATGTATAGTATCCATAGATGATGATACCAAGCTATTTTGATCTGTAACATTTGATATTAAGAAGGATTCATTGATTTTTGTCAGTGAAACATATTACCACAAGCCATGGCTTCTTCTTGACTGTACGGTATTAAACCATAAGTCAGCGCGTAACACAATTTTGGTTAGAACTAGGTCAGGAAGACGAAGCTGGCAATGGTGCACTGTGACTCACTTAGGTTGGAAAATTCATGGGATTTATTGACACTGGGTTTTACTACTGCCCAGTGTGGAGTGATGGATAGCAAGTCTATCTATTGACACAGCGGCCCAGGATCAGAATGGTTTTAACATGGGAAATATAGCCACATTGACTTAAAATATCTGCCAGACATATCTCAGAGACACACTTAAGATTCAGAGAATTTGTTTTAGAAAGATTCCTGTTCCAGTTAAATTGGAGCCTGAGAGGCGAAGCTTACATTGGAATACTAATCGTAGTCATATGATATGGACCAAAGACACACCTCTCTCTGTCAGCTAGTTATATGCAGAGAAGCAATTCATCTAAGGACTTATTTTATGAAGCTATAAAAATGTATGGACCAAAGACTGATGCCAAAATATGATGCATCATGATACATCTTGTATTGTCATCCTAAATGGCAGAAATGTTGACTTTAAATATTAGCAAACCAAGAATTTAATTAAATGTTGAAAGGTAAGGGTTCACAGAGTGACACACTATACGCAGAGTATCCCAAATACAGTGATTCCCTGTAAGATAAGAAGGGTCCTTGATCAATTCAAGTTATTTTAAAGTGTAGTAGAATAGGTAAAAGAATATGCCAATAAATAAATACACAAACCATGTGGTATGGAGAAAAGAGTCAGCTACAGGCCTTTAAGGACTTAGACTTAGTCTTCAACATAAGAGACACGCCTCTGTATTGTACCTTGAAATATACTTACCCGGGGATTAAGCTAGACAGCAAGCTGAAATTACAGCCCTTTCTTGCTGCCAGTCAGCAAAACGTTAGGCACCAAGTTTTTAAACTAAGTAAGCTGAGGCACCTAAAGAATAAGGAGACTGCTATACTCATTTACAAGCAGGATATTTTGCCGTGCATGAATTATTGCAGTTTCCTAGTGGATAGGGCACCCAGGACTAGGATAGACCAACTGCAGATACTACAGAACAGGGCTTCTAGAAATATGGTATAGACACACGCACAGCTATGCTTCATGTTGAGTGTGGTGTACAACTTTTAGAAGATCGGAGAGGCCACCAGCTCATTGTTATCATGTATAAGAGGACCGCAAACTTAGGTCTGCAGCCAAATGCTGAAATTAGAACAAGGGGGACCACAAGTTGAAGTTCCCACCCTATAGGAGGAAGAAACAGAAGTACAAAAGGTCAGCTTTGTACAGAGGAACAAGGCTCTGGGATTCGTTACTGCCCTCTGTCCACACCACTAAAACCATAGAGTCCTTTAAGCATTTGTTCAAAATTTCACCAAGGCAGCCCCTACCCCCTGACGACTAAGTTGTCCTTCACAGCCCACCCCCTTTAATCCCCCCCCCACTCTTTTTCAACTAGTTGTTGAAGATCATGGTCATGCCTTAGATCGTATGTCCTATTTAGTCTGAAGAGGTTGTACAGTATAAGCTTGGTGTCCGTGCCTGGCTCTCATACTTTCCGCTACTCCCAACTGATCATAACCATCATCTCAGTATCAGTATCATGCACTTACTCACTCACTTCATATCACACATGATCACCCATTCACTCACTCTCGATATCAGTATCATGCACTTACTTACTCACTTCATATCACACACAATCACCCATCCACTCACTCTCGATAGAAAGTAGTGTGGTTATGTGCCAAGAGGGCCGATTTAATGATAACCTTTATGAATAAGTTGGTGTGTCTCTGGTATATTATATTCCATAATTATACTAAGCCCTCTTTAGTCTATACAGGGCACTATTCCGAACTATTATTCCATTATTACTCTAGTGTACTGATATATAGGCCATGAAAACATTAATTGGTGGATGCAATCATGACAAATATCATGTAAATGATGAGTGGTTTTCCATGCCATACACCACAGGGCAGGAGACAATTGGTTCTATCAAATGTACACCCCACAAAGTGGGTGGTCACTGCTGGCTGTACTATATATAGAGTTGCATCAAGAAATACCAAGAACTTTCTTGACAGTTACATTCACACTGATGTCTTTACTCACTAGATGTCCTCATGATTGGGGGTAGTTTAGGTTATGTCTGCGCCCATGACCTAATCCTAAGGGCCGCTATACAATCTGCAGATGGCAGTTGAAGATTTTTTGAAAGACTTTGGAAGACCCATGGGCCAAGGTAAATCATCAATTATTGTTTACACATCGCGCTCGATGCATTAAAAGCAATGATGCATGATTCAATTCAATGAGAGATAAATCACCTGGAGGCTGTTGCGAAAAGATTTGGAATTCAATTCTCACTGTAACTAATGCATCTTCCAGTTCCTCCTGATTCTTTACCCAGGGAGACCAATTCCCACCTTATACTGTAATGGAATTGACTTACTCTGAATTAGACTGCATTGCAAAATGTTGAGGAACTGGTTCCATGATTAATTCCACCTGAATGCTTCCCATAGGCGAAAGGCCAGGGAATTGGAGAAAAGAACTGCCTGGGAATTGGTTCTCGATTAGGAAGCATTCACCAGTTCCTGACCACTCCTAAACTACTTCTATGACCAATTATCTTTTGGCAACCCAACAGGGAATTGATTCCCTGAGGTCAGTCAGTTCCATTTTGGGAATACCACCTCCGACAAAATTGTTTCCAAATCTTTTTGCAACAGCCTGCAGGTCTCATGACCACAACGCCTTGCAACTCATTACACTTTGATACAATGCCAACCCCTCAAGTACGCTGTAGATGTGCCTGAGTTCAGCTGACTGGGCAGTCAGCTAATTACCATCATTCTGCTTTGAATACTAGGCCCTCTTGGCCCCCTTTGAATATTGGTATTTTTCGGTAACCTTGCATCGTAACAACCCTGCTATGTTGCTTTCTTCTATGGAATTCAATAATTACAGAATCAGAGATATATGTGTTGTATAATGGGAAGAAGACACTGCTAGAAAGGCGCCAAAGAAAAAGCGGACGATACAAGAACTACAAAGGGGAGGAAGCAGAAGCTATCTCCAAGTCCATCGTCAACCTCTCTCAGAAAAAAAACTAGTTACTGATCATGTATCAGTACTCTCAAAGGGGATGCCCTTTGTCCCTACTCTATTACCACCTAACCGCATCCACACTGTCAGAGACACACTTCTCTTCAAAAGACGTATTCGCCTCAAACACTTCTTCCAATTTAGTGACAATAAATCCAAATTTACCCCAGCATTTCCAACTGAATCAAAAGGTTGGATCCCACCCCCTGGACTCAATGAACATATAGAAGCCTACACCCAATTTGTCCTACACTCAATGTTAGATGAACCAACAACAACCAGAACTAAAGATCTGATCATGGATGACACCATTGTCATCAAAAGAGCAGACAAGGGGGGCGCGATGGTCATCCTTGATAAGGATGACTACATAGCTGAAGGAATGAGACAATTATCAGACAAGAAGACCTATTTGGAAACACCCTTTGACAGAACACCTATAGTTACTAATAAAATAGAGAAAACACTCAATGACTTGGAAACCAAAGGGGAAATCCCCAAAGGTTGCGCTGAGAAACTACTACCACTCAACATCAGAACATGTCCCTTCTACATGCTTCCCAAAGTTCACAAACCCAACAATCCTGGAAGACCAATTGTCTCGGGAATTAACAGTCCCACTGATAATATATCTGGCAGCATGGAAAAAAATCCTACAACCCATTCTAAAGCAGATCCCAAGCTATCTGAAAGACATGAAAACATTTTTTGAATGTCATTGAAGACTACCACCAACTGCATGAAGATGAATTCCTACTCACCATTGATGTCAGCTTATTGTATACCAGCATACCCAACAGTGAAGGTCAAGATGCAGTCCACAGAGCACAAACAGTCCAGTAACGCTGGACATGGTCACACTCCTGACCAAACTCATCCTAGAAAATAACACCTTCAAATTCAATGACAGATTCTTCACCCAAAAACAAGGGACAAAAATGTCCCCCACTTACGCCAATATCTTTGTGAAACAGTTCTTGTCACAACAAAAACTAAAACCTAGATTTGGAAGCGCTACATTGATAATATCTTTGCTATCTTCAGATGCACTGAAGATGAAATTCTACAATTTCTGTCAGCATTGAATGACCACCATCCAACAATCAAGTTCACATATGAATACAGCCATTCCAGTATCAACTACCTGGACACCACAGTATATGTTGATGCCACAAGAAATCTCCAAACCAAGGTTTACAAAAAACCTACTGATGCAGATCTATATCTACATCACTCTTCCTACTAACCCAACAACCAGAAGAACTCAATCTGTTATGGATTAGCTACCCGCTACAAAATGATCTGTAGTGAGAAAATTGAATTTGAGAAAGCTTGCACTCACCTCTTGAAAACACTCACCCACTGTGGACACCCCCACCAACGCCTTCTTGACACCATCCAGAAAGCTCGAACACTGGACCGCACTGAACTTCTGAAAGTGAAGCCAAAAAACAACAAGAAGGTGATTCCATTCGTGATTCAATATACACCACAAAACAACAGAGCTACGGGCATCTTGGAAGATGCCTCGAAACGTTTCCTCAAGAACAAAATACTTGTTGCATACAAATACAGCCCCAACCTCCTTGACATTCCGTCACACAGTGAGTTTCCACGCCCCACCCCAATGAATGGCAGCCATCCATGCTACATACACTGACAACTGCAAAGTGTGTAAACACGTTCAGAGAGGGAATACCATCAAAACCAATGACATCACTTATAAAATTGTAGGTAAAATTACCTGCCAAACAAGAAGTGTTGTCTACGCCATCCACTGCCCTGTGTGCAAAGGCTTGTACATAAGGGAAACCGGCCGCCATGTTAACATCTGTGTATCGTAACACTTGAAAGCTATCGAGAAATGAGACAAATCGTCCTATGTCGCACAACAATTTATTGACCATGACGCTCACAAATCCGATGCTGAAGTAATATTCCTGGACTACTCGGCACCAAACAAAAATATACATCTGCGATTGGAAGAATCGTGGATCCGTATTCTGAAAACATTTCATCCAAACGGCATCAACCGGAAGCTTTGAAAAGCTCCCATAATCCTGCACGTAATAATGACGTTACAATACTGACCTACTTCTCCCTCGCAACCAATCACGACATGCCTATAAAAGGCATCACAAACCGAACTGTCAATCACTTCAAAACCATGCCTCGTCACGCCCACTACAGATCATAACATAAACAAAGGAGCATGGATGATATTATCCTATGTCCGGCCAATAGCAGCAAATGGTTTCGCAGTAAAGTCATTACACAACATTTGAACAAAATGCATCCTGGAGGAGTCAGTGTCAAACGTCAGTTCATATGCTACTTATGCCACCTTTATTTCACAAGATCTACCAATCTTCGCCCCCATCAACAAAAACAACATGATATGACTCTCCCCACACCGAGTGTTGAGCACCAAATAATACCCACCCAGGCCCAAAGTGAAACTAAAGCCCCCTTCTGTTAAAACCAAACAAAACCAGAAAATTCTCACTTCTGACATATCCAACGTCAAATTTAAGATTGTCTATTTACCCACATGTTGCAGAACCGAGTCCCTCCTCAGCCAGAACCAAAACAAAGCAATTCTGACAAACTACAAACCGTAAGTAAGAAAATACTGAACAAACAAAAGACTGAGAAGCACACAATTGAAATTCCGGCCGAGAATGATCCAACTGCACGTAAACCAACTCGACCTCAACACCCACTACATCTCATCATGAAAAATGGGGCAAAGAAACAGAAGAAATTGGCAAAAACTCCAAGAGTCATTGAAAGCAGTGACTCTGACTCTGACTCTGATACTGACATTGTACCTAAGACCACAACAAAAACCACACCTGAAACCACTACTCCATCCCATGCTTCTTCTAAAACGAATCTACTGGACATGCCCACGGCCCTGACCTTAACATCAAAGGAACCTGAGATAGATCTATCAAGCCTGAGGGAAGACCTTTTCACCACTGACAGTGAGGAGAAGGAGGAAACAAAGACCACCAAGCTGCCTGCCCGTGCCCCATCTGAGAAGGAATCATCTCCACCACCACGACAGAGTTCATCCAATAGCTATATAAGCACAATCAGTAGCTCCAGTTCTCACTCTAGCAAAAAGCGTAAATGGCTCTGTCTCACCAGTTTGATGCAACTACGTTTGAGGAGGTTTCTGACCAGGGAGGTTTCTGACCAGGGAGGTTTCTGACAGGGAGGTTTCTGACCGGGGAGGTTTCTGACCAGGGAGGTTTCTGCCTGAGGTTTCTGACTGGTCAGAAACCTCTCCGGTCAGAAACCTTCATTATGTGAAGCTTTCTGACCGGAGAAGAGATGGTCAATTGTGCCATAAATATAAGGGGTGGCGAAAGGTTTTTTGTCAGTCTAAAATAGAGCCAGGATAGGATCAATCCTATATTGACTGAAAAAACTATGACTTTCTGTGATGGAATTCAAACTACAGGTCAATAGATGTTTTTATAACTGCCGATCAGAAACCTCCCCGGTCAGAAACCTCTTTGGCAGAGGAGGAAGTCTTCCTTCTTGGTTTGACCTGGAAAGGAACAAAAAGCACAGGGAAGGGTGCCCTGGACCATAAGGAACATGGGGGAAGTGAGAAAATAGTACCTTTCTGTGACCACTTTCAAACTGGAGGCTAAATTAACTCTGTAACTGCCGGTCAGAAACCTCCATCAGAAACCTCTGTCAGAAACAGTCAGAAACCTCCCCGAACGTAGTTGCATCAAACTGGTGAGACAGAGCCATATTAGAATCTCAAGTAGAACCTTATGTACAAACTGAACCAAAGGTCAAAAGTAAGATAGTAGTAGCATCCTATGTACCCACCACCATAGTCAAGAAATGTAATGTACAAACTCAGACCAACTATGACCCCAAATTCTATGAACATACGGTATTAGCCAAGGATGTCCTTAAATATTTATACTATGCGTCAATAACATTGACCAAAATATGTGAGGATATTTCCGTGGAACGAGTGGGAATTCTCAGACCTAGGGACCATCACTAGAAATTCATACTTGTATGATAGTTTTTATATCAAATCAATGTACTTATATATACCGGTAAGCGATAAATTATTGTCAAAATACAACATTACAGTCAGATTCACTGTCAATCTTGCATGACCCCTGTATGACCTAATTATCATAAGGTGACCTTTGACCTTGATTGTTCTTGACCTTTGACCTGGCCATGCCTGCTCCCAGAGCTACAGTCCTTATAATTTCTTGTTACACTCATCACCTGAAGAAGACTACATTCAGTCGAAACGTTGTGATCAATCAGTGTACTACTTTATAATTTAAATAATACTAGCTGAACTTTATTTCTGATGATGCAGTTGTGTTTACTATATATTTGATCATTTATGGTTATAATATATATAGAACATTTTCAGAAAGATTCTGATATTTTTTAATCTATTTGCTTTGGTGGAAAGATGGCTTTCATCAGAGCTAATTGTTAAGGCTAGTCATATTTGCAATGATGGAAACTAATTTTGAGATTGCTTTCATCCCACCTATTTGGTAATGCCAGTGCCATTGTTGCACTTTTTAGAGCAGAAGTAGGATGGCTTTTATCACAGCTAATTGGTTTTGTCCTTCAATCAGGGACACTTTGTTAAGAATTGCCAAGACTGATGCAATCTCACTAAATTGTAATGTGAATTGATACAGCATCACCTAGTCTTCTAGATTCTAGTATGAACCAAGGAGGGATAGATCTGATATTTGAAAGGTAATTGTCTAACCCTTGATGAAAGTTGTTTGCATAATATCATGTGGTTGTTACAAGCAAAGTTATGAGAATTCCACCACCAGTAACCTAAAACTTTCTTCATAAGAAAGTTACCTTTTCTTGCCTATGGATTAATCTTGTCTATGGATTAATCATCACGATTCTCAATGTATCCCACAGGCCCCACTGGAGACTACGCTTTGGTTCAGGTGTGTATATAATTCTCACAAATACCCTTCATCTGCATGCCCTGGAGATTTAGAACAATAAAAATAGACAGAACTAAAGACAGTAGTCTATACATGCAAACTCAACGCATAGCTTCAGCTACTAACAAGGTCATGACCCACTTGCAGAATGGAAGTGACCCCATTTGACCCAGTTTTAACTAATCAGAGGCCTGGATTTGTCAGGAAGTGACGTCACAAGGTCACAACCTAGTTTTTTTGACGAATCAAAGAGCTGGAATATATGTAATGACCTAGTTATATAAATCACATATATTGCGCAATACTTTGGTTTGACCTACTTACAAACCGGAAGTGACTTCACGGAAACATCTGAGCTACGAATGAACAGGTATTGTGCAATGGATTATGAAATTGCACAATATCCATGATGAAACATTACTTAGAAATTGCACAATAACCAATGATGAACTGCACAACCTTGGGGACAAAATGGGGTCCCCAAGGATGCAGTCTGAGGGGAACAAAGATCATATTTGGTCACCTACGGTTCTGCAGTTCTCTCTGTTTATTTCATATATTAAAATATAACACAGCTCATTCATTTTCATTACAGGGTACTTTTATTAGACGCAATATTTACATACGAACCCAATTTTTCCATTACCCGGACATGCACAGATACAACAGAAGCATTTGTTGTGTGTAAATTTAGTTTGCTTGATACCAGCTTTGAGCTGTGAGACAAGTTTTCCATGTGTTATGGAAACAATAACTGTTCAGTTTAGCTATGTTAGCTATAGCATGTTCAAACAAAATCTGTGCCAGTAAGTTTCGTTGTTTTTAGGTCCTGGTAAAAGACTAGATAGAAATCCGTCCTTAAAGTTTACCTCAAACGAGAAATGATTTCTCATTACAGGTATACTTAAGGCCTGAAGCTCCAATGTGACCTGTAGACATGTGGAACAAATGGTTTTAGCAATAGCAGATCTACTTGTAGTTTACAGTTACACTGACAAAACACCCCTACAATGGGATTATACTCTAACTGCTGAATGGTAACAGCAAACTTTCTCACACTTCCTAAAGTGTACTTTGTGTAGTGCCTTGGACAGTTAGATTCAGTGTGTAACTGATATACACCGATATACCTATCTTGCGTTATTAAGTTTACACATTTTACTAGACAATAGTGTATGCAGTTCCTATACGCGTCCCAAAAAGCTGAAGAGAAATATTTGTATAATGTAACACTAGTTAAACAGTGGTCAACAGTGTCTGGTTCAGCTCCTCTGAAATAACCAATGTTTTCTGCAGGTATATTTTCCCCAAGAGCATCCACATGCAATAGCAGTTACATCGTTGTCAGGTGTTACAGCAAAAGTTTTGCTGTACAGAGCAACACTTTGTAGAACTGGCCGCATGTAATATTCATAAGGCGGAGTTTCTGTGCTTTGATCTACTATCATTGCCTCTAAACCCTTCCACATTAAAGGATGGCTTAATGTAACCAGATATGAACTGTCACAACCAGTTATCTGGTGAAGTTGACGTAAATAATAAACATTGTTTTTTTTTGTCAAATATACCAAAGTTGTTTTCTTTAGCCGGATTTTTATTTTTTGTTGTAAACTTGTAAGGTAGGGGGGCAGGTGTAATTTTGTGGGAAGTGGATGTTAATTTTACCCAACACTCGTAAATGTCTTCCTTAGGTACCTAAGCTTCAAAATATTCATGTTGGGAATTTTTCTTTTCATGTTGGATACCATAGCAACCTTTTTCCTTGGCAACACTCAAAATCAGCTAAAATGCACCCTAAATTGTACAATACTGTGTCAAATGATGATACCAACCACCCCTACCTAGTGATATCAAACCTATACTGTCTACTTTACATATTGGCTTGTTTCTAGTGACCTTGGTTGCTTAGCAACAAATGTTTTTGAAGAATTTTCCTAGCAACGCTACCAATAAAATGTTATTCAGCATGTTTCTATACAAGGATTCATTCAAGCTGGCTCTATGGGTTACCCCAGTGCCCTAGATCTATCAGACACAAAGCGAAGTCATATAGCAACAACCATTTGCTATCTGAGGACCTTGGTTGTTTAGCAACAAAAACTCTTTAAAGGATTTCCTTAGCAACGATATCAATACAATGTTATTCAGCATGTTTCTGAACAAGGATTCATTCAAGCTGGCTCTATGGGTTACCCCAGTGCCCTAGATCTATCAGACACAAAGCGAGGTCATATAGTAACAACCATTTGCTATCTGAGGACCTTGGTTGTTTAGCAACAAAAACTCTTTAAAGGATTTCCTTAGCAACGATATCAATACAATGTTATTCAGCATGTTTCTACATAAGTATTCATTCAAGCTGCCAAGATATATCAAAAGAAATCAAATATCAAAGACAAATCAAAATCATACAGAAACTAGCATTTGCTATGATGTTCCATAGCAACTGACACTTCCCCTTGCAAGAAAATGCTAAACATTGGCCTGTAAATGTTACAGAAGAGGTAGTGTCTGATAATATGCCGTTCTCTAGTGCAGAGTTCCGGAAATTCGCTGCTGAATACAAGTTCAAGACAACCACGAGCAGTCCAACATATGCTCAGTCAAACAGACAGGTTAAAAGAACAATAGGAACGGTCAAGCAGATCCTCCGTAAAGCTGATGATCCTTGTCTTGGTCTGCTAGAGTACCACAACACTCCTGTAAAGGTCATGACATATTCCCCATGACAGATGTTAAACAGCAGAAGACTCAGATCTAAAGTTCCAATTGGCAGTGCCGCACTAGAGCCAGAGAAAGCCAGTAATGTGAGGAGACAACTACAACAGCACCAAGAAACTATGGTATGCATGTACAACCAACATGCTAAGAACCTCCCACCAGTACACAAATCTAATACTGTACGCATACGCGAAAATGGGAAATGGAAACCCGGGCTGGTGGTAGCCAAACATGATGTGCCAAGATCGTACGTTGTACAAAAAGAAGCAGGCTCAACAATCAGGAGAAATCACCGAGACTTACTGAAGGTCACACCAGGGTCAACACATATTCACATAATCCAGCACAAGATCTGGTACTAATCGATGGTGAAGTGAAAGCACCACATATTCCGGCTCCCAGACCCCAAACACCTAAACGTCAAGTGCCGAAGCAACCTGCAGACCCAGCTCAGAGCCAACAAGAGCCAGTACAGCAGAAACCCAAATCGCCAGCTGTAGTAAGAAATAAACCTGTGGAATCAGCACGTAGAAACAAAGCTCCTGCTCCTGAGGTAATCCAGGCCGCTCCCAGGGTCACTCGCTCAGGACGCTCATCACGACCACCCAACAAACTCAATCTGTAGGTTCGGACACATATCTATGAAACAAAGAGACATTGAAATAAAAAGACTATGAAACAAAGACACTGATTACAAAGACATTGAATCACCTATGATAATTATTAATATGTTCACATGTTATAAGTATAAAGTTTTATTTAATTATATTGTGTGGAAATATAATCTCAAAAGGGGAGATGTCGTATTGTATTTCGTATACTCTCGTAACTTCCGGTTGCGGACTTCCCGTCGATATTTCTCTCTCAGATACCTCCACACAAAGGAGTTGGCAGTTGACTTGATCACACACACTGAATCTATTGTCCTAATAAAACATGAAGAACCCAGGATCTAGTTTGGATTAATATCATATCAACACATGCATATGACATGGACAGTCTAACAAATGTACATCTGGAAACATCAAGGGTGAAAACCTTATGGGTCAGATTCTACAGATAATAAGTACACAACTAATCAACGAGGCTGACCTGAACGCACCTAACCCAGATGAGGAATAGACTTATAGAATAGACAGTATTACATCGAAGTACCGGTATATCTTTAGTCTTTTGTATATTGGATTTACTATATGTATTATATAAATGTATAGACAGTATGGGAATGCTGACCTTTAATAGCTGAACATATAAAATATATGTGTTGATTACCTCTAATAATGCTCTGAAACATGGGTCCATATATTGAATGAAATGTATGTGCACATAGCCTCTGAAACCTAACTGCGTAAACTCGATGTTTGCATACTTGGGTAGCCAAAGAGCTTTCAGCCCATGGTGGAAGGGAGTAATGAAATTTTAATTTCTTTGATATGAGGTTTATGATAGTGTAAAAAAGTGTATTGGCAAGGAGTTTGAAGATATATAATGATGGAAAATGTATACATGTGCAAGTCGCACTAATTAATGTTTCTCCATATCTTATATGTCGTTGAAAGAAAAATTCAAGAAAGGGTTCTCGGTAGTGCATATGAATGCCAGGAGTGTGAGAAATAAGTTTACCAAAATCAAAGAAGAACTAGATGATAGTCACATAGATATTACATTATTTTCTGAGACATTGTTGAACCAGTTGGACTGTAGTAATTTGCATAGTTTTCCAAGATATAACCTTTTCACCAAGACAGAATTAGTATCTATAGAGGAGGTGGACTATGTGCATATGTGGATGAGGGCCTGTTGTGCTAAATAGATAAGTTCAAACATCTTAATAGAATAAACGAAAATATCACAATCCAATGGTTATTATCAGCCAAAGGCGCTAATTAGATGTGTATTATCTGTAATATATATAGACCACCTTCTGGTAATCTTATGGAATTTTGCAACACCATACTTGCTTTACTTCTACAAATTGAAAACTTAGATAGATATAATATTTTTATTCTTGGAGATTTTAATGTAAATGAATTATCTAACACACCAGATAAGCAGCTCCTCATTGAAACCTTTGATCATTTTCATTTGGTTCAGCTTGTAAATGAGGTTACAACCACATCCGGTACTAATGCATGTATTGACCTTATTTTTTCTAACTGTAATAATATTACCTCTAGCAGTCCACTTAATATACATTTATCTGACCATTTACCGGTATAGTTCCAAATACATGTAAAAAAGAATTATAGAACTTTCCTAGGCAGATCATATAATAAGCTTGACATAGAAAAAATTTACACAGACTTGGAAAATTGTAATTGGGATCTCTTTAATCAGACTGATGATCCATCTATATGCTGGGATATATCAGAAAATATGATAACAATAATATGTCCTGAATGGAAAAACACTCATGAATGTTTCATCATACAAATATCTGGGGGTAACTTTGGACCAAGAATTGAATTTTAATATGTACTTAAGAAATTTTATAAAAAGTGCTCGCTTCAAATCATTAATCTTGTATAAAACCAAAACATATTTGTCAACTACTGCAAGAATAAGAATGTATAAGATTTATATTATTCCTATCATAGATTATTGTTATATACTGTATAATGGAGCTAAAGCTGACCTACTATTAGAATTACAATGATTACAAAACAATTGCTTAAAAACTTGCTTAGATGTTCACCTACTGACTCCAACCAATTTTGTCCATAGGGAAACAGGTACTCCCATGTTATAGCCTAGAAGATTTCATCATATTAAAATGCAAACCTTTAAAAGATCTACAATGGATAAGTATATCTAACCTAATGTAAGAATCACTAGATTTTCTAATGCACCTGTATTAAAATATGAAAAGATCAATTGTACATCATATGCTAAGTCACCGGAATTTCTATGTGCTCAAACCTGGAGTAATCTCGATACCAACACTAGAAATGTGAGAGACATGGATAGATTTAAGGCTGTATCTAAGAAAGTATTAAACGACTCTATCAATATATAATCAAATCAGTCTTTGCCTTTAAATTTTGTTATGGAAATAGTCAGGGTGGGGATATAATTATTATTGTAGTTAAAGTATATTAAGTGTCCCAGTTTGTTCAAAAAACTGTTATTATACAGTCATAATTCCATTAGAAGTAGTAGGTGTTTATAAAATATGGCCAGATCACAACAACATTTTTTAAATGACGATCTGGTCATTAACTGTTTGGTCATGTTATTACTATTACTATTATCCTATAAATGGGTAATTTATAATGTATTACTTTATGTACATAGGCTGATGATCTCATGGAAATTATAATCAAATATGTATGACCGTATGTATATGTATAGGACTGCGCCTATGTGAACATGATGAAATACTTTCAGACCAAATAAAGTTTAAAGTTGTTCAAACAAAAAGAAGCAAGACCTTGAAGGAAGTTTTGTGTTCTCTAGTTTACTTACATTGTCCATCCACTCATATGGAAAAAAAGCCTTTTCAGCACTGCCTTTTTCTGCAAGAGAGTTCATTCAATACCTGACTGAATTTCTCTTTATAGACTCCCAAATTATTTTTCCCAAGTTGTTTATGTGCTCCAATACAGTTTAAACCAAAGGATCGTCTTCCCTGTTTGAACTTCTAACAAAGCGCATAGGTTCTGTCTGTCCTGGAATCAGAAGCTACACTGGGCCGAAAGGGGTATGTGTTTTTTTTCTATCACAGTTCTATCACAGTGGATGGAACTTCAGGTTTCATAAAGTAGCTTTCAAAGTCAAAAACAATCTTGTAACGATATATTTTTGTTTTAGGCTGAGAAATTATTCCCAATTCCTCTAAAAGTTGGAAAACTGTCTTGGCTGAATTGTATACTCTGCCTTTGTACCTAAAGTTGACTTAAGTGCAATATTTTTCACCCCATTGTGTTGTTTCAGAAGGAAACTACAAGTGCAAACTTTATGACACATTTCACAGGGTGAAAACCTGTCGTACAAACTTACATGGTTCCTGTATAAGTTTAAGTTATTTAATGTTCTTTCCTGAACACATTTTTGACCTTATAATTTTAACCCAACCTTTTTTCACTCCAAAAACATTCTTATGTTGACTTCAAACACCTCTTCTAACCTGTCTAGATCTTTAAAGTTAAAAGTCAAAAGTTCCTTGTTCGCCCCTGGGTAGGCTCTAAGGAAAAGCTCTTGAGTTTTGTTAAAAGTCCCATACAGGAAGTGAGACAGACATCTAAAGAAACACAAGTAGTCTTTGTATGCCCTTTTGCTAGTGAGGTCTCTGTGAAAGTGCAACATGTGTCTTTGCCTTAAAACCTGGAGGAACAGAAAACATTTGACCT